>JAGSMR010000021.1:3280000-3380000 GCA_029286605.1 Sericinus montela
ACTTATATTATATTGATGGTTTTTTATCTTTGATACTTCGCTTTCCAAATGCTTAATTTTATCTTCGGTTTTAATAGAGTTGGATTTAATGTTTTCAATTTCATTGTTCATATGTTCAAAACGGTGGGTAAAATTTTCTGTGGTCGATTTTATTGTTTTTATTTCGCTTTTAATTTCGGAAATTTCTTCTCTTATTTGGTGTATGTTTTCATTTTGAGTTTTACCAAAATTTTCTAAAAATTTCAATTTCTAAACGAAAGTTTGCAAATTCCTTTTTGTAATCGTTTTCATCTGTGCGTTCTTTCCTTTTTCTTGAATTAACGTTAGAATAAAAATCTTCTTCGCTGTACGTGTATAAGTTTGGGACCGATCCGCTACCGTTGTCGCTGCCTCTTATCGGTGTGGTACTCGGCGGAGTTCTCTGTAGACTCATTGTATTACTAAGCGTTGTTTCTCCGCATAGGTTCTTTTCCCTCGAGCCGACGTGCGGAGTCGCAACGGTGCTTTTTGGTACTTGTATTGCTTAGGAAAGAAACGTCTTAACACAATTTTGTAAACTATTGTTAAATTCACTTAAAAACGATTGAGTTAGGGTCACTATTGCTAATTAGTGTAACTTTAATTTTACCGAAGTATTTACTCACTCACGTAATACGCGTCTGCTTACTACAAGCGCTCGAGGGTCAGAAGAGGAAAGAGGAAAGATTAATGGTTAAAAAGTCTAAATTTCTTCCTCCATAGTTTAACGTATAAATTTGTTTTTAATAGCTTTATTATCAAAAACATATATTACCTTACGCCATGAGTGGGCGAGCAAGGTAAACGTTGGCGTGGGCATCTGCGTACGCACATGGTGAAGGCCCAGCTGCGGCAGCGTGGGCAGTCGACTCAACGCCAGCAGTGGGGCGTACGTTTCACGCAACACCACGCCCAGTGACATAAGGTCTTTGTGGCTAAAAAAAGATATCTGGTGAGCATTTGATATTTAATAGAAACCATTGACAAGAAAAGAACTTATTGAAAACACCAAAACTTTTAATGTATACTACTATGTTGCTGAACTAAGTAACCTTTTTGCTAAGAAATACCCAAATCATTACTTAAGAAGGCACTCACTAAAACTACAGACAACAAAAAGTATAAGCAATCCGCCAACACATTTTCCGACTAATCGAGTCATTCCAAATTGGGATAAACTTCTGGCAGATGTCGCGCCGTCTTTTAACTTTTTTAAATACAGACTAGACAATTTTTATAAGCAAGTGCACTGATATAGATGCATCAGCGACAGTCGCCATCGTTGTGTAGCAATAGCAGCAGCGAGCGGTGGTGGCGCGGCACTGACCAGTTGACGTAGTGGTCGAGGTGGTGGTGCAGCAGGTGGTGCGCGTTGGCGGCGGGCTGGTGCGCCGGCGTGGCCACGGTGTAGCGCTGCGCCGCCGCCGACCACTGCAGCACGGCCGTGGCGCGCTGCGCCGCGCCGAACCCCAGCACCAGCGACCGGTACGTGTACGAGCGGATGCACACGCCCTGCCACAGCGCCTCGCGCTCTTTCATAACATAGAAATATGGGCGGTATTGATAAGAAAATTTTGTTATAATTATACAAGTACGGGATTTTATTGTAAAAAAGCAATGCCTCTCAATGGATTGGTCAAAACTCAAATTTCAATACAACTTGATATATGTTGCATTCTTAACATTATGTTTGTCCAAAACCATATAAATAGTACTTAAGTTCTGTAAAAACTCAGTGGTATGTTTCACATGAGGTATGAACTCGAGTCTTTCGATTTTAATTAGGACCACCCAACCATTCGCAATGTTTCTTTAAAGTAAACAAAAAATTTGACATTTCAGACGTTACGAAAAAAGCAATGGTCAAAAGCAGTCCAAAGAAATATAAAAAAAAAATAGGTTTTATTCAACTACTATGTATGTAATATTAATAGAATAGCCCAAATTTCAAAAAGGTCATTACACATACACTGCAATAGTAAAAATATATGGACGGAAATATTTTTTGAAGTATTATTTTTAGCTAAGTGATTGAAAGTAATTTTATTATTCAATTATAATTGCAGTTAGAGATCAAAATAATTTTCTGCGCTGCAATCAGAACAGAAAGTATTTGTCAGACTATACACAATACTTATTGAAGTATACTAATTTCGTAGTCGTTAAATACGTAGAAAATGTTAAATATAAAGAATATTTTCAGTTATTGTTTTCACAAAATAAAACAACAATGACTTTATTTTACCTTGACTAGGGCGTAGCATGAAATCGTACAGCAATGTGTGCAGATGCACAATAGCAGCCCAATCGGCTAGGAAAGCATCTGCGGTTCGTCCAGCATCCGTGCCCAGTTCGTACTGTAGGTACACGCAACGCCTTTCTCCTGCAAAAAATATTTAATAAAATAAGTCTACGTGGACATGCAGCCAGTAATCTCGGTGCCATGCCACGAGGTTTAGGGCTGCACCATAACTGTTGTTTTTGGTTAATAATTTTTATAAATATAAATAATAATTAATAAATAATATATTAATTAATAATAATATTAATTAATAAATAATATTATAAATAATAAGTCACGATAGCCGAGTTTTTGGGTGGTCGGAATTTCGAGTCGAGAGACTCGAGTTCAATCCCCAGTTGACAGTACCAATGTGTTTTTCAAAAAAATTATATACGAATATCATCGTTGGCTTGGACATAAAGACGGCGACGGGCTCACCACCTGTCACGTTGTCCCGAAAATATCTTCGGTGAAAGGTGGGTCAAAGGGACTTAATTGTCTAGACTAGACCTCTGTCAACCCCTGTATTGGGAATTGCCTGAAGATATTTTATTAAGTATTAAAAAAAAGCGAAGAAAGAATAATTGGAAGAGAGACATATATTAGTAATATTAATTTATATACAAACATTGCTGTTGCAGTGTAAACATTGCGTATACATAGCGCACACACCTTGCTCCTTAGAATTGGGCGTCCTGACGGGTGAGCCGTGGAAGACGATCTCGGCGGTCCACACGCGCGCCTGGTTCTTGGTGGTGAGGCGCACGGTGGCGGCCAGCAGGCGCGCGCGCAGCGCGGCGGCGGCAGCCGCGCCGGCGCCCTCCGGCCGCGGCAGCGCCACCACGCGCATCGCCAGCGCCGACCCGCCCCACTCCGGCTGCACGCCGCCGTGCGTCACGCCGCGCGCCGCCAGCTGCGTGCACACCACATCACATACGTTACTCTCATGCCGAAGGAAGTAGCTTAAATTCCTGTGTTATGGAATCGGAAACGACGAAGGTACCACAAGCATCTAGACCCGAGAAAATGTAGAAAAAGGGTTTTTTCTATATTAAGCTATCCGGGAATCGAACTCGGGGCCTGATACCATGAAAATGGGTGTGTACGCCACTCGTCTATTAAGGTGTTATACACGTTAAACATCTACGTTATCTGTTTCAGATATACAACTACGGTTATGAAAACCGATTATTAGCCTAAGGTATGTTAAACACTACCAACCACGACTTCGTTTATTTAATATTCTACGTACATGTTGATATCGAATCAGTTACATTAATGGAGATTATAATGAAATCTAAATAAATAATTATAATTTATAAATAAATATGTTAGAATTATATAACTTGTTGTTATGAATAT
This sequence comes from Sericinus montela, assembly GCA_029286605.1. Classification (NCBI taxonomy): domain Eukaryota; kingdom Metazoa; phylum Arthropoda; class Insecta; order Lepidoptera; family Papilionidae; genus Sericinus; species Sericinus montela. Next base: position 3,283,665 of record JAGSMR010000021.1, read on the forward strand.
TTCGATTTACTAATGTCAATATAATTCATTCACAGCTACATTGTAGGTTGATCACTATTTAGTAAGAACTATACGTACAGTACAGCTCAAAAATGTTAGTATGCAACAGGTAATATGCCGACGACAATATATAGATAACATGCGCGACACGCGTGTCGCGCGCGTACCTCTTGCGCGAGATGCACGAAAGGCACGCGCTCGTCGGCCGCGGCCACGACGTGCGCGAGCTCGGGCAGGAAGTACGCGGGCTGGCGCACGCGCACCGCGCGGCTGCCGCTCGCCGCCAGCTTGCGCTTGCCCGCCTGCATGCCTGCAGCGTAACGCAACGTTACAACTCACCCTTCGTAGTGATGCCGCTCCGGTGGCAGTGTGCGTGTGCGTGTGCGTGTGTGTGTGTGTGTGTGTGTGTGTGTGTGTGTGTGTGTGTGTGTGTGTGTGTGTGTGTGTGTGTGTGTGAGCTTGCATTTAGTAGTAGCAGTATGAGTCATTATTGCGATTGGCATGTGATATATTGTTCAATAATTTCTAAAATATTTACAATTTATGTAAATATAATTAAAAAAAACTTTAAGTTTTTTTTACTTTAGCTTGGATACTTTAAAATCTACTGATGTTACAAATGTCTCCTGTATCAGTATAGAACGATAGACGTATTAATATAGTCTGAATTAAATTGGATTTACATTTAAATTGGAACTAAACGTTATAAATAGCACAGCATCACAACTGATTACTAGCGGAATCACGGAAGAAGTACTTAATTAAAACATAACACCATTCTTAGCGACTTACCAGGAGTATCGAGTGGTGTGAAAGGACCATGTGTAAGAGTGAATGTGTCAAGTTCGACGAGGGAATGCAATTTCAGGAAGGCACGAGACGTTGTTGCAGTGGTATTTGAAGCAGACCCGCTCTGTAATAAAATTATATTTGAAACTTAAGCTTACTGCTCAGTATTGTAAAAACAAGAATTGTTCAATTCCGAATATTAAAAAAAAAAACCTCTTTTTATGTCACAAAAACCTCCATCAATAACGAAACAATTAATACAATAAAACGACAACAAACTAGTTGCATATTATATAAGGAATATCGATGCGGCATTGACGTCAATGTAAGGAAAAATCCACAAGAAGGCACAAGGCGCCGACGGTGCAGAACGTGATTTTTTTATTAAAACTTGTAATGTAAAAAATGTAATTTAATAATATTGTGGTTCATTTACTTCTTTACGGGACACGTCGCGCAACTAGGTAGGTACTGGCTGAAAATCAGCGTTGCGGTTTATATCGCGACATTATGCTGAGACAGTACCGTTTCATTTGGCACGACACGGGTATTTGTTATTGTTAGTCGACATGCTTTTATTTAGTTTCTTTTTATGTATATACTTTTTTTTACTATTTCTGTATTTTTGTATTTTATGCCTTTGTGTCTGTGTTAATGAATAAATCTATCATTCATTAATTCATTCATTCATTCAACATCGACACCGCAAATAAACTTAAAATATATTCATTCTATACTCACACCTCGAATTTGATAGTCAGATTAATTAGCAATGTCACGATAGCCGAGTGGTTGGATATTCGGAATTTCGAGTCAATAGACCCGTGTTCGATCCGTTGGCAGGCTCGTACCAATGGGTTTTTCAAAAAACTTATGTACGAATTATATCGTTGCCTTGGACTTAAAGACGTCCCGAAAATACTTAATTGTCTAGACTAGACCTCAGTCTACCCCAGTATTGAGAGCTGCGTGAAGATATTTATTTATTTATTTGTTTTATTTAATAGTGTGATTCACATTACATTTGTATAATGCATTATATTGTTAAAAATATTGACCAAAAAAGAGGATACCTACGGAGTTTCTTTCGCCTGTTTCTTCTCCGTTAGAGGAACTTCATTACCAAACGGTGGTAGATTAAAAATGACGATCGACAAACGAATATATGTTCTTGTGTCGATGAATAGATGATTTGATTTGATTTGATTTGAACACTGCGTATACCTCGTCCTCGCACTCGTCGGGCGTGCAGCGGCGCGCGCCGGCCAGGTGGAAGGCGAGCGCGACCGAGCACGCGCTGCCGCTGTTCGCGCAGCTGCTGGTCGTCGCCGTGCAGCCCGCCGCCACCTCCTTCATCTCCACTATCTTCATGCCGAGCAAGATTGATGCAGAAAGAGGAAAAGCAAACTGATGCTTAGTATTACATTACATAGATAGGGCAACATCACATACATTGCTCTCATCTGAAAGTAATTAACTTATGAAAACAGAAATAATAAAGGTACCGCAGACACGAGAAAATATAGAAAAAGGGTTCTGTACATTGGCCCGACCGGGAATCAAACCCACAGAGCTGGCACCGCCTTGAAAACCGGTGTGAACGCCATGCACTCGTCCACGGAGGTCGTCATTGCAACAAAGTTTTATTTTGCTTAATATCACAATGACAACAATCTTAACTGTCAACTCTATGTATATATTTATTGTTAAATTACAATGAAAATAATTGCCGTGTGGTAAAGGCGTCAGAAAATGTCATACCCTTTTTGCCGGTGGGTGCCGTAAGAAGAAACTTCGAAAACCTTGAATACAGTAAAGGCAACTGATAGATGGCGTATTTATCTCAACATCAGATCAAAGTTAAGCAGAGCAGTTTTTTTGGTTTAAAAATTACCAACTTTTTTAAGCATTTTACAAAACCGTTACGGAAAAATTTACTAAAATTTAGATAAAACAGTGCCTGTCGGATCAACTAGTTATATATTTTTACCAAAAGGTGGTCGGTGTGACGATGAAGAGTGACGTAGAGACGGTCAGGCGAAAGTTTATTCAGCGGATGGTCAGGTCCGTGGAGAAACGGTAGGTGTTCGCATACGCTCGCAGGCAAGTGCTGCAAGGTTTTCTCGCATCGACGCGCAACCAGCCAAAATCTGAAATAAAGCATAAGTAACAACTTCATAATGACAGCATTTAAGATGGTAGTGTACGTATGTATCTATGTCTAAAGGAACCCCCTAATTTGTCCAGAACAGAAAATGAAGACAAATTGTGTAAATTCTGTATGTAAGTTTTGTATTGTAATGGAGATGGTGGCTCGAAGGTTCGGCAATAATCTCGGGTTAGAATCCCCTGTTATATAACAAAACACATGGATAATACGCTTAAAAATTAACATAAATACACAAATTACGTACCGATGATGCTATCTTATTGATGTTTTCACATATGTTCTATTGTAAACATACGAGTCTAAAGTTGTTATAAAAAAATAGAGTCTATAGACATGACTTGCCTGAGCTGTGTGAGCAGCGCCTTGACCTGCGGCACGCTGGCGGCGGCGAGCGCGGCGGCGAGCTCGGGCATGCGCGGCGTGGCGGGGTAGGCGGGCACGCGCGCGCGCAGCCGGCCGCCGTGCGCGCCCACCGACACCAGCAGCTGCTCGGCGCGCAGGCACGGCCACACCACCGAGCACGCCAGCACGCACGGCCACCCGCTCACGCTGCACTCCACCTGCGCGAACAAACACTCGCTCTGCACTAGTTTTTTTTTTTTTTTTTTTATAGAAAAGGAAGGCAAACGAGCAGGTGGCTCACGTGATGGTAAGTGATTACCGCCGCCCATGAACACCCGCAATACCAGAGGCATAGCAGATGCGTTGCCGGCCTTAGAGTGCCCCCCACCCCAAGAATTGGGGGACGGGGGTGTGTGGGCCTCCGGTTAACTGCACTCACCAAACGAAACGCAGAAGTTTGTTAGACTTCTACTTCACGCCGGTATTCTGTAAGGTCGTGGTACTTCCCCGGTCGAGCCGGCCGATTCATGCAACAACAAAAGCTGATGCGTGGCTCTACCACTCTCTGACTACACTCACACACAGACAACCCTTGATAATACTTAATTTACCCTTTTCAAACAACAACAAAAGAGAGACAGACTCAATTGATTAAAAGTAACAGTTTGTTAAACGCAGTTCCAAACATAATGAGATGCTTATTACCATAAGATTTTAAATATTTTTAATAATTTAAATGCAAATTGAACATCATTTGTTCACATAAAGTTTGGGCACTTTTTTATAACAAGAAAAAATTAAAGATTCCATTTATTAAGACGCATTTATGGTTGTCAGTTATTTTAATTGAGTATATGTTGAACCAAAATATCAATGTACACAAATAATTTTTTTTCCAACAACGATATCAGAGTGTTTGGTGACCGGATTTATAAGACCCGCATTAGTACCCCGCTAAGACGGTAAGAGGTTTACCACTTGTCACGTTTTTTTTAATATGCTCTCAATCAATTGCGGTTTTGTGGGAAAAAGAATAAGCCGCCATTTTTGGAGCCTTAATATAAACGCAAAGAGCCTCTAGATTGTAAGTCGAATCGTAATATTTTTATATAACAGAATTGGTTAAGTTTTTTTTTTAAAAAAAAGTCACGATAGCCGGGTGGATGGGTGGTCGGAATTTCGAGTCGAGAGACCCGAATTCGATTCCCAGGTGGTAGTACCAATGAGTTTTTCAAAAACTTATGTACGAATTTCATCGAAAGCTTGGACATAAAGACGGCGACAGGCTCACCACCTGTCACGTTGTCCCGAAAATATCTTCAGTTCTAATAATATCTCCCGAAAATAAGGTGGGTCACAAAGGGACTTAATCGTCTAGATTTGACCTCTGTCTACCCGTGTATTGTGAATTGCGTGAAGATATTTTTTATATTTTATTATAACTCTTTGCTTCGAATCGTCACACTTCTATATAACATATACTAAGATAACATTAGGTACTAACACCCAAATCGTTGAGCAGCACTTTGAGGTCGTTGAGCCGCTGCCGGGAGCGCACGTGCACGGTGTGCGCGAGCAGCCGCTCCATGGAGGGCGCGTGCGGCGTGAGCGCGGCCGCCACGCGCTCGCCGCCCGTCAGCGCGGGCACGTGCCACACGCACAGCGACTCGCCCTCCGCGCCCACGATCAGCCGGTACCCCAGCTCGCAGCCCAGCTCCCTGTCGCAACACTCACTTCTCACCACCTGCTTACTATATGCCACTAATGTGCGATACAGCGATATTTTTAGAAATAGAGTAACAGAATACTTTATTTTGAGATTTTTGTTTGTTTTTTGTGTTCAATGTTGATTTTTAATATTTGAAAATATGTACAGGGTGGGCCAAGAATTCGTTAACATTTAAGTGTAACTTACCGCGCAAACTATTGCCGGGCGGGGCGCGGGCGCGGGCTGGGGCACTAGCTCGCTTCTTGGAAATTTAGTTTAAACAGTAGAAAAAATTTAGGTTAAACAGTAGAAACAGTTTTATTTAAACGACTTTTCGCTCATTACTGTGAGACGCTTATTTCGCGTTGAATATGGTTTACACGACTTAAGTCAGTGTCCAAGTGCTCCTTTAATAAAGAAATGGGTGAAGAAGTTCGAAGAGACGGGATCTACACTAAATGTGAAACAAACCGGCGGCCCACGGACTTCTCGGAGCGAAGAGAACGTGCAGCAAGTTTCCGCTTCTGTTCGACGTGATCCAGATTTATCGACACGCAAACGTTCGGCTGAATTAGGATTATCCCGCACATCATTACGCCGTATTTTGAAATTAGATTAGAAATTACATCCATATAAGATACAGCTAGTGCAAGAACTAAACCCTAATGATTTAAATTTGCGTAAGTCATATGCCGAAACAATGTTGACTCGTTTCAGTAATTTTCACAACATCTTATTTTCTGACGAAGCCCATATTCACCTAAATGGACATGTAAACAAACAGAATTGCAGGTATTGGAGCAGCGAAAATCCTAAAGCTAAACATGAGAGGCCACTTCACTCTCCTAAGGTAACTGTATGGGCTGCAATTTCAGCAAAAGGAATCATCGGACCTTACTTTTTTGAAGATTCTCGAGGCCGTTCAGTTACTGTTAATTCTGCCGTGTATGTGAAAATGTTACGGGAGTTCTTAGCACCGATGCTACTGGAATTTGCTGGCTATAATCGTAAACACATGGTTTCAACAAGATGGAGCCACGTGTCACACATCGAACGAGTCCTTGCCGGTGGTCAAAGACATGTTTCCGGAAAAGCTGATATCCAGACGGGGTGACATCCCATTGCCACCCAGAAGTCCAGATCTATCCCTAGCAGACTTCTTTTTATGGGGATATTTAAATAGTCGTGTCTACATTGATAAACCGAATACACTGCGTCAACTTAAAGAAAAAATCATTGAAGAGATGTCGGCGATCTCGCGGTCTCTTTGCAGAAGAGTGTTCGAAAACTTCAGGACTCTTAGATGAGGGCAAAAACCGAAACGGTTATCATTTAGACGAAATAATTTTCAAAAAATAAATTACACCTAATTAGCTTTCTCGTAAATAAACGATTTCTAAAATATGTTAAATGGTTTTTTTTTATACGATTTTTTCATATGTTAACTAATTCATGGCCCACCCTGTAGTTAATTAGTGAGTATAGAGTAAACTAATGGCTGTGAGGCAGTCTACCTTAGTCAAGACATTGTTGATATTTGTTTGACGTTGTTTGGCACTAGTCTAGCTAACAAGTAATTTATTTAAAAAATATTTGTGAACTGTGTTTAAAATTTGAAAAAAAAAAAAAAAAACGGATGGTAGACTATCTGACCCAGCACATGTTGTTTTGCCATATAAATGCTTAATATGACATTAACAAAGGGGGTTATTGATAGAAGTGTGAAAATTTAGTGTTGCATGTATTTTTGAATGCTGTATCACCCCTCATAATTTCATGGAAATCGGTCGAGTCATTTCGGAGAAGTAACATGAGAAGGAGATGCGAAGGAAGGAGCTTCACGAAGAAGAAGGAGAAGCAACACAAGAATTTTATATATTAGATGAATAATGCATCTTATCATAACATAACACAAAGAAGAATCACCTTATTAAAATTTATTTTAAGCACTCACCTCCAATAAGAAACCTGTAACTTTTGCCCTGGTATGTATTTGTCGACCTGCAAATGTTTTGACAGACGATCGCGGCAGAGTCTCAGAGTTTGAGTATAAAGCAGCTCCAGTGACAGTGAACGGCAGAAGTATCGTAACGCGGCAAGAGCTCCGCTTAAGCCAGCAGCGGCCAAGCGCGCTTGCGCAACTCCGCGTAGCCATGTTAATTGTGACGTGTGTACTAAGGGCTTACCCTCTGAAAAAAAGAGTTCCAGTAAATTATCTAGATCATTGATCAAACTCAATCAAATTAGCAATATAAATTGTATGTCTTTTTTGTTTTAGTAATATGAACAAATAAAATGATGTTAACAACTTTTTGGATAGTAGATTCCTGTCTTTATAAGTAATATTCATGCAATGTTATTAATTTCAGATTATTACAGTAACCTTACTTTTCTCTGAGACATAAACATTGAAAGAAGTTTTTATCAAAGCAGTGGCACTATTTACAAACTGACCGTTTTTAATGCTTTTGTGTAATGAACAATGGACAAACCTTATTTTGAATAATAATAATAATAATAATAAATATCTTCACGCAATTCCCAATACAGGGGTAGACAGAGGTCAAGTCTAGACAATTAAGTCCCTTTGACCCACCTTCCACCGAAGATATTTTCGGGACAACGTGACAGGTGGTGAGCCCGTCGCCGCCTCTATGTCCAAGCCAACAATGAAATTCGTACATAAGTTTTTGAAAAACTCATTGGTACTGCCACCTGGGGATCGAACTCGGGTCTCTCGACTCGAAATTCCGACCACCCAAAAAATCGGCTATCGTGACTTTTTTGAATATTAATAAATTTGCTATTTTGAATCATTAATAAATTTGGGAAAAAGTTGTGAGACTGTATCAAGAAATATTATAATGTCAGTTTATATTATATACATATTAATAAACAACTTACCTCCAGTCTCATAATCTTGAATTAAAATAGCAATATCCAATAAACGCCATGGCAAATTTGGAGCATCACCCATTACTGTCAGAGAGACACTGAACTCCTGGCCTACAGAAAAAGTTGCTCTACCATTTTCAACCTGCAAAAAATTTTAAATGTTAAAGAGTGTTAGAATAAACCAAAATATAAATATATTTTTTGCAGGTATTATATATAATAACACTTATATATAATATATAAGTATTATAATATATAAGTATTGGATATTATACGTGCAACGCATATGCAGGGTCTTAAAGATTGTAAATACTTGCCTTCAAATTTCTAACATCATTTGGTAATGAAGCTGTTGTAAGACGTTGCCTAACGATGTGGGCAAGGGCTCGCAAAGTAGAGCGGCGTTCAGCAGGAGTTAATGGTGGTGGTGGTACCAGTCTTTCGCGAATCACTGCGGGAAGTCGACTATATGTACCTAATGTAAGAACCTCTACTGCAGCTGCCATATGAAATGTGGGCAGTCTGAAACAATAACAATTTGTTACAAAATTTCATAGATAAGTGATTTTTCAATGATATATCTAAGGACATATTGTTGACAACCAGAGAAGATGAAAATGATCAATTATTTCCACACAACAAAAACAGTAAAGAAAAGCCTGTAATAAATCATTCAGGTAATTTGGTAGGACTACTATGGTAGAATTCTCCCATACTTACAGTAGTATCTGGTTATTATATAAATACATGCATATAAACACAAGAAATAGTTTCAAAAAGATTTACTGCCAAGATGTTCCAATATTCTTTTGTAGTCCACACCTTTCATAACAATGTATTGGTAAATCATATTGTTTTAACAATTATAGGTAGAACACTTTCATCATTAGAGCAAGCAGATGTTTCAACACGGTGGCTAAACAGCATGACATTGATTTATCAATCTGACAATCAGATGAAAAGGTTATTAAGTGATGTGGTCTTTAACAGCTATTAAAGTACATGCTTATAATATGTTTAATGTATATAATGTCTTTAAGTCTGTTTCTCAATCTAATTATGTCATTTTATATTAGTGGAAACTTTTAATTGGCCTTCTGTACATGTAAAAATAAATTATATTAAATTAAGTTAGCTGTAGGTTTTCCAAAAAATGTAAAATAAAATAAAATAATATACCTATATAAGACACAAAATGAACAGGCTCCAAAATATTCTCCAAATAAGCTGATCTATACCAATATCTAAAAAAAAGGTTTAATGGAAGACCTGAATATAAATAGAATTTGTTTTGTTGTAAACTTTCTAAGTTTTCATGCATTTAATAAATAGAGATTTTACTTTAAAATTATTTTGTGGAAAGCAAAAATGGTGCAAAATAATTTTGTCCTATCCTCTCTATAAGAATGAATTTCTGCTGTCTGTTAACTAACATTTAATGAAATTAAACTAGTATTATTTAAAATTACTAAAATTTGTCAAGAAATAAATATCAAATTTATTTTACTTATTCAATAGTGTCAGTTTTGACTACAAAGCTGCATGCATACCTATCAGCAATTTATAATTACTTTGCACAAAAAATTCTACTAGTGGCATTGTCATGCATCAGTACAGTTATCCAAAAATATTTGATTTTATAGTTAAACAGTCTCCATTCTATAAGACATGGGACATTCAGCAGAAAGACAACATTATACAAATATTTATCTATTTCCTAAATATCACAGCAAAACCTAAACATAACACATAATAAAAATATTTCAACTAACCAAATTATAATCATGTTTAGGTAATTAAGATCATATTGAGACATTACCTGGCAATAGCAACTTATAAATATGATAAACCTTTCACTTACCTAGCATGTACAAGTGTCTCACGAGCAACTCTGGCTAGTACATCAGCTGTTTCCACAAACAGAAGAGCTTGTTTGTCTAAAAACGCCATAATATGCGCAGACCGGTCTACTTTCGTTGCACTACTTGCCCATTTTACAAGGGCCAGAAGTCGAACAAAAAGTTGCCTTGTGCGGGCACTGAACTTATAAATTTCAATTTTCCTCTCCATGTCAGTTTTGCGTGGCAATCTGAGAATTTACATTGGTAAATACAAACATTTCTATCATGAAATCATAATAGTTATAGATATATTTAGTAACTAAAGCAGTGCATGTGTAATATCTAATTGATTGTAAATATTCTGTCGCTATGATGACCTCCATGGACGAGTGGCGTGCTCATCGGATTTCATGGTGTCGCCAGCTCCGGGGTCGATTTCTGGTTGGTTTAATGAAGAAAACATGTTTTCTACATTTTCTCATGTCTGGTTGTTTGTGGTGCCTTCGTTGCTTTTGATGCCATAATACAAGTGCTTAAGCTACTTTGGGATGAGAACAAAGTATGTGATGTTGGCCCTATGTATGTATGTATTTATTATATGTACATTAAATAACTATACTTACAATTCAGCCAATACTGTAAGTTCATCATAAGTTCGTTGTACAATAAAATCTATCAACAAAGCTAATGAAATAGAGCCTCCGCGTGGGCCACCACCTTCGGAGCCTTGGTTGCACCCTTCTATAGCAACTGGTACCATTTTGCTAGTTGTAGTGAAGTCACGGTAACTTGTAATATGTTATTCTAAGGTCAAATCAACCTATAACCTTATCATGATGTGGTAATCCTTAAAAGTTCTTAGTATTTTGACGAGATAAATAAATAAAACAATATTTGTAAAATCATAACAGTTTGATTTGATGCAAATTACATTGATACCACACACAACCACTCAAAATGACAAATATTGACACTGACACTTATACCATATCGAAATAAGTTTTCTGTGGCTGTATTTAGCTCACTAAAATAGGCAAAGACCTAATAATCATACATCCATAAAGACCAAAGATAAAGTAACCTGTCTTTCTACTAATATTATCAATGCGAAGAAACCTTGAGAGGGTGAATGGATGTTTGTAAAACTGTACAATAACATAGGTAATATATCAGAATAACACATAAACTATATTTTAAAAAGATTTTGTGTAATTTAAGGATAATATTACGATAAGTTTTAAGTAAGTCGAAGAAAGTCCTGCTTTTTAGAGCTTTCTTAGCGTGGCCTATCGAAATTGTCTAAGTTACCCGAGGATAAAGTATTATTTTATTTTACACTGTGCTAAAGAAAAGTCCATGACAGCATATATCTACCTATTATGGGGAAGACAATATATCCAAATTATGTGCCATTTAATTTGGATACTTTTTAACAATGCACATTCGAGAGTATTTAGCTAATTCTTAAATTGAACTAGTATGTATTAAATTGTACTAGTACGTATGCATATATTTATTGTAGATGAACTTTGTCTTTAATATTAAGTAATTTGAGTTAAAAAAAATACGCCATCAACTTTATGACTTAATAGATATTGACTTCAGTGTACCACCATAATTCGGCGGCGCTGGGTTTAGCAACAAATGCTGGTTCCGAACGCCGGCAGGCATCATTGCTACCCACAATGATGCCTACCGACGTTCGGATAATAATAACCTTCAAAGAAAAGCAATATTAATTCTAAGCGATTCATAAAAAGTAATTATTGCTGTACTGTGATCTACAAAAAAAAAAATCATGGGACAAGCCATCGTTTCGAATCTGAATGGACTTAGAATGCTTACTTGAGGTATTCCCGATTCTACGTCTTTACATGACGAAAGATACTCTCTTTTAATTTTTGACATTTTACATAATTTACATATAGACGTCTACAGTTTTTTTGTTACTAAGATAGCTTTCTATTGACTTGTGGATATAACTTAGACAAAAGTAATTTGTATGTCACGTGACTGAATGCGCTGGTCATGTCCATATAAATGGTACTTACATGTTCTCTTTTATCAACAGAAGACATAATAATTTATGTCTCAAAGATTATGAATAGCTTAAGTTACTTTTGCAAAGATTTCATATTTTTCTAAAAATTTATAAATATTCTGATAAATTACATTTTGAATATTTTTAGAAAATATGGGTAATTGGGCGATAGGTATGAATTATTTATCTCTATTTTTTATCTTTTTTATGAATCGGTTTGATAATAACAACTTTCCGATGGATTCAGTGGAAATATTCTTTTGGTCAATGAAAAATTATTCATCATCATGTGTTGATCTGTGAACATTTCTCTATAATGATTGTGGAAATACCGTCAATCCCTGTCAAATACTGTGTATTTTATAAATTGACAACAAAAAAAATATTTTTAACAACTGAATTATCTTAATATTTTTTCAATTTTTTTTGTTGTTCAGGATATAAATATAGAGTTCTCCATTTGAGATATTGTGTGAGAAGGATTATTTGTTCCTTTTTGTTCTGTTACAATCCCTTTTAATTTTTTAGGGAATCCACAAAATGATTATTGAATAAATTAGCTAAATGAAGGGCATCATACATAGGAACTCCTTCTTAAATAATGCAGTGCTCAGTTTCTGTTGGTTATTGTTTTCGATTTTTGTTGATAACGTGCCGTACGTATTTTGTATAAAATAATTGTTCTGTATAAGCTGAGTGTGGATAATAATTTTTAAGTATTATTTTATAAGTCAAAGTCGGACATAATCGATATATCCATAATAATTCTGCTACAGATACGTTTACACCTAGAAACCCATTTTGGTTTTTCTTTATTATTAATGGTAACAAACTTGTATGGGAAACACAATTTATAAAATAAGGAAATGGTTTCGATGAATGAACTGTAAGCTCTATTGACATCGTCTGCCTCATATACATCAGAAAAGCTTAATTATTTTAAAGCGTCTTTGAATTTTTGCGTCTTAAAGCATCTTTCACGTTTTTCTTACACTCACGTTTTTTATTTGCCAAGAATTAATTAAAAATTTATTGTTAGCTGGACATTGTAATAGCTTAGTAGTATGATCTGATAATGCAAGCTTAGTCCATTTGCTTTTACATCCTCGAAAGTTCACAGCAATGTTGTCAAAACAACTTATTCTAGTTCCTTGTTTAATTTGTAATTTACAATTATAATTTAACAACAAATTTAAAAAAAAATTAGGTCAGTTTATTTTTGTTCAAACTGGCTTTCGTGTTCTATTTGCTTACTAAACGCTTAAACTACGAACGAAATTTTCGTCATTTTGTGTTCCATAAGCGTTTGATTTGATATAATTTGAGCATGCAATGAAGTCGTTTGAGCATCCAAAATAACTTTTTCTACATTTTCCGGGTCTGGGTGTTTGTGATACCTTCGTTATTTTTCATTACAAGTGTTTAAACTTTGAGATCAGAGCAATGTATTTGATGTTGTTCCTATCTATTTATGTGTTTATTTATTTATGTAATAATGAAAATAATATAATAAAAACATTTTCTACTGGTTTAAAATACTTTCATACCACACAAATCTTAAATGGTATGGTACGGTAAATTTTTGATTTGAAAGTATATGAGTTAAGCTAAACTTTTTGTAAATAAGTTAAAGAGATTTTAATTAAATTTCGACCGACCTCTCCGTGTTCCTATCCAACTGTTGAAATTTAAAAAAATTTCTCTCTAATTTAATATCTCTTGTAGTTATTTTATCTTCTATAGGTACTTAAAATGTCTACGAAAATATGACAAAACGTTACTGCTGACATTGACATTGACAATGACTTTTTATTGAATATGAATAAATGAACTGACAGTTTAAATTTACCTTGTTGTTTTTTTAATTGTGACTCCAAGGATTTTATTTATATTTTTTGAAAACGTGTTAGAAGAATTTCAGTGTAACTCCACATAAGCTCCGTGTAGTTGCGTATAATTCTACATTTCACGTATTTTTTTTTCTGCCGGTTAATTTAATATAGCTTGAATTTACGTTGTACTGTGCACAGTTGATGAAAATTTTTTGTACGATTTTGGCCTTTAGAACTATAGAACGTGTAAGTGGATTAATCAAATATTTTCGACGAATTCAATTTGTAAATATGGGTTTGCTGACTGAAGGGAGCCCTCTTTCATGGGAAGAAACTAAGGCGTTAGCAGAACATGTGCGGCAACATGGAATAGAACAATTTATTAACATGTATAGAAAACTCCGGGATCGTACGGGAGACGTACTCAAATGGGGAGATGAGGTCTAGTATAATTGTTAGTCATTTTATAGAATAGATCATCTGGCTATATTATTATAATAGTCAAATTATAATAATTATGGCCTTTTCATTATTTTTTAAACTATCATTATCTCATCTCATCTAACCTAATATAGTAAAACTAAATAATTTTAACTTAATGGACTTTTATAAATTACTTTTGTATATTTAATATTTATACATTATGTATAGTACCAGCCAAACCCAACATTTCTAAGGGAACTTTATTTTTATAGGATAATGTCACAATTTGTCTATCATTTAAACTTCCAACTACTTAATGTTGACCTTGTCTCTGTTAAAAGATATTCTTGCAGGATACTTTATTTACTAGGGTAAAAAGCAGCCAACATCCCATGGAATAAAAAAAAACTTGCGTATTCTGAAAATTGTTAACTGTCTGGATATCATAAATTACATTGCATTTCCTAACTCTTGCTAAGAAATATTATATAATTATTTATATGTGTATTTAAATCTTTATTATAATTAATGTGTGATATTCAAAAGGTATAAAATTTTTTGTATATATAATTTTCTAGGTGGAAGATATTCATTATTACGTCAAATTGTTTGGATTTATTTATAAATTTATTAGTATAATAAACATATTTATTTCTACAGGTGGAGTACATAGTAGTTAAATTTGATGATGAAAATGAGCGTGCTACAGTTAGCTTAAGAGCTGATGACCTGTTACCAAAATTACAGGAAAAGGAGCATGCAGATCCACAAAGTAATTTTTTTTCAATGTTTTACATTTATTTCATCCATTTATCAAATGATAAGCATCTGTACTTAATAATCGCTTGGGAAAACAACTACTCATTATATCAATGATGTCAGCAATGTTTCTAATTTATTTAATATTGTGCAATAGGACTTCTTTGTGTTTTAAGTATGTACTAAGATTGGTAAACAAGTCATATGATAATATATTTCAAAGTTATTGATGTTGTATTGTTATGTTAAATTTATTTTTAAAACTAAACATTGTCAGAAACTTAACTAGATTATTTATCTATATATAAACTATATTTTACAGTATAATATTAGTATAGACCATCATACTTCATACAGTATAATATTAGTATATCAATATAGACTAGATATTAATATAGAGATGTTGAGAAATTAATGTAAGTCACCCTTAAATCAGTTTTGTACTATTATGCATGTCATCTTTGTGAAACAGCTAGTCTATTACAGATATACAAACATGCTTTTAAAAAAAATGTGTGATACAAATATAAAGAAATGTATTATATTTCAGATGTGAAATCATTGTGGCGTCCAGAGTATGGGGCTTATATGATAGAAGGCACCCCAGGAAAGCCTTATGGTGGTTTATTAGCACATTTCAATATTGTAGAGGCTAATATGCAATATCGTAGAGCTGAGGCTAGCACCTTATTGAACAATGGAGAAGTTATTATGAGTATTACCAATTTTCCAAGGTTGAACAATTTTAACAAACCTTTACTGCTATTGTCCTACTATGACATGAGCAAATGCCTAATTGTTATTTAATTTTTCAGATTAGGTTGTCCAAATTTTACTAGTCCACCATACACCCCTAATCCAATAAGTGGAGTTACATTGTCACATTATTTCCCTGACGAAGCAATCTTTCCTGGACATCCTCGTTTTAAAACATTAACATCAAATATTCGTAAAAGGAGAGGAGAGAAAGTTGCTATCAATTTGCCAAGTAAGTAGAAAACTAGTTAGAGGTTTTCATCTCACATTATGAGCGCTATTCATTCTACTGTTGAATTTATGATTTGATATTGTTAGAGTTGCAAGGCTTTTGGTGCCGTTAGAGTCGACTAAGGTAGATGCTTTAATTTGCAATAGGCTACTAACAGATGGGAAATAACTATCTCAAAAAATACCAGATCAAAATTATAGCCGAGTTGTTCGGTGGTCAGAATTTCAAGTCAAGAAACCCGAGTTCCATCCCTAGGTGGCAGGCTCTTACCAATGGGTTTTTTCAAAACCTATGTACGATTCACATTGTTTCTACGTTTATTCGTTGATTCACTCGTATCTATCACCCGATCATGAAAAGTAAGCACTATTTAGTAAGAAAATAATAGTATATGCGAGTAAGTATATTTTTATTTACATATTGAGTTATGATGGCCGAGTTTGATCCCAGGTGGGGCAGGCTTGTACCAATGAGTTTTTAAAAAACTTATATACGAATTACATCGTTGCCTTGGACATAAAGACGGCGACGGCCTCAACCCCTGTCACATTGGCCCAAAAAAATGGTGGAAGGTAGTTCAGTGGGACTTAATTGTCTAGACTAGACCTCTGTCTACCCCGATATTGGGAATTGTGTAAAGATATTTATTTATTTTTTTTAAATTCAGCAGACAAGTGATGCTCAGCATAGGCTAAGATGCTAGGTCACTGAGGTCGCAAAACCAGATTATTCACATTTTAATTGCCTCTGATAAGTTCACCCACATGATCACCCTCATGTCTTACTGCAGATGTAAGTTATGTGTATGTGTGTATGAAGTGTTAATTTTTTATACTAAGATTCTTAATGGAAATTAGTAATTTAAGATTGATAATACAGTTTTAATGAACTGACTTTTATATACACAAAAGATATGTCTGATATGAGGCATACTTTAAATTTGTCTATGGAAGACCTGGGTAAAGTCCACAAAGTAGCCACAACGGAAAATGGCCCTGTTAATGATAATTTTGATTGAGCTTATGTAACCAGATCTCAATGAAGAAGTGATACATTATTATGTTCTGAAACATTTTCACAATTTTTACAAATTTACTTGTATATTACTGCAACATTGTGGCCTTCTTTGACTTTAAAAACTTAAAATATGAAAACGAAATTATTTTTTTTATTTTTTTTTTATAAACAATACTAGCAATGCCGAATAACATTACTAGTATTCCTGTTAACCACTCCAATTAAGCTGCAATGCTTGTGTCTGGAGTTGGTTTACGTCAATAGTCGAATGGCGGGGCCCGAACCTGCGACGTCATGTTTCGCAGTCCGCACCCTAAACCATTAGGCTATTGCCGCTCAATTTTTATTTTGATACCACTAATCGCTATATGTACTAGGTGCTAAGCCCTATATGTATATATATTTTGTTTTTAGTTTTTAAAGACGTGAACACAAAAATTCCGGTGGACAACTCCCATATTCTGGAACCAGGTGTAGCACAACCGGACTGCGTTTACATGGACGCCATGGGCTTTGGTATGGGGTGTTGTTGTCTACAGCTCACCTTTCAAGCATGCTGTATCACTGAGGCTCGGACGCTTTATGATCAGCTTGCTCCACTCTGTCCAATCATGGTAAGTGAGACTTGGTAAAATGTCTTACAGTACATTCGAAAAATAATACACTCTAAGTTATGTAGGAATAATATTTCTTTATTTGCATATTTATTGACTTAATATCATCAGCTAACCTTTGACTATCTTACTTCTTCTTTTAATTTATTATATTTTAAAAGAGTCTCGATATCCGAGTGGTTAGATGATCGGAATTCGAGTCATGAGTCTCGAGTCAATCCCATGGCTCGTACAAATGGGTTTTTCAAAAACTTATGTATGATTTATATTGTTGGCTTGGACATAAAAACGATCCCCAGTTGGTAGGCTCGTACCAATGGGTTTTTCACAAACTTATGTACGAATATCGTTGGCTTGGACATAAAGACGGCGACGGGCTCACTACCAGTCACGTTGTCCCAAAAAATATCACCGGTGGATAGTGGGTCGAAAGGACTTAATTGTCTAGACCTCTGTTTACCCCTGTATAGAGAATGGCTTGAAGACATATTTTTCATCTCATGTTTATTCTTGTCAATTATATAATAACATTCTGTTATATGTTTTAATATTCATTCAAAACGTTTTTGTAACGGATTTTAGATGTCGTAAAATCTTTATTTATTTATGGCTCCAATAAAATCCCTAATTTTATAATTAAATACTTTTAATAATCGTTCTTTTCTTATCCACCAGCTTGCCCTCTCCGCCGCTTCACCGATATACCGCGGCTTCTTAACCGACGTGGACTGTCGCTGGAACGTTATCTCAGCATCAGTAGACTGTCGCACCAAAGAGGAACGCGGTCTTGAACCACTCAAAACCAACAAATTTCGCATCCATAAGTCAAGATATGATTCCATCGACTCCTATCTATCACCCGATCATGAAAAGTAAGCACTATTTAGTAAGATAATAATAGTATGTTTATTTATATGTTTGTGTAAATATCAAAAATAATTATTCCTGTCGAACAAAAACTAGCATCTTCGTACGATTTGAGTATAGACTTGTTATTTTATTGATATAAAAAATTTTTTTTTATTTTTTTTTATTGATAAACATAGATATAATTTATCAAATACGATAGTCTCTTTGTTTATTTTTAACTAGTTCTATCCAACTTATAATTAAATCAATCTCGCAGCCTTTCGTAAGTTCGTAGCTCGTAAGTTGAGATGAAATTTAGTTCAAATAACTAAAAGGTTGTCTAGACATTTCATTACATATACATTTATACATACGTTTATCATTATATATACATACATTTTTCATGTTTTATAGGACCAGATCCTATAAAAAATCACAACAAATGACAAACTTCATAACAGTGAGTGGTTCCTGAAGGCTTATGTGGTACCTCAGATTCAGAGACTTTGTGTCCCTGTAAATAGATTCAGTCGAAATATTTTTTAAGTTGTCACCACTGAACTCTAACATGAAATACTTCAGAGATTAAATTATATCAACTCAAATATTTCAAAATAGAATTCAATATTTGTTTTTGCACTTGTCATTTGCTACAAAATTAGGTTATAGTGTAGCAACGTAGGTAACAACAAGTAAAATTGCAGGTACAACGACATTCCAATAGTGCATGACGCGGCGATATACAGGAGGCTGCGCGAGGGCGGCATCGACCATCCGTTAGCGCTCCACGTCGCTCATCTCTTCATACGTGACACCGTCTCGCTCTTCACCGAGAAAGTCAACCAGGATGATGAAAATGATACTGATCATTTTGAAGTATGCAAACTTACATTTGTAATATCCTTGCATTTAATTTAATGTATAGTTAAATAAATAAAATAAATAAATATAAATATATTCACGCAATTCCCAATACAGGGGTAGACAGAGGTCAAGTCTAGACAATTAAGTCCCTTTGACCCACCTTCCACCGAAGATATTTTCGGGACAACGTGACAGGTGGTGAGCCCCTCGCCGCCTTTATGTCCAAGCCAACGATGAAATTCGTACATAAGTTTTTGAAAAACTCATTGGTACTGCCACCTGGGGATCGAACTCGGGTCTCTCGACTCGAAATTCCGACCACCCAAGAACTCGGCTATCGTGATTTACTAGTGTATAGTAATGTATAGTTGTTTCCTAAATTTTGGTAGTGGTGCATCTTTTGTTTTTAATTCGTATATCCAGTTGTCGGAATTTGTACATTAATCGTCCCAAGTAACGTAATGGTTTTGTAAACTAGAACAGATGCTTTCATTTGATTGGTTTGATCTCTTTCTGTAGAAAGATGTGTGTTATTTACTTACTTTATTTTTATTTTTTATTGATAAACATAGATATAATTTATCAAATACGATAGTCTCTTTGTTTATTTTTAACTAGTTCTATCCAACTTATAATTAAATCAATCTCATGACCTTTCGTAAGTTCGTAGCTCGTAAGTTGAGATGAAATTTAGTTCAAATAACTAAAAGGTTGTCTAGACATTTCATTACATATACATTTATACATACGTTTATCATTATATATACATACATTTTCATGTTTTATAGGACCAGATCCTATAAAAAATCACAACAAATGACAAACTTCATAACAGTGAGTGGTTCCTGAAGGCTTATGTGGTACCTCAGATTCAGAGACTTTGTGTCCCTGTAAATAGATTCAGTCGAAATATTTTTAAGTTGTCACCACTGAACTCTAACATGAAATACTTCAGAGATTAAATTATATCAACTCAAATATTTCAAAATAGAATTCAATATTTGTTTTTGCACTTGTCATTTGCTACAAAATTAGGTTATAGTGTAGCAACGTAGGTAACAACAAGTAAAATTGCAGGTACAACGACATTCCAATAGTGCATGACGCGGCGATATACAGGAGGCTGCGCGAGGGCGGCATCGACCATCCGTTAGCGCTCCACGTCGCTCATCTCTTCATACGTGACACCGTCTCGCTCTTCACCGAGAAAGTCAACCAGGATGATGAAAATGATACTGATCATTTTGAAGTATGCAAACTTACATTTGTAATATCCTTGCATTTAATTTAATGTATAGTTAAATAAATAAAATAAATAAATAAATATAAATATCTTCACGCAATTCCCAATACAGGGGTAGACAGAGGTCAAGTCTAGACAATTAAGTCCCTTTGACCCACCTTCCACCGAAGATATTTTCGGGACAACGTGACAGGTGGTGAGCCCGTCGCCGCCTTTATGTCCAAGCCAACGATGAAATTCGTACATAAGTTTTTGAAAAACTCATTGGTACTGCCACCTGGGGATCGAACTCGGGTCTCTCGACTCGAAATTCCGACCACCCAAGAACTCGGCTATCGTGACTTACTAGTGTATAGTAATGTATAGTTGTTTCCTAAATTTTGGTAGTGGTGCATCTTTTGTTTTTAATTCGTATATCCAGTTGTCGGAATTTGTACATTAATCGTCCCAAGTAACGTAATGGTTTTGTAAACTAGAACAGATGCTTTCATTTGATTGGTTTGATCTCTTTCTGTAGAAAGATGTGTGTTATTTACTTACTTTATTTTTTATTTTCCTCTCCTTGGCCGTATCCGTTTTGTTATTTAAGAGAGGGCAAAAACGGTTGAACCTAATAAAATATTCGTCATTTCATGTCTCCTATAGCAATGGTTTTATAAACATTTTTGACGGACGTGTTTGTTGTGAAACAATCCTTTGTTTGAGACTTAGCGCACTGGAGCCGCGTCTAGTGGCAACGAACACTTATTATAATATATGTAATGTATGTAAGTGATTGTTATTTGGTGTTGGTTATTTGGCTTCTAATGACCTCTTTTATAAAGGCCAAGTATGTCCATGCCGGTGACCCCGTGGACGCAAATATAGATTATTAAAATAGTATTCTTGATTAACTTATGAATTATAAACCACATTCTACTGCGTATTGTGTTTCAAAGTTTAGGGAGAGAAGAAATAATGTTATAACACCCACTCATAACATAAATTCCATAAAAAAAACTTGAAAGACGTCATTTGACAACGGTTTCACAGGATCTTAGAGAGGAGAATAGAAATTGAGCCTTTATGTAATTATAGTCTCTAGTTTCATAAAGTAATATATTTTCACGCCAATCCCAATACAGGGGTAGACACATCAAGTGAGCCAGCCACATCACATTATTACAGTGGTATAGCCACGCATCATCTTTTGTTGTTGCATGAATGGGCCGGCCCGACTGGGGAAGTACCACGACCTCACAGAATACCGGCGTGAAGTAGAAATCTAACAAACTTCTGCGTTTGGTCTGGTCACCCCCCTCCCCCAATTCTGGGGGAGGTGGCACTCTTAGGGAGTCAACGCATCTGCTATGCCTCTGGTATTGCGGGTGTTCATGTGCGGCGGTAATCACTTACCATCACGTGAGCCACCTGCTCGCTGGCCTCCCTTTTCTATAAAAAAAAATCCAAAAAGAAGATATTTTAGGGACAACGTGGCAGTTAGTGAGCCCGTCGCTATCTCAATGTTCAAGCCAACGATAGAATTCGCACTTAAATTCTTTTTGTTTTTGAAATTACCCATTGATACGAGCCTAAGTCACGATAGCCGAGTTGTTGGGTGGTCGGAATTTCGAGTCGAGAGACCCGAGTTCGATCCCCAGGTGGCAGTACCAATGAGTTTTTCAAAAACTTATGTACGAATTTCATCGTTGGCTTGGACATAAGGGCGGCGACAGGCTCACCACCTGTCACGTTGTCCCGAAAATATCTTCGGTGGAAGGTGGGTCAAAGGGACTTAATTGTCTAGACTTGACCTCTGTCTACCCCTGTATTGGGAATTGCGTGAAGATACGAGCCTGCCACCTGAGGATCGAACTCGGGTCTCTTGACTCAAAATTCCGACCACCCAACCACTATATGGAGTCTTAGTTACATAAAATTGTTTTGCGATGTCCCGAAAATATCTTCGGTGGAATGTGGGCCGAAGGGTCAAAGTCCTCTGTCTACCCCTGTATTGGGAATTGCGTGAAGATATTTATTTATGTAACTTCATATACATGAAAGTGTATATAGGCGGACTTAATGCCAGAAGCATTATCTACCAGCCAACCTTTTGGTGGTGCAGAGATGAAAAGAAAGAGGTGTTATAACTGGGGAACAAGAAAAAATATATATATTACACAAAAACTACGCAGATACATAATAAACATATACATACATACATACATATACATACATACATACACATACATACATACATTTACGACGAGTAACGACTTTAAGATGTCCTGGTTTCGTGAGTAAGTGCATTCCAAAGAAGGACGGATTGATATTTATTATTATTTATTAATTTCTTGGTGTAGTTGAGCCTACTAACGCAAACCTTTTTCCTCGAATTCGGAGTATGGTAGCGGATAGCCTCGCTCATTTGTTTCTTACTCATTTCCAACTCCCAGAACATCCAGTCCACTAACTGGCAGACGATGCGGTTCAAGCCGCCGCCGCCC
The DNA here is from genome assembly GCA_029286605.1 of Sericinus montela. Classification (NCBI taxonomy): domain Eukaryota; kingdom Metazoa; phylum Arthropoda; class Insecta; order Lepidoptera; family Papilionidae; genus Sericinus; species Sericinus montela. The sequence continues at coordinate 3,306,526 of JAGSMR010000021.1, forward strand.
AACTCGCCAATCGGCTGGCGCGTCGAGTTCCGTCCGTGCGAGGCTCAGCTCACGGACTTCGAGAACGCCGCCTACGTCTGCTTCGTCGTTCTGCTCACCCGCGTCATACTCTCCTATCGTCTCAACTTCGTTATGCCAATAAGCAAGGTATCATTGATATGTTTGTGTATCTTATTGAATTTAAAGGGGCAAAATGAAAAAAAATTAGAATATGAAAAAAATATGAATCCTCACCCGTGACCACGGATGCTGTAAAGCATCCGAAACTTCGGGAAATAAAAATAGTTTGTAAAAGCTAATTAAAAATGCGATAAAATCCGAAAATCGTTTTATTTTAAATAAAAGGTTTTTTTTTTTCAAATAATATATATATAACGTTTTATTTTAAATAAGAGGTTAAAAATATTTAATTATTAAACAATAGTAATTAAGATTTTTTTGTGCTAAAAATTTCTTTCCATCACTCTGAATATAACAGTCTAGAGTTAGGGTTGACTGCGCATCTACAGCTCGCTAATTGTGATGTTCTTATCTGGAGTATCTACTCCGGACATGAACATCACTTTATATCTATATAATGTATTGTTTATTGTTTCCAACCCTAGTATAGCTGAGTAATAATCCTGACTCCTAGACTAGGAGTTCCCTGAATGTGTAGAGTCAGAAAGTTTTTTTTTTAATTATTATTAATATTTAAAAAATATTATTAAATTAATTACTATGGGACTTCCACTTTTTCAATTCAATTCCTTTTCGTTTCTATAAATTCTTTTTATGTCTTAATTATTTGTTATTAATTACGATAAGCAGGTGCCAATTGCGCTGGAAATTTTATTTCACTTTCAAATTATTACTAAGTAATCATCAGAAAACTTTCAATTTAAAATGGCAATTCATCACGCAAATTTCTTAGATAGGTCATTTTATATTCAGGCTATCCGCTTATGGAATGACTTGCCTTTGACAATGAGACATGCCAAATCTTTTACAACCATACATACCTAAACACACATGCATATAAAAACAAATATAAACAGAAAGAAATTAAAGGGTGTGTGTCTATAAATATGTATGAACTAAGGGACTTGATTGTCTAGACTCGACCTCTGTCTACCCCTGTATTGGGAATTGCGTGAAGATATTTTATTTTTTATTTTATAAATATGTATGTAAGTATTTAAATTTTTTAATTGTACTAAATAAAAAAAAATATCTTCAACCTCTGTCTACCCCAATACAGGGGTAGACAGAGGTCGAGTCTAGACAATTAAGTCCCCTCGACCCACCTTCCACCGAAGATATTTTCGGGACAACGTGACAGGTGGTGAGCCCGTCGCCGTCTTTATGTCCAAGCCAACGATATTCGTACATAAGTTTTTGAAAAACCCATTGGCACGAGCCTACCAACTGTGGATCGAACTCGGGTCTATTGACTCGAAATTCCGACCACCCAACCACTCGGCTATCGTGACTTTTTAAATATTGTACTAAATGATAAAATAATATTGTGTCCACCATAGCACTGCGTCTTAGTAAATTTAATGTACATTTGGCGATGGTATCGCGATAAAGAGTATTGTTGCGGCGCGCGCAGGTGGACGAGAATATGCAGCGCGCGCAGCGGCGGGGCGCGTGCGCGGCGCGCCGCTTCTGGTGGCGGCGGGACGTGGGCGCGCCGCCGGACGTCGCGCCGCACGCCAGCGACGCGCGCGACCTCTACGCAGAGATGACCGTCGGCGAGATCGTCAACGGGAAGGTGGCCGATGCGTTCTTTTTTTTTATATTTAAGCATTTTCCACTTTTCACAGGAGCTTTTTTTTTTTTTGGGCCCACGTGACAGGTGGTGAGCTTGTCGCCGCCTTTATGTCCAAGTCAGGGATATAAATCGCACATTGGTACTGGCCTACCTCCAGGCGATCGAATTCGGTTCTCTTGACTCGAATTGCGTTCACTGAATTTTCAATATGACTCGACGAGAGTGACTCTTATTATAGTTACTTGAACGTATTATTATTATTATTATATTCTTTATTGTACACCACTTAAACTTAAGGAAAAAACAGAGATTACAGAAAGTAGGAAATACATAGAGGGTAAGTACAACAAGGCGATCTTATCGCTTAAAAGCGATCTCTTCAGATAACCTTATGGGTTAAGGATACACATAAGTACAGGACAGTGGGAAGTGGTGAATATAATAAATTTACATGTTAATAACTAAATAAACTAAACAAATATATAATAGTTACATATGATACACTAATATATATAAAATTATAAAATATAATATACATATCAATATATAAATACACAAAATATATACATAAATCATATTCAAGTAATGCCTAGTGATTACATAGTGACAAGTAGTGTTTTTGACAAGAGTTTTAAATTTGTCTATAGAAGTCGCTCGGTGGATGTGCGAAGGAAGCTCATTCCACAAGAAGGTAACTTTGACCGTAAAGGAATTTTAAAGTATTTGGTTCGATAGACGTGTGGTGAAAGAATAAATTCCTCGGCCGAACGTAAAACTCTTTCCGGTCTATTATGTCCGAGGAATTTGAAATTCTCCTTTAAATAGCTCGGTGTCATTGGATTAAACAAAACACAGTACAGAAGAGAAACTGTTTGCAGATTCCGGCGAAGACGAATTGGTAACCACTTGAGCTTTGATCGAAATTCGGAGACATGGTCATATTTGCGCAAGCCAAATATGAATCTAATAGCAAGATTTTGAATTCGCTCAAGTTTGTTTAGTTGGTCCTCAGTTAAGTCAAGATAGCTTGTGTCAGCATAATCGAGAATGGGCAGGAGTAAGGATTGTGCTAACATAATTTTAGTAGGTATGGGAAGAAAAGAACGTAAGCGGCGCAAGGATCCCATAGCAGCGAATGTCTTTCTACTTACTTCTTTTAGTTGTTGTGCCCACGAAAAGGTACTATCTAAGTGAATGCCAAGATTTTTTACGGTGGTACTATAAGGGATCACAACGCCATTTACGGTTACCAAAGGAAGTTTATTCCAGTCAACTCTTGAAATCATTAACCTTGAGACCATTGCACTTACTCCAATCACTTACGGCTGTTAGGTCATCATTAATGGCAGTAACAGCGGCAGGCAATTCCTCAAGAGTTGACTGTGTGTAAATTTGGAGATCGTCTGCATACATGTGATAGAGAGAAGAAATTTTTGAGAGAGTGAATTGATAAAATAGCAAATAGTAAAGGAGACAGCACACCGCCTTGAGGCACTCCGACGCGTAATTCACGCCAAGACGAAAACTTATCTTCGACGCGAATACGTTGCCTTTGGCCTTTAAGATAACTCTGAAACCACCCAACCACTGATGGAGATATGTTAATAGAACTTAACAGACTTAATAGAATGTCGAAATCAACGGTATTGAACGCATTGCTAAAATCTAACAATACCAACACTGCTTGTTATCGTACCATAGCTGTTTATTATCCATACCTCGTCGAATGTCGTCAGTAATTTTACCCAGCGCTGTTGTCGTGCTATGACCCGACCGGAAACCGGATCGAAAGGGATTTAGAAGGCAATTTCTATTAACGTAAAGATTAAGTTGGTGAAAAACAAGTTTTTCCAGTATTTTGGATAAGAATGGAAGAATAGAGATGGGACGAAAATCAGTAAAATGCAAGGGATGGGCCTTTTTGGGAATAGGAGTCACTATTGCACTTTTCCAAGCTTCAGGGAATTTGGACGTAAAGATAGATGTATTCAGAATATGGGTGAGTATAGGAGTAACAAGTTCAAGGATTGGCAGAATCATTTTACGACTAACGCTGTCAAAACCGACGGCATTCGACGAGACAGACAATATGTTCTTCTTAACATCACAAGCAGTGAATGGAGAGAAATTAAACGGTGGGAAATCTTGAGTTGGAATTGAAGAAAGAATACTCAAGGTCCTATCTTTTACTGAGCTATCTACTGTCCCAGAAGAGGAAAAATGTTGGTTAAGGAGTTCAATGTCAATATTATGATGACGTAATTTAGGGGATCTTTTACCAACTCCAAGAGATTCAAGAAATTTCCAAACTTTGGCAGTGTCGCCGTTTTCGACAGATCTGCTGATGTGGCGTCGTTGTGCGTCTCTACACAATGTATTGCAGCGATTACGAATTTTATTGTAATTCCGTAGATTTTTCGTACGTATTCGACTTTCGACGTATTCGACTTTCAAGTAGCTATAATTGCGATATACGTAAAAACAATCCACTAGAGATACCAGGCCCATTATCGAACAGCTCTACACCTCCTGGCATGACGAGAGTTTTATTTAATTTAATTTGATGGAACGATAAATATAATAATAATATTCTATTACATAACTCGTTAACCAGTTAAGTAGATAAACCTATGTATTTGGACAAGCTTCACACAGACTTCGACACACAGTCTGACAATAATAATGGAGTATGAAAATAAAACTATTCTATTATATATAAATATTGATTTCTCCGAGAAAACACATCATTCAATTATTTATCCGCTTTGCAAACTGGCTATAAAACGTTTGGGATTTCCCCTTCCTGTGTGAACATTCAAAAGTGCATATCATATAGAAGTAAATCTGTCCCGTTGCAAAAACGTATGCAAAAACATTTTACATGGATCCTTGGACTACTTTTCGTGCGAACACAAACGTTAACAGAATCTTAATTTATATAGACGATATACCTATTGAATATACAATATAAATGAACGTGTGGTCTGGTAGATAACTTATCCGACCATTGGCTTGACGGCCTTAGAGTGCTTCCCCCCCCCAAATTGTCGGAGGGGTGTGTGGGCCTCTGGTTACCTGCACTCACCAGACGAAACGCAGAAGTTTGTTAGACTTCTACTTCACGCCGGTATTCTGTGAGGTCGTGGTACTTCCCTGGTCGAGCCGGCCCATTCATGCAACAACAAAAGTTGATGCGTGGCTCTACCACTGTTGTGTAAAGCAAAACACGCACACCGAGTTACATATTATGTCAACTTTGAAGATATATTTGTCATTCCTATTCAATTCATTTTATTTTCATAAAACATGACATTATACAGTTCTAAATATGTTTGGTTACACAAGTTATTACATGCAAATATTATATAATTTACATATAATAGATTATGAAAATAATTAACAATCTGCTACAATCTATAACACGCGTTTCTAGGATGGCGTGTTCCCCGGTCTAATTCCGTTGATAGAGTCTTACCTTTCGGGCATGGACGTGGACGCGGACACGCACTGCTCGGTGCAGCAGTACCTCAAGCTCATCCAGCGCCGCGCCGGCAACGAGATCTCCACCATGGCCACTTGGATGAGAGAATTCGTCACCAACCATCCACAGTACAAGTGAGAGCATCAATATAATCTGTACATGTATTAAAAGAAATATCTTCACGCAATTCCCAATACAGGGGTTGACAGAGGTCTAGTCTAGACAATTAAGTCCCTTCGACCCTCCTTCCACCGATGATATTTTCGGGACAACGTGACAGGTGGTGAGTATTTATATGAGTAATATAAGTAAGACACCATTTTAGAGGTATGTGCCTGTAGTCGACAGACAACGTCGATTGTGGTCGAGACCGAAAAAGCGACAGGACTCAAAAATATACAATAAATTTTACTAATTTTCCATTTTATATGTTATCAATGATTTGAAATTCTTGAATTTTTTTAATTAATGTTGAACCACTTGCTCAAATTAGCGACAGCTTGCGATGACTTCAAAATAGCGACGTTCACAAATAAAAAATACATTTATTTTCATGTGTACGTTTACATACATACGTTTATATTTTATTTGTGAATAGTAATTATTACTTTATTGTTATTATCCCAATTGAGTGGCATTCCCTATATAATTTTATTTTTTATGTGTGTGTTACTTTGTATGTTACTTGTACCCCTGTTGCCTGTAATTGACTCCTGTGCGAGTGGTTTCTTTTTTATTATTTCTATATAAAAATAAATTGTTTATTCCTGTTAGTTCGTTCTAATTTTAAATTTTAAACATTCGTTTTATTCCATAAGTCGAGTGTCAAATGATTTTTCTTGTAGTTCTTGTAATTTTTATTTTCGTTCTTAAGTTTCGACTTCAGGTAGTGGACGTCGTCATGATTCGACAGCTTAAAACCTGCCTTATTCTTCATGAATGGCAACATTAACTTGATAATACCATATGACAAATCCAACATAAACATTTAAATTTTTTATGATATTTTTTTGTTTCAGAAAAGACTCAATAGTGTCAGAAAAGATTAACTATGACTTATTAAAAACAGCACATGGCATACAAACTGGCAAAATTCCAGCGCCTACCCTCCTTGGTAGCAGCAATGTGTCCAAGACAAACGAAGACATTCCTAAAGCTTTCAGCAAGATGATGAGCAAGGACTGCCCTTAGCCTATCTATCACCTAGCAAATATAATAGTGCCTTCATAAGCAGGTGCATTTGTTTTGGTCTAAATAATTGTTACAACACAGTTATTATTGCCTTAAATAGTTTATGTAAGGTAGTGGAGCTATGCTAGAGTAATTAATTAAAAAGTTATATTGAGAATGAACGCCATTCTCTCGTTTATATTTAAAACTGTATATGAAACGATTTTTGAAAAATTACTTGACAAAATTTATAAACTTACTGGTAAAACAGTGGGGAAGAAATATTCAAGTTGGTGCAATAAATGTGAATTTGCGGTAAAACAATACCGCAAAAGTTTGCAGACAATTTGAATGAGAAACAAGGGCACTTTTTTGCGAAAAGTGAAAATGTTTATTGAATATTATTTAAATTAATCTGTTTTAAAACTTTATTTGATTCCAAATGAACCGTAATCAACAAATAGAAGTATTTAACAAAACTATTTTTTTTTGATAACTACATAAGTTCCATAGAAACGGTTCACATATGTTGTACCTCAAAATGAGTCCAGTTACAATAACCCTCAGAACAGAATTTAATAAAATCTGCAGTTCAAACCCAATTGAAAGAAAGGACCGGCTGATTTATAAAATATTTAAAAATTATTTAAAAAAACTTTGTGTAGTCGCAGGCATATTAATCAGACTGATCAATAAAAAATCATTCCAAGGGGTATCATATAGTTATGTCACTAGTTGCTACTTTTGCACTTTTGAATGTTAATATTATCTTACCGATGTCATTACTAGGGGAGGAAGATAGAGATTAAAAATTTACAAATGACAACATTACCAAACATTCATTTAACCTAATACTGACTTGACATTGGCATTATTCTAAAAAGCTCTTCTTTTTACTAAACTAAGAAAGAACAAGAACTTAACTAATATTATACATTTCTCAATCTTGACTAATATAATCAAATTTTACAAATTATTTCCACTGACGATGTATTCTGTATAGGTTTGCTATTTTAAGAAAGTAAAGCAAAATGGTTTATTTCATTCCATTTAAAGTGAAACATTACAACTCATCAAATGTTGTGTAACCTGTAAAATATGTGTGATGTTGCTAATAAGAAATTAGAAGACTTCTATGGTAAAAGACTTATCATTTTAACCGGCTTCGAAAAAGAAGTTACTCACTTCAATTTCTGTTCCAAGTTATTTTCTGAATTCAGTCCAAATTATTGGATGATTATTTTTTATTCCGAATTTAAAGTTACAGTTTGATCGCTTAAATTAGTAAAGATCTGATTATGTATTTTTGTGAAACTGTGTTATATAGACACTATACAGGAAGTTAGTTTAAGATTATACATAGATATAATTTACAACATGAATTGTTTTTTACACACTACCTTTTCATTTCAGGGTATGAACTATATAAATTGTTTTAGTGCAATTATTTATTTAAATCATCACTTGTTCATTGCGTACGAATTATGATTTTGTTATTTATTTTTCTTGAATTACTACTGATGTGAAAATACGTAATTTTCAGCAGATATGTAATTTTTCGCAATATTATTTTACGATTCATACTTTTATGTGTCGTGTAATAAATAATCGCTATGTTGTGTCTGTTGTCATATATTCTCACAGTGGCACATAACCGGTCATTCAAATCTGCAACATGTGTGATCACTCATTTCTTTTTACAACAATTCACAATTGAAACAGTATTATTTATTCTTCTTAACACATTTACAACGCAGTTCCTATAGTAAAATAAGAGAAATTAAAATTTTCGTGTGCGAGGTAAAAATATGGTTGTGAAAGAAAAGCGGGAAACCAAAAATTGCATGTAACAGATATATTAAGTCCAGAATATAATTACGACGATATGCCATTTTTGTTGATGGGTACTATTTAAAACTATTAATTTTTATTATTAAATAATTTTTGTTGCTACTCAATATACGTAATTTTAAAGTTATAAAGAATTATTTTATGGAATATAGAATTTATTTTTTACGATGATAATTCAAACACAAATTTGATGTGACGTGCACTCTAAATAGATGCCATGTACGTATAACACCATCACGCTTCATTGAATTATTCGTGTGCCTCTGTAATAATTATAATTAACTAATCATTTTATTCAGTTGATAGTGGTAGTGAAAATATATTTTAGTTCATATAGTAGTTTTGGGCATTCCGAATTCTGTAAGAGGAACATAGTGTCTTCTATTTTATGATAATAATACGATTATAATTAAGTTTCGGCTACCGATTATGTATCAAATGTATACATAATTACTTGGACTACAGTCCAGACTACTCTTGTTAAACAGTTTTTTGAGACCAACGAAATACAGTATTCGAAATATACTTTTTGTATTCAAGTTTATGTACAATATTCCTTTGTGCATGAGCCAACATTTAAAGTATTTTTTCACTAACTAGTTTATTATAACTCGAAAGAAAAACGTTGTAACGATTATTATAGAAGTAATGGTTAAATTTACCAAAATAGTAACAAATATGTCAGAATAATACAATTCGTACCGTGTTGAAGAACTCAGTTGTGATCAATATGACATAAAAAGTTAATAATATATTAGCACTAACTTAGATAGTGTTTAACTTATGCAATCGCAATAGTGTAACAACAAAAATATGTTTTGTCTTTATTTAAATTCTGTTAACAGAATCATTATAGATTTTTATCATAAACGTCTTTTCTTAAGACGCCTATATCTTACTTAAAATTAATAAAAATGTGTTGTTCATTGACATTTCATTTCATGTGTGGGCACAAATCTTCAATGTATGTACGATTTCAGTTATTAAAAATTTGTAGTTAGAAATGAAGTAGTATATTTTTTTTTATTAATATTATACGAAATAAATTGTTATGTATTATATTTTACAATTATTATTTTGTTATGTTACCAATATAACCACATAATTTTTAATTTTAGATTAAATAAAAGAGGGTTTAAATGTTCACAAGTGGGTTTTATTTCAATACCAGTATTATTTTAGAATTTATCAACCAATTGTAATATATGTTGCTGTTCCTGTTGCCGCCATTCTTCGCTCCCCGCATCGCCAAGATTGCCGGCATATTCTGTAAAACAAATACTAGCTATTTAATAAGTAGCTCAATAAGAGGGTAAAGGCTGATCAAGTGTGGAACATTTACAGACACAGACCTACAGTACAGAATTGTACAGTAAAGCTTATACTGTACAATTCGTGTAAAATTTAACTTTATGAAATTCATTGACTTAGACGTCAACGACGCATATAAGTGTGCGTCAAGATCGCGATCAAGGTCTCTGCGTAATCAGCGCCCGCGCATGCGTGTTTATGTGTACGTGGGTGCGTTTATGTACGTGCGTGCGTGTGTGTACGTGGGTACGTGTGTGTACGTGCGTGCGTGTGTGTGTGTCTTTACAATTCTTTTCGTTATATCCTATCAGTTACGCGCGTGCAGTGTATGTGGTATGCAATATATGTACATAACCGAAGTTAAAAAAGTCTCTCGGGTCAGTTTCTTGTGAAGCAAAGATCGGCCTAAAACTTTAAGGGCAAACAAAGCATGTGCCGATATGATCAACTATCAACAGCCAGTTGCTGATTCAGAAAAGAACAGTCTTATAGTCACATACTACACAACGTTGTCTTTTAAGACCTACCCTTTACTGCAGGCAAAAACTGATTACGTTCTTTAAATAACATGAAAAAACCGTTGTTATTGAAAAAGTTACTTCGCAACACTCCGCATGCAAATATAAAAAGGTATATGTTACCTGGTCCGAAGAGAAGAAGAGCACCACCCTCCCTACCACAGATGCGTGCACTAATTTAAATTAGTGCAACTAAACTAGTACAACTTTACAATGAATTTCCGCAAAGTAACGCCTAAGTCAATTAACTATGAAAAAACCGGTTTACAAATTTGCTTACCTCTCATGACATGTCGTATAATTTTCAAAGAACCGCCGCGTAACGATAGCACTCGTTGGACACGCTGCTTAACAGTAGGTGGACCTGCCGTACAAACCTAAAAATAAAAGACACTTTTATAAAGTACTTTTGCATGCGGCTCATATATGTATATCCTGCGCTTGTATCAATCATGAAAGACAAAACATAACAATAAATCTATTGTGTTAAAATAAACGCTATTCCAAGAATGGGATAAGGCGTATTGTGGATGGTGGAACAAAACTATTCCTTTAAACATATTTTTAAGTTACAAAGAGACTATAGATTGCTTCATAATTTTATCCCCAGGTGGCAGGCTCGTATCAATAGGTTTTCCAAAAACTTATGAACGAATTATAACATAGACTTGGACATAAAGACGGCGACGGGCTCACTACCTGTCCACCACCACGTTGTCCCGAAAATATCTTCGGTGGAAGGTGGGTTAAACGGACTTATTGTCTAGACTAGACCTCTGTCTACCCCTGTATATTGGGAATTGTGAAGATATTTATTTATTTATAATTAGTTCAGTTTATTTTATAACCTCCATCTTCCACTAATCCAACCGACACCAAATTTGATATCGAATAGACTAGAAAAAATATTTAAAAAAATATAGAAATACTTAATATGTTTATTTTTTATCTTCACGCAATTTCCTATATTGGAGTAGACAGAGGTCAACGCAATAAAGCCCTTTCAACTCACTTTTCATCGAAGGTCATTCCTAATAAAAGTAAAAAAAATAAAATATCTTCACGCCATTCCTAATACACGGGTAGACAGAGGTCTAGTCTAGACAATTAAGTCCCTTCGACCCACCTTCCACCGAAGATATTTCAGGACAACGTGACAGGTGGTGAGCCCGACGCCGCCTTTATGTCCAAGCCAACGATATGAATTGTACATAGGTTTTTGAAAAAACCCATTGGTACTGCCGCCTGGGGATCGAACTCGGGTCTCTCGACTCGGAATTCCGACCACACTTCCACTCGGCTATCGTGACTTGACATTAAGAGACATTACAATAAAAGTAATGTCTCTCTTAATGTCCAAGTTAAGGGCACAATATACTAACATGCATAAATATCCATAGATAAAAATGACTAGTACAAACATCAATATTCAACACAAATACACAAATGTTAGCGCCTGCGGGATTCGAAGCTTAGCTTTAAAAAAGAGAAAAAGAAGCTTCACTTAAATTTTGATATTGAAATTAAGAATTAAATTCAAGAATTTATAAAAATTATCGCACAAATTTAAATAAATAAAATTATGTTATTACTTCCAAAATTATTCTGTCAATCAGTTGTAACGTGAACAATCCTCCGGAGAGTCGTTTCAAGTATTGCGCATCATCATCGGCTTCTTCGCTGTCTTGCTAGGAAAAATAAAAAAAAGTTAAATACTGATCATATTAATAAATAACTATACAAATAAATAAATTCAAATGCAAAAAGGCAAAATTCTTTAAACTTTGCAAAACAAACAATTTTATATTTCCAAATTTAGAATTACAGTTAATGCAAACGTAATTTTTATTAAAATTCCTTAAAAAATATATAATTTATTAAAAAAATTTAATAAATTAATTCTTATACTATCTATTTTAATTTTAACGATAATATTGTGGCATGAAATATATCGGCCTGCTCATGACAGGCGGAAGAACGAGCAATGGTTTACAGTATTAATAGTATGTTTGTTTGCGTCGATAGAAAACGATACTTTTCACACTCCTTACATTTCTTTATTTCTACTATTCTATTACTACATCTTTATTAGTTTCGATGATCGCACAGGGTGTAAACTTAAACTAACAAAAAGGTGTCGCGTCGCATAAGGAACACTGTCTGTTTTTCCGCCCCACTGTTAGCTTTGAAGGCAGGCTCAGTGCCAACTACGCTATAGAGCCATCATATCATCATATATTTGACGTGACCGTAGTCCGTCTATTTCAACATACCTCCATTTCTTTTTCTGTTCGATCAACTTTATCCATATATTTGAAATGTAATTCTAACAGCCTGTCAACTTTTTCCAAATCATTCTCAGTGAATTTAGCCAATAGACGTTGTCTTTGACTACCTTGACAATTCCTTAACATGGATGCAATTATAGAAACAACGTGTTCTGAAACCAGATAAGGGAAATAATTATGAAAAATATATAAATATCCATGTGCGAGATCTAAGGAAGTGGGTAGCTATACGCGCGCCCGATAGTCGCTTCATATTCCACTCTCTATGATAAATCGTGTTGGTCTTGACAAAGAATAAGCTCACCAACGCTGTAGTCACAGTTGTCATAATTTTGCAATTGCATTATTAATTCTTAATTTTTTAAGCTATTTTAATTGTATACACAGCTATTTATGTTTTCCACAAAATATACAAAATAAAGAAGGATGTATAATTTGCGAGCACGAGAAATTTCAGGTGATATAAAGCACATATAATTCACATCATGATATAATATATTAATTTCATTTTGTGAGACACGTAGTTTCTTTACTCCCTATAGTCCTTATATAACCAATTTCATAAACACTTAATAACGTTATATTCCTGAAGTTTCCTCGAAGCTTGCATGCGGAATGAAAATGTTTTTATATACGGCTTTACGTCTACATCTTTTTATATACAGATTTAATACTGCTCATTGACAGTGTTTAAAGAGCTCTGGGAGAAAAACGTACACTATACTAATAAGAAAACTAAAATGAAATAACAACCGTTATGAACTTACCTTCGTGTTGGTCAACTGTCAACAATCTCTTTCTCTTTGGAGTTTTCATAAAAAGTGGAAATACTGTTCTTAAACCTAATATATCCACAAATTTATTGCAATTATCCTTTCCATCGGGACCTGCTAGTGCATGGTCTAAAACTTTTAAAGATCCATTTCTTGACATTTTCTTTTCCCTAAGTAACATAAGATATTGTCAGAGAATAATTAAGGTTAAAAAATTTTGAACAGAAAATAACTGAATATGGAAGGATAAATAACATAAAAAAGTAACGAAGACATTGTCATTAAAGCGCAATACAGTTTTCGTAAAAATATGGAAGCTTATTTATATTCAAGTCTGTGGCAATTAGAGTCGTGAATCAATTAAAATCAGCTTATGAAGGTAACACCCAGTTTCTAGGTCAAATTTATCTACGTTTCTCAAATCTCATTTAAAATAGCTAAAACTATGTTCGTAATTTTAACATTATAATGAGCTGGTAAAGTCGACTGCAAGTCATAGGTCTCTCCTGTACCATAGTCGTCACGCTTTTTGACAAAAAAAAAAAATAATTCCGTGGCTCTAGAAATTTTATTTGTGTGTGTCTGTGTATTTTATAAACCAATTAAGTGGTAAGTAAAACCATCTCTTTAAAACAAACTTCTTACTCGGGCTATAAAGCTAAGTAAATCCTGTAAAAGTCCATTGCAGGATATAGGCTTCTCTCGTAAGGGCAAGCAAGCAGCAAGCGGATTGGAGATCGTACTGCTGCCGCTAGTTGATGCTGTTCGTCCGGTTCTGCTGAATTTTAGTCCGGCATTTTGCGAAGCGTATTTCATCATCTGTCGGTAGCCATTGAAATTATCAAGGCTCATTTCTTAGTCGCCTCTTACAACACCCTAGAGAAGAGAGGGGAATGTATTTTCATACACCGTAACCACACAGCTAAAATAAACTTCATATATATCAAAGCTTTATAAAGATATAAAAAGAATGTTTGGTACAGGTCCTAGAGTCCGGTTTTTTTTTGTTTCTCATTTACGCAATCGTTGATATCGATATCTGAGAATGGTTTATGGTATCGATATTAAAACTCAGTAACGGTTATGTAACTGTTTGAAATAAAAAATAAAAACGCCTATATATAATATATACTGTTGTAAGAGGGTCTACTGTTGTAATAGGCCTATTAGGAAGGCATGTTACCTCTCACGATTGTTACTGAACCTCTGCGGCCTCTTACGACACCCACGGGAAGAAAACGGGTGACATATTCTTATGCCGTTACCCCACTACGAGTAAATTACTAGCTATAACTGAGTAAATATACTTTGTTAACAGTGTTCTATTAAGCGGCAGAACGTATTTCCATTCCATCCAAATATTCTTTGAGAGTAAAACAAGCATAGTCATCTTTCCATATCCTTGCAATAATGTTTATTTTTTTACTTCTCAAAAATGCATATTTCTCACGTTTTTTTTCCCCATTTTAATTAAATTTTTACCCTTACCAAATTTATTTCTGACGTTGCTAGTGCACATTGGCAACTAATTGCTACTTTGTCACCTTCTTCAACAAAAATTTCTATGTTTCAGGGTCATGGAACAGAACAACTGTCCATCTACCAGAAACAGAACCCAGAACAGAACAGAAATATAGTGGTTTAATAGTATTGACTTGACTCAGAGGAAGAATTTCTTATGAACTTAATTAAATCATAATAAATAACCTTAAATTATATTAGAAAATATAACATGCTAACTAAGCCCATTAAGACTTTGTCCTGACGTCATAGAAAATCACTCCACGTGAGGTGGGTAAGAAGTCTACTGCTTGAAAAAACATTTGCCAACTTTCATGACAATCTGTGAATTGGTACCTTCTGACAATCATTTATACATATACTTAAGAAAACATGTGATAAATATATAACAGTATTATCAGGAAAATGTATAGGAAATATATACACATTTACCTTAACATAAGATTCATAAGTTGTAACCCTTCTCCACGCAAGAAGCGGTCTCTATTAGAAGCCTCCATCAGTGCACAACAAAGAGAATCAAACATATTTTCCATTGCTTCTTGTTCTTCAGCACCACTTGGGTCATGTCTTTTGTAAAACTAAGAAAATATAAAGTTTTAATACCGTAGGAAATTAAATAAATATCTTTATTATGATAAATAAAAAAATTACCGCTAATTGTTGCAGTAACACATCAATTCCATCTAGCTCCCCAAGTAATTTTCTGTTTTCTGGTGTGTTTTGTAACAGTATAGATAAAATTTCTGTTGCATAAAGTTTATTTCCATCAAATGGGACTTTCAGCTAAAAATATGTAGTATGTTAAATTTACACAACTTTAAATTTAATTGTGGCAATAGAGTTTTATGTTTTTTACCTTTAATCTTTTCAATATCCACTGTAGAAATCCTTGCTTTGCTACTTCATGACACAATTCTGGTTTAAATTCTGTAATGTTCTCAATTATACCTGGGAAATAATTAACTTGACATTTAAGTATTTATTGTAAAATGTTATGTTTAAAGTATATGATAAGGTAAATTCGTATATAATGTCTTGATTAATTTAAAGACTTTTTTAGTGTTGTAAATATGTTGCAGACTATACCTAAAGTGTTATGCACAGCATCCCGCTCGTCCGGGACTTGTTCATCTAATCGAGCAAGATTATGCAGAAGTAAAGCAGGGGCATCAGCTTCTGCTAAAGCATTGATTAACTCTTCCGCTCCTTCCTCACTTTCATTAAGGATATCTACATCTGTCAATTCCTACAAAAATGAATTAAATCAAACAATGTTAGAATCAAAGTGAAACTTCATTTCAAAGTATGTAACAATGGATAAACAAGAAAATGTTACTAAGTACGGAATAAATATGACATGGCATATGTTATCTTTGTTCTGGTCAGTCCTACCAGGTGTGAAGAGAGATGATGCATTCTCTTCCAAAAGAGTTACTCAAATGAGCAAAAATTTTATAATTAATTATTTAATATTGCTTTTGAAGTTATACATGAATAAAACAATAGAGTAAAACTTAACAACTTTTTTGACTAATATGGAATTGTTTTTGACTGGTAGAGAATGCCATGTGGCATTAAGTCTGCTAATTGTTACTGTTTAAAATAGAGTATTAACAATATAAAATAAATAAATTTAAGCTAGTTGAAATAAATTTTGCAGGCTATCTTCAAAGTACTGTGCCCTGAAGATGAGTTAAATGTTCCCATGGTGTCCATATATAACATGCCTCAGAGTTCATTGAAAATGAAAATGCAGCAATCATGTGGACATATAAGCAAATTAAAATAGATACGACACCATCAAAAACTTACATAAATTTCCTCTAAAAAAATGTATACATATTACTTACTTGTAAAAGATTAACAACTTTGGTTGATATGTCAGTATTATCATGTGACAATAGTTCTAAAAGTGAATTTATGCATTTTAATTCCACTAGTAATGGATACTGATCAGGCACAGTTGCAACAGCACTTAAGTCCTAAAAAAAATTTTATATTTAGAATAGACATTTATACCATCACACATTTTCCCACAACTGAGTAGACAGAGGTCTAGACAATTAAGTCCTAATGACTCACTTTTCACTAAACCTTATTTGGATCAACAATACAGGCAGTGAGCCCATAGCCCAATAAATATTCATATATGCATCAATCAATATTTGTTGCTGTAAGTGTTTTTAAGAACTATAAGCGTTTCTAAGAACTGATTTTACATAGTCCATCTTTCGGTGTTTCAATGTGTAACTAGGCAAACCAAAAAGTAAAAATTAACTCACCATAAGATCGAAACATAATACCAATGATTTGGAGAAAAGACATTTTATTACAATAAAGCACAAGGTGCTTCTTATAACATTTTATAATGACTTAACTTTTACCAATCATTATTTATCAATAAAATATTTACAACAGATTGGAGTACTACATGTCAAACGTAGCCACCCACACTTTTTTTAAATAAATAAGATATTTTCTTTAATTTTCTCTGTTTTTCATGCTCCTTTTCTACTTGCTTTAAGTACTTATATAATTATTTTTAGTTTTAATGCAGCTAGTTACAACTAAGTGATTTATTAAACTGCGTTTTATTCAGCATTTTATTCATATTCACCTTTTATGACATACAGAATAAAGGGTTGTTTGTTGTTATTAAAAATGTAATAAATATCTAAAACAAATTAAATTATCTACTATAAATAAAAATGCTGTAATCATTTTTCTAACATTCAATCAATTTGCATATTGCACTTAATTATTATGTCATAATCTTATATATAATCATATATAAGATTAAATGTATACCTGTAAAGCTTCATGTAAATCAATTTCACTTTCCATAAATTTTTCAGGTTGATCTGGGAACTTTATTCTCATTTCTCTATTTTTGAGTGCTTTTTTTTCAAAGTTAAGTACCAACTTTTTAACAGTAGTATCATCAAGGACTTCTCCCTAAAATTTTAGTTTAGTTTATAAATAAGTTAATAATTTAAAGAAAGAAAATATGTTATATATATATATATATATATATATATATATATATATATATATATATATATATATATATATATATATATATATATATATAGATTTGTAACATTCATAGGTCAAAATCGGTATTAAACTTGCATCTTGCCTCTAACTCACAGGGAGAGGAAGACACAGTTTCTCTGTTGATGAATACTGAAACCCCAAATATTTGGAAATTATTGAGGATGGATTTGGAAAATATTGAGGATATATCAATAGCTGCCGTTTTTGCATAATGTGTATATTCAGGTCTACATATTCTGGACATTCATGCATTCAAAAACTTAACATATATATGTAATCTTTCAGCTAAAATCCCTATAGAGCCTTTTATCATAAGTATGACTTTTGTCTGAGTATGCCAGAGCCTATGTAATTCAATTGCAAATCATAACATAATAATATAATATTGTATTATATTATATTATTATGTTATGCCATAAACATAACATAACAGTCCAAATTCTAAATGCCTATTCAAAGATGTGACATGTAAGTGTGAGATATTAAGACATAACATAAGACATGCAACTATGAGAACATGAAGTATTGTACTGTTAATGTGTGTTCAAAAAACAAGGTATGTTAGTTATATGACTATTATTATAATAAGTATCTAAAAAGCATAGAAAATGTGAAATGTACAGAAAAACATAGCACCTTATCAAAGTCTTTCTGTCTCTATATAATTTTTTTTAAAAAGGATTTACCACAGCAACTTTTATATTATAGATTTTTAATGCTGATTCTTTACTATCAACACTTACAAGATGGATCTAATCACTTTGTAAAATTTAAACAGATGTAATATGTCCACTACATTTACCTCAGTCGCCTCAGTTTCAACAAATTTGAGAATATCCTCTCTTTCTTTATCAGTAATCATAGGTTCTTTTGGTAGTGGCTGCCCTTTCAAATATGCTATTCGTTCATTTTTAGATGCCAGGCGACGAGCCTTAGATGGTCTGATTTCATCTTCAGAGTCATCACTTTCATCCTCATTTGGCCTCTTAGGGGTTGGTGTTGGCTGTAATGTAAATTTAAATTTGTAAGTTATAAAAAATAATAACTTCTCAAAATATTTTGCTTCCCATTTACTGTGACAGGTTCCCTGGAAAGATTTAGCCTGCTAATAGACTATTGTTGTGAATCATTCCCGATAGAAGTTTAAATTGTTTTTTGGAGTGTTTGTAATACAATTACTATATTATATGTATGTTAGTATTCAGACTAAATATTAAATATTTATGAATTAGCGACATAACCTTAAATGAAAGTAGCTCTCCAACATCCATCACTTTTTCCTCATATAAACTAAGCTTATATTGTGATTACAGTTTGTTTTAGTTATATTTTTTGTAGATTTACAATGTGTAGTAGAGATATTATATTGTATATTGTATTATACAGATAATCAAATTACGTTAAAAACAAAGAGTATATAATCACTTGAACTATACTAGGATCATATAAGTTCAGCTATTTAAGTACTATCTATGGTCAAAAACTAGTTTATGTGAATGTCAAATCACATGACCATTTTGTTGTGTTGTTCTTATGGCGCGAAGCGCCTAAAAACTACATTATATATTTATCTTCACGCACAGTCCCTGACGAGGTAGCCAGAGAGAACAGATCACCAAGTGTCACAATTCTTACATACCTCTTTCACTTCTTTCAGATTCATCATATTCTTCATACACGTCCGTCTAGGTATCCGAGTACTCTTGACTCTCCCCTCTTCGAACAATTTGTTCACATGGTCTTCGAAAGTTAGTCTCGGCTTACTTGCAATTGCATCAAACCTAATTACCGTCCGATAGAGTTACGGTAGCCGAGTGGTTAGGTGGTTGGAATTTCGAGTCAAGAGATTTTTCCGGCATACCCGACCAAATAGTGAACCCACCAGTGACCTCCTCGGTGCTAATGCCACTGCGTTTCATCTCCGATAATTATACATAAGTGGTTGGGTGATCGGAATAGGTTTTTCAAACTTATGTACGAATTATATCGTTGGCTTGGACATAAAGACGGCAACGGGCTCACCACCTGTCATGTTATCCTGAAAATGTCTTCGATGGAAGGTCGAAAGGACTTAATTGTCTAGACTAGACTTCCGTCTATCCCAAACATACATTTATATATACTGTCAGGTTAAATTGAAAAAAAAAATTCAACATGAGCAAATAGTTAATACTGGTGCTATTCATCACGAGGCACAAAAAAAGAATTGTAATGGCGCAAATTGATTATCTATACTAATATATCATATAGGAATGTTCAAAAAATAAAAAGCTTTTTAATAATGCCTCAAAATCAAAATTTTTATAATTCTTTACTTCAATGTTTGAATCAAAACAGAGATTCTTCGGTGCTATTAGTGAGTTTTAAAGTTACTTTATACTCTAAGTAACTAGAAAAATAGTTAAAAATTTAAATTTGATGTTTCTTTGTTTATTCAAAACTCCACATTTTTGTTTCAGAATTTTGCTATTTCATTGCAATATGCCGAAAAAAGTGATTTATGTCAGATCTTAGAGTTATTACACGTTACGGATGATATAAAGTCGCAAGTTAAATTGTTTTCTATCTTAGCAGCCTACACGATATCAAATGTAATATATTTTTATATTTTTCATAAGTATATTTTTCATATATTTCTTTACCTTTTTGTTTATCTAATCTCGAATACCATAGGATAATCCACGAAAAATGAAACTGCGTTTGTTCCTCGTTTGTGCATATTTGATTAATTTGGATATAAGAGATATTAGTTCCATTAAGGACTGACAGTATACTGTCGTAGTATCCTACGAGTCGTCATAATGATTTCATAAAAGTTGCCATTTCTGTATTGTGAGCATTAGCGTTTTCGAGGAGACTCTTTCAGTCGTGTGATCAAGTGATCAACGGCGTCCAGGAATTTAACAGCTTGCAATATTGATTGTTATTATTATTATTGATATATTTATTAGATTATAAGTTATTACGCATTAAGTTACTTGAATAACAAAAGTATTGAAAATAAAAAGTACATTAAATTTTATTATGCGATTAATTGAAGTGACAATAGAATTTAATAATCTTTCGTGTTGATCAGATAACTAGTACATTTATATTCATCATAATTTTCATATTAAAACAGTGCCGAAAAACGTAGATGACGGTATACTTCACTGCGTTGCGTTTTAAACAGTAACCAATATAGGTAACTTTTAAGGAATGGATTAGCGGTATAATAAATCGACGTCACAACTTACAGTGCTCGCAGTATAATTCGGACGTTAATTTTGAGCGGAATATATATATATATATATATATATATATATATATATATATATATATATATATATATATATATATATATATATATACATATATATATATATATATATATATATATATATATATATATATATATATATATATATATATATATATATATATATATATATATATATATATATATATATATATATTATATATATATATATATATATACATATATATATATATATATATATATATATATATATATATATATATATATATATATATATATATATACATATATATATATATATATATATATATATATATATATATATATATATATATATATATATATATATATATATATATATATATATATATATATATATATATATATATATATATATATTACTTATTAACTAAAAACTATTATAATCGTAGAGCCCTACTCCTCGTGGCATGGTACCAAGAACGTACGTAAAGTTTCGTTATCTAGTAATAATAATAATATCTATAATTTTTTCTGTAAATAAATATTTATATTTGAAAAAAAAATAAAATAAATATATATATATATATATATATATATATATATATATATATATATATATATATATATATATATATATATATATATATATATATATATATATATATATATATATATATACACATCTAATAAGAAAATGAAAAACAGTAAAATTCATATATGTAAATGAATAAAAGCGAGACAAGAACAGAAAATAGAAAATATTGCTTACACTAATTATTCATTCAAAAAATTTGGCTTAATAATATATATATATATATGTATATATATATATATATATATATATATATATATATATATATATATATATATATATATATATATATATATATATATATACCCCTGTCTCCATTGGCTTCAAGTGCTTCTCGGAGTGCACAACCCTTGACCACTAAAACTATACTTTCTAGACGTTTCACTTGGACTATTGAAATGTCCAGGCCACAGGACAGAAATGTGGAATCTTTTCATCCAGACATATCTTGACCCCTACCCCTTGCCGATAACTTAGGTCTTCCAATGTCTCTCACGTATGACATACAAAAGGCTGTTATCCTCAGAACTTCTGCCATAGTTGGGAGGCATTTATATTATAAGTAATCTCTTAGTATCGTTCCATAATTAGGTTTCTTGCCGATCAAAGGTGTTCTTATAGGTGTTACAGTCGAGAAGAGAAAAATAAGTAAAAGTTAAGTAAAATAATCAATCATCATTTTAAACTGTTGTCGCGGTTGACCAAGATCGATCCTTGACCGGAACAACTAAAATACTTAATAGCTATTTTAAGTTATGATTTTGTGACGAACTCTGCAGCGAACAAAACTACTATCAGGAAAGCAACATTACAACATTTATTTCGAGTTTGTGGGAGGCTGCCATCCCCAGTTTAAGCAACCTTGAGGACATGTTTTTGCTCGAATGTCTTTAAAATAATATACATATAATAATATACTTTTTAATGTATTTTTAAACTTTTGATGTAATGTAAAGTATTTTTGAATTTCAGTAATTTTGTTATTTCAAATGTCTGCTATGATCTTGAAACGTTAGTTGTCTGTCATAGCCTTTTTTTATTACAAAATTAACCGGTCTGAGGCTAGGACTTAGTCGGTTGGACAGCAGGGTCAGGGCATGTCTTAAAGACTGAGAGGGAAGAGGAGCTTTCCAGGTTGACGCAAGGATTAAGTTTTAGCGCGCTTATCGCGCACTGCACAAGCGCGCGTGTCGCGAACGCTGTCTCAGCTCTTTTTAGAGCATTAGTTCTCTACAACTTGCTAAACCAAGACAAGGGCGTCGCCCAAAAGCGGTGCATTCCATTTCCACCCTGTTGTAGTTGTGATCATCGTAATCAGAGTGGTGATGGGGATCGCCACGCTTCACGCAAAGTACAGTAGTGGAGAACAGTGTAGGAGGGAGGGCAAAGTCGGTACGTGGAATCTTAGAAAAGGTATTTTTTAAAATGAAAGACTCCTCTAAGAGTCGTAAGTCCTCTAAGAGTGTAAGACTGAACCAGTCCAGTGTTACACTCTTACCTATTTCTATCTCCAAATAGCAGTAGTGTGTAGCAGCAGTAGTGTAGTACCTGTGTTTTTTTTTTACAATTACAGGGTACACACAATGATATAATAATTAAATTTAATCCATTATACGATAAAATATGTGTGATATTATCAAGAGGTCTTCCACAAAAAACAAATATTGCATTAAATTTCCTTACGGCTCTTCTTTATACCGACAATGAACAGCAATATATAAGACGAAGGACCCTGGTCGTGTATGCACAAAATATGATAAGAGCGAGTGGCTGTCTGACCGTTATGTCGAACCTTTTCACTAGTTGCATGTTGGTAAGTATTATGGTACTTACTTACTTAACGAAATGTAAAAGACAACTGAACACGCGACGCCTAATAGGCCTCTAGGACATACAATATCCTAGAGGCCTATTAGGCGTCTCGCATAAAGAGGATTTGCCATAATCGCCACTCGTGGCTAGCGGAATATGGATCGCAGTACCAAACACTGCACTTTAGAAGCCGCTGTCTGTCATCGGTATCTATAATTTTGTTTTGGTATCTTTAGAGATAGTAACCCCGCCTTTCGAAGGTAACTATTTGGATTTTCAAGGTCGGAAACGACAGAAGAAGAGATTCCTTTGATATTCAATTATGGATAAATGTAAAAAATTAAAGCGAAATGAAATTCCAATTTACTTGAGAAATATAGTCATAACTTTATTTACTTTCTAATAATAATTATAGAAGATATCTTTTCTTATGACAGTAATTATGACTTAGTCTGTTATTTAAAGGTATCAACGCGAGCGAAGCCGCGGGTAAAAGTTGGTATAAAATATATGTAAAGGGATAAATAGGTAAAGATTTTATTGAGTATGGCAAAAGATATCCATAGGCAGAAATGAACTGTACAGAATTATAGCAGATTTCTAATAAACAGTTCAAAATTCAAACCATGTTGAAAGACTATTTAAGCGCAAACTTGTTCGTAGTACCAGGACACGTGGCGTGCTCTGTGCCGATGTCTCTCTGAAGCTTGCAGCGGATTAGAAGTCAATCAGAACTATTGCTCACACCTTATTCCCGTGGTAAGTAAAAATCAAAAAAATATTCTCATATTATATAGTGTGGATCCTAGCTTATTAAATTACATGACATACTCTGTACGGTAAAAATAATACTGTAATAATAATAATAACGTTTACCGCACCACTATGACTTCGGATGCGTCATCCGAGATCAGTGATGAGACTACTAGCGGCGAAAGCGTAGCAGACGGGGCTTTTTGAGCACAGTTATCATGCACAATTGCAAGATGTGCTCGTACAGTCTCAGGAATGACTTTCTGGCGAGATCGAATAAGCCGTCCTACTCGGACATCATTAGCTGTGATAAAGGGCTTACTCCACTATCCTTGGCTAACGAACAATGACAAGACCCGGAGTACCAAACGCTTCCGAACGGGATACAGACTGGAAGGGCTAAACGGGAGGTTCGACACAGCTATTTATAAGCCTTTTGCAGATACCGTCGCCTCCCTAAACTGGCTGCGTTTTGGTGACCTCTTTGGGGAAGCCGAGGGATTTGTCTGTGCGATACAGGATCAGGTTATTAAGGCTAATACCTATCGAAGATACATCCTTAAGGATGGCACCGTCGACGTCTGACGGGCTTTTCACCATCCAGGGGAGTCGCTTCAGCATGTCATCTCCGGTTGTTTTATGCTTTCTAAATCTGAGTATTGCATAGACACAACCTAGTAGCCAGAATTTTACATCAGGAGCTCGCTCTGAAATATGGTCTCGTGGTTCGGAAACTGTCTTACTATACGTAGTCTCCGGAAGCTGTACTCGAAAATGACAGAGCCAGGCTCTGTTGGGTCCGACCCATCATCACAGACAGGACGATTATGACAAACAAGCCTGATATCGTGTTGATGAACCGGGCATAGCACCGGGTATTTTTAGTGGCCTTCACGTGGTTCTCGTCATATGGGATACCATCCCATATGACGAGAACCACGTGAAGGCCGAAACAGGCAAAAAGACTATCTGGACCTGGCTCACGAGGTGAGTGACATGTAGGAGTGGCGTGATAGTCGTTTCTGCGAATGGGTTAATCCCAGTAAATCTCTCCAAACACCTGAGATGACTGGGATTCCGAAACGGACCACTTCGAGCTCAAATGCAGAAGGCGGTGCTTCCCGATACCACCCGCATCGTCCGCCGGTTTCTCTCACTTTCGCCCTAACCCTGGGCCGTCTGGTCTTCCCTGTTGAGGGTTTCCGTCTGGTTGGGTCTTATTTGTTTATGTATCCGTTTTTAAGTAATTATTATGTAGGTATTCATCT
Source organism: Sericinus montela (assembly GCA_029286605.1). Classification (NCBI taxonomy): domain Eukaryota; kingdom Metazoa; phylum Arthropoda; class Insecta; order Lepidoptera; family Papilionidae; genus Sericinus; species Sericinus montela. The sequence goes on from JAGSMR010000021.1 coordinate 3,331,921, forward strand.
TTTACTTATTTTTTTATATTTATTAAATTCAAAACAATTAATTATAAAATTACAATTTTATTTATAGACCAACCAGATGAGTATTCAAATAAATATCCCTTAATTATTAATACTTACAGTATTAGTTTTTTCTTACTTATTTATTTAGCTAATCATGACAGCCGAGTGGTTGAATGATTGGAATTCGCACAATAGACGCGAGTTCTCTAGTCTGGGCAATAAATCACGTAATGACAATTGTATTAAAAATAACGTATCATTCTTTTTGTGAATAATTCTCAAAAATAATTGTGTAATTCATTGATTGTATGCGAATCCCGGTGCAGTGCGTGCGGCGATGTCAGCAGGGCAGCGAACAGGTGTTTCAGTTGCTGCAAAGCTTATTAGATAACAATGAACATAACATACGCTTGTTCTTTGAGAGTGGAGGAAATTGCATATTTACTAGGTCTGTAAAATTTTATACATGTTTTCGCTTATACCTAGTAGTACATATTTATAATTAACGATTTTAATAATGTACTAATGTAATAATGACACCTTTACTATAGGCGCCGTTGTAAGTCATCAGTTTGCAAAATTTTAGCAAGGTATTTTGTGAGGCCATCTATCGGTAGTTCTCTGCGGCGCTTCTTACGACATTTACTAAATGAAAGGGGGTTGTAGATTCTAAAGGCAACTATCCCACCAAGAAGAATCAATGTAATCTATTTTCATCTATTGTTTTAGAGAATTCTTAAAGTTCGATATGTGCTTACAGCTAATAAGCACAATTGCAGAAACTAAATTTAAATCTATGTTATTGGAAGATATAAATATAGTTAATAATTTACTGGATTTAAAACGAATGTACGGTTCTTCATCGCAAGTGAGTAATTTCCTATTAATTTTAATTCAAACACTGGTTACTTGCATTACCTTATAATCTTTATTCTATTTAAAGGTAGGTCAGTGGATCTCCATAATTTTGTACTCTTTGAGAATACACAGTAAAGGTAAGAGAAGTAAATCACAAATGAATTTAATATTGCTATTTCTTGGTGACATTGTAATAATTCTTTTTCAGCAATTACAAAGGAGATACGAAATGAGAAACATTTCGACGAAACTGATAATATTTCTTTACTTCAAAATTATAAGTCTTGTAACATTGATGACACATCCCAATTATTTCAAAAAGTTATAAAGGAAGTTTTAGAGTTCGAACCAAGAAAAAATTTTAAAACATACAAAACATCTAAAGTATATAAGACGAATATGAAAAATGATGTGCTCAAAAGTCATTTTAAAGAAAAACCGCGAGAAATAAAAATCTGTGATAAGAAAAATTCATTTTTACAATATTTAGATAACGTAACGCAGGAAAGTGATAATCTGTCGTTTTCCTTTTTACTACGGAAAAATTGCGATAAACCATCTACAATTAACAATCTAGGCGCGGGCTCCAGAAATTTTAGTCCCGCGAAAATATTTGACCAACAAATTGATTTTAATACAGAGAAGTCGTCTAAACATTGTAAAAATATGAGCAGTTATTTTGATCCTACGGCAGTCAACGATAGAAAGATTGAGAAGGAAAGCATATTATTAGACTTTAAGCCAACTTTTGTATCCACGCCGAAAACCCATTTTAAAAGTAAAGTCAACGCGACAAGTATTTCACGCATATCACAGAGACATTCGCCAATAAACAAAAGTAAAAATCAACATTTCAAAAGATGGAACGATGATATAATAGTAAAAAATGAACTTAAACGACTTGAAAAAAGTGACAGACAGCGTACAATAGGTGGAAGATTGTTTGACGCAATTAACGAATCCTGTACAACAATCATAAAAAGTGTTAGAAGCGTGTTCAAATCAAAAAATATTGAAGAAAATGTAACTAAAGCAGCAGAAAAAATTGAACATGAAAACAGATCAAACTGCTCTTATAGTTTTATGAATTATATGCGCCAAAGAGATGCCCAACTAAATGAGCAGAAAAGCAACTCGAATAGTTACTGTAGTAACTTTCAAAATGAATGTAATACTTGCAATGATACTCTTTCCCTAAAGCAAAAATTCGCTAACGATGACTTTCTGAAAGAAACTGTCAAAAAGCTCAAATTAGGCATTAACCTATATGGTTGTGATTTTAAGGTAAAATTGTCCTCTAATTAAATGCACAATATTCCTTACTACGATGAAATTATTTATATTAATTATTTGCAGAAAATATCAAAAATGTTCTGGCCGCACGAAAATTATATGACATCTTCAGTACTTTACAATCTATACCGAAAACTGATTGCAAAATAATTAACATTTTGCGTTATTTGCAGTATTCTCAGCTAAAACAGTCCTAAGCTTATTTGCTGGAATAAAAGATTATTTGTCATGTACAAAAAGAAGAAATTTTATTTATTCTTCTTCCTATTCTTTTAAGCCTACTAAGAAGCCACTCCTGAAAAAAGTAATTATATTTATTAAAATTTTTAAATAAATTAGTGGAATATACATTATATTCCACTAATTTATACATATTTGTATATTCCTATTCTGGAGTAACAGTCACGTCCAGAAACAAATCTGCCCAGAAACATAGTGCTAAATCTAAGCGTACATTGTGGTATTCTGTTTACAGATGTCGGTACCTGTTTCTGCGAATGATGTTTTTTAGTTTCCAAATTTAAACTTTGTTATTTTTTAAATAACGAAGCTCTTTAAAAGTAAATAGAATTTATAAAGTAAAAATTTTTAAGCCTCGTTTGCCAATTTCATGACACCTTAAATGTGTTAGGCGTCACAACTGACCTTAAAAACTATAACATACTAAGATATACATATATACATACATAACGGTCTGTTAAAGTTCATTGCAGGACATAGGCCTTTCGCAAGGGGAGGATTTGTCATAATCGCAATGCTTGGCAGGCGGATCTCACACTCACACCTCAGACGCTGCACCCCATCTTCTGTCTGATTATTCTGGTCTGACATTTTTAGAGATGGATATCCCGCCATCTATAGGTTGCCATTAGGATATTATAGGATATCTTTCCCGTAGTCGCCTTTGACGACACCGACGGGAAGAAAAGGAGTGGCAACATTCTTACACCTAATGGTGTAAGAATGTTGCCACTGCCTTTCTGTGGTAATCCACACGGCTTACTTATATATTATACTAAAAAAAAAGAATAAGAATCGAATATTTATTTTTTTATTTGACAGCCGGTCATCGAAGTTGATAATGTGTTCTAAGCTATAGGTTGCGGATATAATTACGTAAATGTTTAAAGTAAGGTAACATAAATAAACGTCAAACAAAGTAAGGTAAAATATACGCCAGTAATAGCGGCTACAGAACAAATAACCTTTTATGAATAAAATAATCAAACTAATTAATACGATTAATTTTGGGACTAAGTATAAACTATATTTTATCATCAGGATACAATGTACGAAGTGTATGGGATTAATAAATGAAAATCAAAATGTTGGCTAGGTAATATAAAGCAAATATGTATATTTAAAAAAGCTTTACCATCCCTCAGTCTAGGTATGCCTGTATTAAAAATTATATGTTAATAAAATAACTTTTTTGAATGTGGCACACATGTCTGTGCTTTACTTTAGAGATACAGAAAATCTTAATACATATAAAAAAACAATGATCTTAGTAGTAGTAATTTACGTTTATCTTATAAAGATAAAAAATTATAAACATAAAAGAAATTTAATTGAAGAATAATATTCGTTACAATCTCATTCATACATATTATATGTTTAAAATTCAATTAGCATATTATAGAATTTTCGTTAATATTTTTTGTGCATTTATTATATTGATTTACGTTTTTAGCACATTGACTATATATTTTCTTTACTGCTTAAAGAAAAAAATTATTTCAATAATAATTAAATATTAAAATATTATTTTTTGTGACGAAATTTTCGAGTAGGAAATTTATTTAATAAAAGCCTTGGTTATATTCAGTTATATTTTAATGCTTTGACTAACGGCGTACATTCCCAAAACTATAACAGACGGTGAAAGGTTCAATACACTAGGCCATTTATTATATTTTATTTATAATCTGCAATAAACAGATTCATGGGCCACCATGTCTCTTGTTATATCTGATATCTTCGAAGTACCTGCATCAGATAAAAAACATGTTAGTAGGTGGGGTATGTTGAGGAACAATCTTTCTTTACGAATATACTCTTTTTAAATAACACTCCTTTTTACTATTGGATATGTCTGTTGTGCTATAATGTGATCAGACATTAGACAGATATTAGAGCCTACTGCCTATGCTGTTGAGATAAGATAAAAAATGTCTTCGGTCAAAAGGTTCGGTCGAAAGGATTTAATTGTCTATACCTCTGTCTACCCCAGTATTGGGAATGGAGTCAAGATGTTTGTTTCAATTAAAAAATTCATACGAAAAAAGCAACGTCAACTCACACACTGGTCAACTCAATCTTATATATAAAAATTTAAACTAAGATAAATACATACCTGCTAATTGTAATGTATACTCAAGTTCAGTCCTAAATATGTTAAGCATGTGTTGAACACCTGCTTGTCCACCCAACGTTAATCCCCATAACGCTGGACGACCGACGAATACCTAATAAATTATAAGTTATAAATAATGAGAAACAGATGCATATCATACAAGATACATTTCATACAAACATAGAGGCGATACGTTAAGTCTGGTGCCAACCAATATTAATTACAAATGTAAAACCGATACATAGATATGGACATAAGAATAAAGTAATTTACCGCCTTTGCACCAAGAGCCAAAGCTTTATAGACGTCGGTGCCGTTCATAACACCGCCATCTAAGTATACTTCCACATTGTATTTCTTCACTGCTTCTACAATTTCTGGGAGAACCTCGATCTGTAAACATACTTACATTTGAGACCATGCCATGATGAATAAATTAAGATTATTACTTTTTTAAATATTGTAACAAATGCTCTTTGATCTCCTTGATATTTTTATATCCTCAAACTATTTCCTATATTGGAGTAGGCAGAGGCCACGATAGGCGAGTGGTTGGGTGGTCGGAATTTCGAGTCAAGAGACCCGAGTTAGATCCTCAAGTGGCCGTACCGGGTTTTTCTAAAAACCTATGTACAAATTATATCGTTGGCTTGGACATAAAGACGGCGATGGGCTAACCAGTGGAAGGTGGGTCGAAGGGACTTAAATGTCTAGACTAGACCTCTGTCTACCCCTGTATTGGGAATTGCGTGAAGATATTTTTTTTAAAACCAGAAGATTTATTGCACGTTCGTGGATCTAGAAAAGGCCTATGATAGAGTGGAGAGGAATGAATTGTGGTCAGCATCATCCGTGAACGGTGTGAGCAGTATCCTGATACGGGCATTACAATCTCTTTATAGGGATTCTAGTGCTTGTGTAAGGATAAACGGGGCATACACTATTCCGTAAAGAATATACGCAAAGATATTTTATATTTTTTTTTAGTAGGCAGAGGTGTATGCTATGAAGATCTTTCGACCCGCTTTTCACGGTAGCTTATTTGTACAACGTGGCTGGTGGTGAGCATATTTTCAATGCCAAAAAACAGGAATACATAAAGAACGACATTTAAACTTCAACTGATGCGTGTAGGACCAGGGGGGCTCGAATGAAAGGGCGATATTTTTCTTTAAGTTAACTTGTGAAATGCCAACCCCGACATAGTGCCGCTCGGCGTGGACCGCCGGTAAAATTAACATGGTTTTAAATAAAGTAGTTGTATGTAAGACCTAATCAAATATTTACCGTCGCTGGCACTCCATCTAATTGCCTTGCCCCATGATTTGAAACTAAAATAGCGTCGCATCCAGCTTCGACGGCTTTTACAGCGTCATCGCCACGTAGTACACCTTTTGCAATAATCGGTAAATTGGTAATGCTAAAATGTGTTAAAGAAATCAGTATTTTAATACTGTTAAAGTGTAAACTGTAATTTATGAATATTCAAAATTGTGATGTTTAATTTCAATGTATGATTCTAAGAGAGCCGATTCTGGCAAATCGTCCTTCTGGGAGACGCTTGTCCTGCAGTAGACTGCTACAAGCCGTTAAGTTAGTATGTGAGTACGACCACACATTGCTCTTTAAATAGTATTATAATGATTGTTGTGATGTGTTCAGATTTCAAAGGTATATAGAGTCAAGTCAGTCTAATTAAAGACTGTAAGACTTTCCTCGATCTTTTATCAACCAATTTAATACTCAATTATGATTTCTAATAAAACAGGCAGGCTCGTACCAATTGGTTTTTTGGCACGTTCGTGCCAATGTGTTTTTTCACTTATGCACGACTTATGCACGATTCATATCATTAGCTTGGACATAAAAACGGCGAAGGGCTCACCACCTGTCTCGTTTTCCCAAAAATATCTACGGTGGAAAGTGGGTCGAAAAGACTTCAAGACCAATTGTCGAGACCTCTGTCTACCCCTGTATTGGGAATGTTGTGAAGATATTATAAATATTTATTTATCTTTCAGTATTTTAATTAACTATATTTACATGTTAGCTTATCTTAATCTTATTTTTAATGCCTCTAAAATCTCTGAAATTTTTTCACGTATTACTTAACTGGATAAAAACCTATAATAATACCAATAAAAAGTCACTATAAAAATTAATTAAACTCGCTTACCTCTTTAGCCATTTTATTTCCTCCCACGTTAATGTTTTATCGAATAAATTATTTACATAGGAATTTAAAAAACTTCCATTATCTGATGAGTGTAATTTACGTGAAAGGTGGTTTTGTTCTTCAAAATTAGCCAGCCTAAAAAACAATAAAGATATTGAGATGATTGATATATATTCATATATAGCAGAAATTCGAAGTCAAAACGGATTTAAAAATATTATTCAGGTGAAAGTACGGATAGAAAATGTTTCCTGACCAATAGCGTCGAACGGTCATGTGAGCCAAGTAATTTCAACATCAACATTCTATGTAAGAAACAAAAGTTAGTTTTAACACTTAAATTGCCTACATACCTCAAGTGTGGGGGTAGTGAAAATTTGTTTCGCATGTCTGCTCTTCTTAATCCGAACAAAGGAGTATCAACCGTTAATGCAATGGCTTTAAAACCCGCTTTCTCGGCTCTCAGGACTAAATTTTTTGTGACTTCTCTGTAATATTTAGATTTTAATATCAAAATTGACTGCAACGTTTACAATTAGAATATTCTATTACAACGCTTATATTGTGCACTTATATCTACTAATAAAATATTTATACTAATAAAACATTTGTTGTTCACATGTGCTCTGTGGTTTCACATTCTATTTAATTTATACCAAAAACATTCACAAAATTACTAATAACAAATGTGCACTAGTTTCAATGTTTCGTGAACGCTTAAATGGATAAATGGATACTAAGGATACTCAAATATAAATAATATATAATTTATATCGTTGGCTTAGACATAAAGACGGCGACGGGCTCACCACCTGTCACGTTGTCCCGAAAATATCTTCGGGGGAAGGTGGGTCAAAAGGACTTAATTGTTTAGACTAGACCTCTGTCTATCCCTGTATTGGGAATTGCGTGAAGATATTTTGTTTTATAGTTTACTAATCTACAAAAATTACAAAATCATAATTACTTCAATAACTAATTTATAAAATCATAATTAATAATTTAATTTTTAAGTACTAGTAAAATTTGCAATATATCCTTTTAATTAATCAATATCAACAATAATAATATATTACCTGTCATTATAAATATAGAGCTGAAACCACTTCACCGCACTAGGCGCTGCTTTTGCTACTTCTTCTATAGAACTAGTGGCAATAGTACTTAATATAAAAATAACACCTTCCTTCTCGGCAGCTGAAATAAGAAATGTACTGAAAATATTCCTACAAGTAGAAGATAATAAATAACAGATTTTAATATACGAAATAGATAAGATTCGTTTGTACTTTACCTTTTACATTGGCAATTTCTCCGTCAGGGTGAGCCATCTTTTGCATCGCCGTGGGCGATATGCCCACAGGCATTGAAACTTCATTTCCCAACACAGTTGTACGAAGGCTGTAGGCAGACTTCCCCACAAGACATTTTGGACGAATTCTCAGTCTGTTACAACATAAAATTTTCATTTATTTCTCAGGATTTTAATATTTGCGTAGGTCGATAAGAGTAATTTTGCCAACCGTCCCGGATTTTTCGGAACGTCCCACGTTTGGGTAAATTTTGGACCCACCCACCAAGACCAAGGGTCACGCGGGACGCTTTTTATCCCGAAAATCAGAAATTATTTGATGTATCTCGTGCCAACTACACTCATTTGTAACACATTATTAGCCCCGAGACCACCCGCAGGGATGTCAATCCCCGTTTGTTCGTGCGATAGATACAGTTCTGTATTGTAGGTATTTGGGTTGGGCTTCTTTGCTTTGCTTGGTTGGTTGTTTGTGGTTAGGGTTTTGATATTGATAACAATGATAGTGAAGAAAAAGACGAAAGAAATAAAAACGTCTTTGCGTTTGCCGCGACCGCGCTTTTTTTAAAGTAATTAATAGAAGAAAAACAAAAAGCCTCCTGAAAAGGTATTGGCTGCTAGGTTTGAAAGATGACCTTATCACAAAAATTTACAAGGGTATGCTTCGATGGTTTAGACATGTTGAGCGAATGAGTGAAGACCGAATGGTGAAGAAAATATATAGCGCGAAAGCTAATGTTAAAATGTAAAGGACATACTTAATATACACAGTTACATTTGGATATCCATCCGTCCGTTCCGATTGAACCCTTCGAAATCGCAATAGCCCACGGAGGCTTTCAAATTGTAGTAAAAACAATTTTAGTTGAGGAAATTATTGAAAGTAAAATTTATTTTTCATGTTCGACTGATCTGCTGACGTATAAACATGTTATTCAGCTGTTTTTAATTTGTTTAAGATTGATTAGCTACAGTTCCAGAAGTCATTCCAGAATTAGTTAAGAGGAAATGTAGAATATATTTTTTTTAATTCATGCGTCGAAGGCTCCCGCTGATCATCGTGCTATTCCATTATAAGTCTCACCAATTATCGTTCGAGGAGGAATAATTGATAAAATTTCTACCTGGCTCCGGGACCATAAGTTTGATGTTACATAGCTAATGTAGCCCAAAAATATTTTAAACCAAAAAATAAAATAAAAATATTCTGCTATACCGAGTAGTGATTTTCAAAATGCGATCCTGATTTGGTGAATATATTCACATTGCTTGTATATCCCCAAAAACAAAAAAGAATTTTTAAAATCGGTATACATATATGACTGTTTTTATATGGCAAGAAACGTAAAAATTAACTGAATTGATCATATATCTTAAAGTCGGATATATTTTCTATACTACAACACATTATTACGATAATGAAATAAGTAAGGGTTTAGCCCCAACTTAAGCGGCTGCTGCAGCCTTTGGCAAGCTTCGTCCCACGACAAGTAAATATTTAATTAACTATATTACTAGGTTTTAAGTACAAGATGACGAGAGTCGTTTCGATATTATTATAAACACCAAAAGCCATGATGAAAGTAAAATTCTGATAAATCCTCTCCTCGCTCGCTCGCCGTTTTTCAATGAAATCTTAATACACAAATATATATAAGCAATACCTTTGGAAAGCACGTCTATTTTCCCCTAATGTGTATTCGTCCGTTGCGCCACTCTTATAGTAATCTCTTGTAAATTTTGGTAAAATTGAATTAGCCGCTTCTTCCAATTCCTTAACACTTACATATTTTTCCATTTTTAACAAGAACAGTGATAGTAACTGGTGACTTAAGTTTAAGAAATCAAGTATTTATTGTGACTTATTGATAACACGCGGCGTGTTAACGATGTATCATTATACACATAGGTCACAGGTCAAAATTGTACATAGCGTTTATAGAATTATATCTGTAATATTATACATGAGCCGAAATTGTTATAGCCCTACGAGAACGACTGCCTCGGTCAATAGGGAATTTGAAATTAGTTTTTGTTTATTATTATACAAAACATACGAAAGAAAACACTTTTAATATTAGTAAATTTATTTCTTGATTTTATTATTACATTTGAATGCAGTTTTTCGAGCACTCCATAATGTCAAATACTATTCGTTACATATTCGCCATAAAAATGTTATATAAAACTCAACTGTTCTTAGAATAATTTTATGGATTTTTTTTTTTAATTTATTAAGGCTAATATGCATGCGGCTGATTTCAAAAGACAACTGTACAACTGCAGTGTAATTTTCTGAAGTTCACGGATTTATTCTATTATTTACGAGTTTCAAACAAGATTTGACTGTAACAGTTAATATTTAAATCACTCAATATAGTCCTAATGATATTTACAAAGGATTGAAACTCGTAAACTTGTAGTGCAAAGTCCGTCAGTACTTGGCAGATTATATAGTGTTTCAAACATCATTACTATCTCACCTATCTAAGTCAATCACATTTTACTCTCAAACAACAAAACATGTTAACTTTACATTTTATAAAAGATACAAACCATTAATTAAGCTATGAAGAGAAAAGGGCCGTTAAATTTCCTTTAACCTAAAAACCCATCTTTGGTAATAAGTTAACAATAATCAACGGCTAACGCACCGAGCATTAAAATGATTATAGGTTATATTAGTATTATACAAATTTCATTCGAGCTACAAACATTACAAGCAGATTTATTAACAAATGAAAATTCTGACAAATATTTACTCAATAGAATTACATGAAAGCACTTTAGTTTTTTATAATCATTGCATATACTTTTCTTTGTATAAAATATACAAATTATCAGGTGCCAGTAAGTTGAGCAAAGGAAATAAAATAAGGCACGAGGTCTACTAGACCAGTATTTAAAACTTATATTGTATATTATAATACCAATGTGCTCACTACATGATATATTGTACGGTGGTTTTAAAAGAGAGGTACATATAAGTTCTACAGAGTTAATTCAACTTTCCAGGACTTATGTCAAAGATATTGGGCTATTTTTAATTTATAAAACCTTAACAATTCATTGTGATGATATTCAAGTTTTAAAATATGTAAAAAAGTTAGGCGAGTTCAATGCAACTTTTGAATCTTTAACTTAAAGTCAATGTTCATACTTCCCCGACAACCTAAACTACAACAAAATTTAAAAACTATTAAGAAGAAAAAATATACAACCATAAAGAATAGTAAAAATAAATAACGTAATATACTTATAATTACAATTATATATTTATAATTATAATTACAAAGAAGAACATTGATGTAGTGGCAACATTTTCAGTGAGACTAGTCAATAATACCTATATATTATCTACATTTTTGTCATCAATTAAATTACGAATGAAGCTGTTAGATACAGAAAAATTCTTACTGTCACAAAAAATTGTTAATCCTTCAGTATGTACAACTGTGCTGTAAAACTGTTATGAGCCCAGTGCATTCGCAGCATTAATTTGTAAAATTTAATATTAGGCAACATATCAAATAATTCTATTTGGTTACTCCTAGAATTTTTGATGTAATAAATAGTAAACAGAAACTGGAAACTTTTCGGAACAAAAAGTACTCTACCATCATTTAGTAAATGACGGTAGAGTACTTTTGTAGAGTACTTTGATTTAGATTTAGCCGAAATTTAAGTTGTTGCGTACGCACAAAGATTCAATAGATTTGTAAATTTGCTAAATTATATTTTTTTGTTGTTAAAAATATTCTTTACAGTTAAAACTAATACAGAAATTTATAAGATGATCAGTCATGTTTAAGCCAGTAAAAAGATGCTTAAAAATACAACAACCAGATTTAACTTAGCATTAAGGATGAACAGTCAAAGGATTTTTCATGAATTTATTCGTATGTAAAAGAAATTAGTTTGTTAACAGTTTAAAATGGTTGGTTTTTCTTTTGGATTGAGGAGGGATTATGTGACAGTAGTTATTCACAATACAAGAAACGAAAACCGATCAGATAATTAGTTATAACAGACCACAAATATATTCTACGTTAAGTCGCGTCATTTTTAACTAAAGTTTGTACATTGCCTCCACAACTCAGGTATTACGTAAGTGCTAACCCAGACATTTTGTGAACAAAATACCGCAAAGGAACACATTATTATAGATATGACGATACAATTTTATTAAGTAGTTACTAACAACACCTCCCGGGTCAATTAACCCAATTAAATTAGCTTTCGCATATCAACCTTACATCATAATGAAAAACTGTAACTTTTATTTTCCCAGCAAACTCACCTCTAACATACTTTATTATAAAATGTAGGTGCAAACTGTTAAGAGTACTACAGTCTTGTACAATTCAAATAAATGTGACACGATAAAAATTAAAATAGAGTACATAACATTATTTTTCTTTTGTTCCAAAATGAAAAATTGAAATTTATTATTGCAAAAATACAATGCTTTCTTTCATTCTTTTATAACTTGTTCATGAACTTCCTAATTCGTAATTATCTTAAAACCTTACAAGTGATCCAATTTCTGGTTTTGACATGGGCAGCATATATCTCTAGTGTGGTATAAAACTTTCAAAATCAATTATTGATCAGCTTGGTCACACACATAATTATACCTCCTTAAAATAAATTCATATGCTATGCGTAGACAGAAAATAAATTCTCTTAACTTGATACGGCTATGAATAAAGCTTAATTAGAAAAAATAAATACTATGGTACTTTTAAAGCAGAACGTTTTAAGTTAGATAAATAATTAAACAACAGTTTCTATCGGAACGATAGAGCTTCACAATTAACACCAGGCTTTCCGGTAGACAAAGCTCTATCGAAGATGGTGCTTTCTAACACATTGGGCGCAAAATTAACTTTTCAATCTAATACTTAATTATAAATGCCCTCGTAAATAAACTTTAAATATATATATCGTTAACATCACAGAACAAAACTACGGCTAAGCTTAAACCCAACGTTGTCGACCGTACGGAAATTTCATGCACACAGATACAAGTCCAATTATGAAGTAAATACAAATTAGATGGTTAGCTACAGTTATTGATTGAAGTCGAACATTTTATTTTTTAAATATAATTTTTAAAAGTTAGTACATTGAAAACTTAGTACTTAAGATGTTTTTTTTATTTTAATGACAAGTTTTTAAAGTCCAATTGTTTTCAAAAAAAAAAAAATATAAAATATAACACTGCGACATATCATCATCGTCGTATCTGTGTGCATACGTTACATTCAAATTAAAGAGTCGGTCCACTCGTGACGATATCAGGATCCGATGGAATTTTGTTCGGCTGTCGACATAGGCAGCGATGGGTGAACCCGTCGTTTTGTAAACAATGGGTGGCGACAAAATAAATAGTTAGGTAAAGGCGGACTAGAGGCGCGGCGCTCAGGGCGCGGCCGGGTCGGCGCCGGGCGCCGGGCTGCCGGGCGGCGCGGGCGCGGGCGGGGCGGCGGGCGGGGCGGCGGGGGCGCGGCGGGCGGGGCGGGGGGCGCGGCGGGGGCCGCTGGCTGCGGGCGCCGCCCCGGCTGCTCCTCGTCGTCCGCCGCCTCCTCCTCCTCGCCGCTGCCCTCGCCCGCCTCCCCCGACCCAGACCCCTCCGTCGTCTCTCGGGCCTCCTCTTCTTCGTCCTCCTCCTCCGGACAGAGCTGATAGGCCCTTTTAAAATAAAATAACTTGTCATTGTAAACTCAGTTACAACTGAGAGATTAATGTATACAAGAAAATCTTGTTACCATTAAATTTTTCTCATTCATCAAGTATGTATGATTTGTATGAAATTTAAGTCTTCGTCATGTCATAAGATCGTACAGCATATGTAGGTACCAAGTTTAAAATGAATCGGTTAATCAATACCCAACTCCTATTCAGTTAATCGCGTTTACGATGAAAGTGCATAAATAATTATAGAACTCACTTCTCTAAAGTTTTCCGCGCAGAGTTACTTCTCTCTAAGAAATAGCCACTGGAGGTTTCATTCGATGAACCGGGAGGAGACCAAGTGCCATACGAACCGTAACTGCCGGGACCATACTTCTGGAACAATACATTTAGTTAATCAGTGGATAAACTCTAACATACATATAATATATACATACATACATACATACGTATGTATGTATGTATGATACATACATACATAAACTCCACAACAACAAACTGAAATACAATAAGCCCGAGTCACTACTGAAACACCGCGTAAATTAGACACCACTAATTATTTATTCTTGTTTAGGAGAACAGGTTTTGACATAAATAAAATGGTTCCGATTCTTCTTCTGACTCTCATTGTTTTTTAAATAAACTACTAGAAGTCTAACGTCGCTTACATCGCTGCCGTTTTTTTAGGATTCTAGACAATATAGTCATTTAGACCAACCGTTCAACGAAGCTTATTTGGGACGCGACAGGTGGTGAACGTATCGCAGTCGTAGTGCTCAATCTTACGGTACCATATACTTACTATATAAATAAATATTATTATAGACATAAACGTTCGCGATTTGAGTATAAATATTCACATTCATCACACGGACACGAAGCGCATTGTCAGTCTCGTCTTCAAAGACAGGGTTGTCAAGGTCGAAATTTCACAATAACAATATTAATTACGAAGCAAGAATTCAGACAAGCGTCAACTACGATAAGCTATGAAGAATATGTTGATTGACGATAAATAACTACATTCATAAAATTAAAAAAAATCAAAAAAAATCACGATAGCCGAGTGGTTGAGTGGTCGGAATTTCGAGTCAAGAGACCCGAGTTCGATCCTCAAGCGGCCGTACCAATGGGTTTTTCTAAAAACCTATGTACAAATTATATCGTTGGCTTGGACATAAAGACGGCGACGGGCTCACCACCTGTCACGTTGTCCCGAAAACATCTCCGGTGGAAGGTGGGTCGAAGGGACTTAACTGTCTAGACAAGACCTCTGTCCACCCCTGTATTGGGAATTGCGTGAAGATATTTTTTTAACATAAAAATGAAAAAAAAAATGTGTGTTGACTAAGACGGCGCGACAGTTCCAGCACTAGTTCCATTGTTCCAAACAAGCCGACACGTAGGGGGTCCGCCGTGCGGTGTACGTACGCGGTCCAGCTCGTCCTGCAGCCAGGCGAGCAGCTGGCGCCAGCGACGGCGCGCGTCCGGCTGCGCGTGCACGGCGCGCGCGGCGGCCGGCGCGCGGCACATCACGCCCACCAGCAGCTTCACGCACGCGTACGCGCGCTTCTGGTAGTGCCCGCGCGCGCGCAGCGCCGTCTCCAGCAGCCCCGGCCGCTCCTCCGACACGCCCTGCCCAACGATTATTTTGAGTGCACGCAAAGAGCGGGATTACAACGCAAACTACTGCGTAGTTGACAACAGTTCAGAATAGCATGATGTCACTGAGGTTCGAAATCGAACATTATAATACAACGTTATAAATGTTAAGTCACGATAACCGAGTGGTTGGGTGATCGGAATTTCGAGTCAGTAAACCTGAGTTCGATCCCCAGTTGGTAGGCTCGTACCAATGGGTTTTCTAAAACCTATGTACAAATTATATCGTTGGCTTGGACATAAAGACGGCGACGGGCTCACCAACTGTCACGTTGTCCCGTAAACATCTCCGGTGGAAGGTGGGTCGAAGGGACTTAATTGTCTAGACTCGACCTCTGTCTAATCCTGTATTGGGAAGTGCGTGAAGATATTTTTTTATCATAAAATGAAAAAAAAAAATTGTGTGTTGACTAAGACGGCGCGACAGTTCCAGCACTAGTTCCATTGTTCCAAACAAGCCGACACGTAGGGGGTCCGCCGTGCGGTGTACGTACGCGGTCCAGCTCGTCCTGCAGCCAGGCGAGCAGCTGGCGCCAGCGACGGCGCGCGTCCGGCTGCGCGTGCACGGCGCGCGCGGCGGCCGGCGCGCGGCACATCACGCCCACCAGCAGCTTCACGCACGCGTACGCGCGCTTCTGGTAGTGCCCGCGCGCGCGCAGCGCCGTCTCCAGCAGCCCCGGCCGCTCCTCCGACACGCCCTGCCCAACGATTATTTTGAGTGCACGCATAGAGCGGGATTACAACGCAAACTACTGCGTAGTTGACAACTGTTCAGAATAGCATGATGTTGTCACTGAGGTTCGAAATCGAACATTATAATACAACGTTATAAATGTTAAGTCACGATAACCGAGTGGTTGGGTGGTCGGAATTTCGAGTCAATAGACCTGAGTTCGATCCCCAGTTGGTAGGCTCGTACCAATGGGTTTTTCAAAAACTTATGTACGAATATCGATGGCTTGGACATAAAGACGGCGACGGGCTCACCAACTGTCACGTTGTCCCGAAAATATCTTCGGTGGAAGGTGGGTCGAAGGGACTTAATTGTCTAGACTCGACCTCTGTCTAATCCTGTATTGGGAAGTGCGTGAAGATATTTATTTATTTATTAATATTAAACGTTATAAATATAAAAATTAATACATACAATACAGGCAATCTTTAAAACGAACGAAATCGGTATTTAATGATATTTTCACTAACGTTTGAAGTTTCTAAGGAGTTTAGAAGGCTTTTTGATTTTATTTGAAATACTCTTAAATTTTAACAAATTTTACATATTTGTTAAAATTCCTTGGTTCAGACTGTTTTGCTAAATACCACATATAGTTGATTAAAATCTAAAACAATATGTACTAAAACAAAAATTACTTTAATAGCATTGTGTATGCGGTGCTGCTGCCAGCTGTCCTCCATGAGCAGCAGCGCCGTGAGCGCGTCGGCGTGTCGCCGCAGCTCGTGGCAATAAGCGTAGGCCATCTGCCACAGCAGCTCGGCCAGCGCGGCGCGGGACCAGCCCGCGTGCTCCCAGCACAGGAACTGCAGCAGCCGCACGCCTTCCTCGCACCCACAGCACTCTTCCGTCAGCTTCTTCATATATGTCCTATATGCCAGGAGTTACATATTTATCTAATAAACAATGCAATATCGCATAGTGACTGTAGTAGTAAAACAGTAACTGTGTATGTTACATTGCACAATTCCATAAGATTATATGTTATTTAAACCAAGAATGACTTTAATTCTTTATATCTTTTCCCACCTGCTCACATGCCACATAAAACAAAATCGAAAAAAATAATTAAAGACTATATTGTCTAGAACTAGATGCAATACAATGGAGCTTACCCAGTCCTGTTGTAGAGCACGTCGGCGGCGAGGGGCGAGAGCGGCGGGCGCGGCGCGTGTGCGTGCGCGTGCGCGTGGCGCGCCGGCGGCGGCTCCGCGAACGGGTTGGGCAGCGGGCCCTCCGCCGCGCTCGCGGACTGGCAGCGCGCGCTCACGTCGCAGCACCGCACCAGCACGGACACCACCTGCCAACCGGACATGTGCTATGTAATTTGCATTCCTTTTTAGAGTAACTATATTTTGTATCTTAATTTTTATATTCCGACTCCATGTTCGGAACACCACAAACATTCAAATCAAATTATTATTCATCCATAAATTACAATTACATTAATCGATTGTAACCAATTTTACAATTTTGAAAAAGCAATAATTAATATCTGACGTACTGTACTCGAATCGAACTTATACAACATGAAAAAAGGGAAATTAACGTCCAAGTTAATTTCCCTTTTTTCATGTTGTATAAGTTGTTGAACTTTTCTCTTATATATATTAAATACACCATTTTACATACGAACCTGATGTACTTTAGCTGATTCTGGATATTGATATTTTCCAAGAGACGAAGCGGAGTCATCTATGCAGATGGTTAACACGATGTCCAGGATTTTCAGCTACAATAATACATACAACATTATATAAATATAATTTTATATAGTTATCACAATAATTCGCCTAAATTTACAAAATAGGTATTTATATTTTAATTATAATAATAATAAATACGAAGCTAGGACGAACATAACATAAATTGCTCCTATTCTAAAGTAAGTAGCACTTGAGTCATGGAATCAGAAATAACGAAGGGTAGGAGAAAATATAGAAAAAAAAGGTTTTCTACATTTACCCGTCATCGAATCGAACCCGGGATGATGTCGCTCTGTGAAGACAGAGCGACATCTTAAAAACTGATGTGTAATCACTCAACGTTGGAGGTCGATTACAACAAGTTTGAACAAGAATACACAATAGCGGTTTGGTGACCGGAATTCGAGCCAAGAGATCCACCAGTGTTCGATCTCCAGAAGGATCCTTGTAACAATCAGTTTTTTGAAGACTTATATACGATTTAAGTTGTTGGCTAAGATACAGAGACGGCGACAGGTTCAAATCAAGTTGCCGCAAAATAAGCTCCGGTGAAAGGTGGGTAAAGAGGATTAAATTGTCTAGAACTCTGTCCACTCCTAAAAGGAAATGTGTGAAGATAAAAGAAAATATATTTTATGACAGTTACTTTGCTTAACCATGATGATATTCTATCTTCTATCGGAAAGCAGTACCAGGCACCACAAACTATTAATACATATATTATAAAACAATTTATATATATAAAAAATGGATGTGTTCACAAATAGAAGAAACGTTGCTACAAAAAAGGTCGACCTTATCATGGTCTTTGGAAAGTACGTTAAATTAATTATAAGTTTATAAACAATGAATTTAGTTTTGCAAAAATATGTATGTAAAGTATTATAATAACGTATTGAACGAGAAGGGTTTTAAATAGCTTTTAAGAACATTATATATATTGAAGTCACAATAATAGGAATTTCGAGTCCAACGACCCGGGTTCAATTCCCAGATGGCAGGGTCGTACCCATGGGTTTTTCAAAAACTAATGTACGAATTATTTCGTTGGCTTGGACATAAAGAAGGCGACGGGCTCACCACCCGTTGTCCCGAAAATATCTTCGGGGAAGGTGGGTCAAAGGGACTTAATTGTCTAGACTAGACCTCTGTCCACACCCCTGTAATGGGAATTGCGTGAAGATATATTTTTTATTTTATCCATTTTATTGTTAAAGTAAGAGACGGAGGTGACCCCTTTTGTGGAGAAATACATTCTGTTCGGGAATGATGGCATATTTGATCGCAAGGTGGCGGACACAGTTCAAGACTTGGGCAATGAGATTTTATTTTGTAATTTTAAATAGGCCTATATGTCTTTATTTTTGTTCTCTGGTCGCATTTTATATTTAATATTATAATGAGGCGATCTAAAAAGTGAAAATTTATTCTTAATAAGAAAATAAAATAATGAACGAAAATTATTACTATTATTGCGTATTAGTATTATTGTAGTAAATAATTATTTTTTTACTTTTTAGTTCGATTCATCATTAAATCGTGTTTTGTTTAATTTTTTTAAACTGTATTTTATTGATGCTAAACAATATATATCACAATAATTATTGAAATTTGTCCATCGGTAAATCGGACGATATGTTTTTTCAACCAGTATATCAATGTAACGAGTTTATTTATTAACCGCAGATAGGTTTTCAATCGGCAATGTTTCAACGGACATGTTATCAATGATTGGGCAGTCAGCATAGCAAATTTTAATTATTACTATAGAGATTTACTTATCAATATAGCTTTTATCGTCGCTAACCTTCATCGTATGACATGAACTTATCAATGAAAACTTTTATTATGTCATCTACATATTTGATTATGGAAATAATTATAAACAAAATAATTAATTTATTTGATTTTTAATAGTGGCTACCAAACTCGTGTGACGACCAAAATGATTATTCCTTCATTTCTATCTAGCCAAAGAGATGTTTGTGCCATAATCAATTGCTCAATTGCTAATCAGTTCTATCCGCCATCCGATTTTCCTTTGATGTTTCTGTCTTTGTAATAACCATGGAAAATTCGGATACGAGCTTAGTCATGGCTACAACGCATTGCAAAGAATTCGCAATGTTTATGGTATGTATGGATGAGAAAACCTGTAGGTACCTACAGTAAAATCATGGGACGTTTTTGTTGTTTATTCGTTATGGAAAATTTTGATTTCAACGATGAGCCAATAGCATTTTACATACGTGATGGACTATAGCTTATATTTTTGTCGTTCAACAAAAATGCAGGCCATCAATTGAAAGCATAGTGAAAATAGATTCATCACAAATTACAACTGCAATTGACAGTAGCCTTCAAGTGACAAATAGCTTTTGATTCACTTGAAACAACAAACAAACATATCAAATTAAAAAGTGAATAGAAGCTCGAGAAGTGGTGTTGTGGTGTGTGTGTGTGTGTGTGTGGTGTGGAAGTTTAAGTAACTTAAAGGTCCATAAAAGTCTACTAGCCAGTAGCGTTTATGGTGCACCTCGCACCATAAACGCTCCGGCCTGTCACCGGTGCACTTAATTTTGGTCAAGTATTTATCGACATAATTACTCTCCGTCTATCTGTAGACATTACCTTTTGCAAGGCCTTTCCCACAGTCATCTCTTACTTACGTATGACAATCACATAAACTGCACTAGATGTACACTAGGGTCAGCCAAACTGTGATCGAAACATAAATTGTAAGTTAGAAATTATATAGTTATTTAGTTAGATAGTTCTATTTTTTCTAATAATTAGTTCGAAGGGAATTCGAGAGAATCAGCAGTTCCATTATTAAATATATCTATGCCACCATTATCGGATGACATTTTTGTTGAGTTTCCGTAATACCTTCCAGTAACATATTAAGAATTGTACAATATAATTTAATAACATCTTTATAATAACGATTTTCCGCAAAGTGACGCCTGAGTCAATTATCTCTTAGTACTGACTTCACAATGTTACTCAGGGGTATATCCTATTCTCATTATGAACCTGTAGTAAGTCACGATAGCCCAGTGGTTGGGTGGTCGGAATTTCGAGCCCCCGGTGGCAGGCCGAGTTCGATCCCCAGGTGGCAGACCAATGGGTTTTTTCAAAAACCTATGTACGAATTCCATCGTTGGCTTGGACATAAAGGCGACGACGGGCTCACCACCTGTCACGTTGTCCCGAAAATATCTTCGGTGGAAGGTGGGTCGAAGCGACTTAATTGTCTAGACTAGACCTCTGTCTACCCCTGTATAGGTAATTACGTGAAGATATTTATTTTTATTTATAACCTGTAGTGTGCGACATAAACCAAAACAGCAGTGCAAGTAACTCACGCGCAGCAGCTGGTGCACCTCGGCGCATCCGAGCGCGGCGTACGCGTGGAAGAGGCTGAAGAGCAGCGGCAGGTGGCGGTGCGCGTGCGCGTCCGCGTGGTGCGGCACGGCCAGCGCGCGCGCCGCGCACACCACCTGGTCCGACAGCGACGCCGCCTCCTCGCGCGACGCCCACGCGCCCCACCCGCCGCCCACTGCACGCCGCCCGTCGCCATTTAATAATGCCACTTCAACTGGCTCGAATGCACTCTCAACAATGGTAGGAAGCGTTAAGAGTACATTTAAGCCCTGTTTAAGTATAATAAATAATCCTCAAGTCAACATTCAGCAGTGGATTATCAGAGTATAGATACGAGAAAACGCATGTGAAAGTTAATTCGAGTACGAGAAACCTGAACGCTTTGTACATTCAGTGTACATTATGAGTTAAAACTCATGTTTCTCCTGGCCTCAGTAAAAATATCAACGAGAAACAAACCAATCAACTTATATAAGCCAAACAAATATTCTGCAATGTTTTTTGAGGCACACAATAATGTACTATTAAATTTTTCGACACAAAGCTGTTTAAGTCACGATAGCCCAGTGGTTGGGAGGTCGGAATCTCGAGTCAAAAGACCCGAGTTCGATCCCCAGGTGGCAGGATCGTACCAATGGGTTTTTCAAAAACTTATGTACGAATTACATCGTCGGCTTGGACATAAAGGCGACGACGGGCTCACCACCTGTCACGTTGTCCCGAAAATATCTTCGGTGGAAGGTGGGTCGAAGCGACTTAATTGTCTAGACTAGACCTCTGTCTACCCCTGTATAGGTAATTACGTGAAGATATTATTTTTATTTATAACCTGTAGTGTGCGACATAACCCAAAACAGCAGTGCAAGTAACTCACGCGCAGCAGCTGGTGCACCTCGGCGCATCCGAGCGCGGCGTACGCGTGGAAGAGGCTGAAGAGCAGCGGCAGGTGGCGGTGCGCGTGCGCGTCCGCGTGGTGCGGCACGGCCAGCGCGCGCGCCGCGCACACCACCTGGTCCGACAGCGACGCCGCCTCCTCGCGCGACGCCCACGCGCCCCACCCGCCGCCCACTGCACGCCGCCCGTCGCCATTTAATAATGCCACTTCAACTGGCTCGAATGCACTCTCAACAATGGTAGGAAGCGTTAAGAGTACATTTAAGCCCTGTTTAAGTATATTCTCTCTTTCCTCAAGTCAACATTCAGCAGTGGATTATTAGAGTATAGATACGAGAAAACGCATGTGAAAGTTAATTCGAGTACGAGAAACCTGAACGCTTTGTACATTCAGTGTACATTATGAGTTAAAACTCATGTTTCTCCTGGCCTCAGTAAAAATATCAACGAGAAACAAACCAATCAACTTATATAAGCCAAACAAATATTCTGCAATGTTTTTTGAGGCACACAATAATGTACTATTAAATTTTTCGACACAAAGCTGTTTAAGTCACGATAGCCCAGTGGTTGGGAGGTCGGAATCTCGAGTCAAAAGACCCGAGTTCGATCCCCAGGTGGCAGGATCGTACCAATGGGTTTTTCAAAAACTTATGTACGAATTACATCGTCGGCTTGGACATAAAGACGGCGTCGGTCTCACCACCCTTCACGTTGTTCCCAAATTATCTTCGGTGGAAGATGGGTCGAAGGGACTTAATTGTCTAGACTAGATCTCTGTCAACCCCTGTAATGGGAATTGCATGAAGATATTTAGAAAGCAGTGTATAAAAAACTGATATGTCTTACAGCACTAGTCATGATTAAAGCGAATTTAGCCCCATTGCTGCCGTCCGCGACTCGTGTCGTTAGTAAAGTATCGTGTTACTTACCTGGTGGATCTTGAATTGAGAAGTGCGCCAAAAAGACTATGATTTTCATGAAAACAACACGAACTTCAGCAGATGGACATGACAGGAGATAATCACATAACCTGAAAGATAATTTCAATAAAGGGACAGTTTGACATTGAAAACAATCAATTTTAAACCAAGAACAGTTTCAAACAATCTTACCTATGCGGATGTTTAAATAGATCCGTTGCAAACCACGCACGAACTGCTTGAGAACATCGTAAATGTTGACACAAAATATCGTGCCTAAAAATAAAAAAAAATAACATTTATTACAATTCGAAAAAAGGTGTAATGGTTTTAGGTTGGTTCTAATTTCAAATATGTTTCATAACTACAAAATATAATAATGTGTGATGACTATTAAATTTTGGAAATGTATGTGTCACATTACCATTACCTGGTAACTCTTGACCAAAATTGTAACTAATTGACTGTACCAACTTTAAGTATTATTTACTAAAAATCAGCAAATTATGGGCATCAGAAAAGAAATTAAATAGAGTATATTTACCAATCTGAGGCAGGACCACGCAATGCCTTCTTTGTGTGAAAGCCAACTTGAAACAAAAACTTAGTCGCTAGCTGCACTGCTAACATTGACATCTCTTCATGTTCCGGGCCCTAAAAATACCCACAAGTTAGACAAAAATTTAGTATAACAGGCGTTTAAGATCCATTACAAAATTAAACCACATACCCATACAGCGCTCTGAGAGCCTGGCAGTACTTGTAATCGCATGCAGCATAGTTTTTTCATGAAATTAAAATGTTCCAAGCTGAATTGGTCCTGATTATGACAGAATGCAATGTTACTGCGACGGACCGATTGCCAAATAGGTTTTGGAATAGAGGTTTCTCTGTAAAGAATCATTACTAAATCAGCATTAACAGAACATAATAGAATATTTCAAACTTTTCTCAACGATCACTGACAGAAAATGGACGGCGAAAATCTCAATACCTAATGCATAGTTTAAAGAAACGAATGATTTTCTAAGTATTTATTTATATTTCATGCCGGATTAAACATAAAACAATAATAAAATACAATGAATTTACTCACTTGAGTGTCATACTTTTCATTGATTGCTCTAATGTGTGTGTCTCTATGGTGTCCTTCCGGGTATAGAATAACATGTAAGCATTCCACCACCTCTTCTGACGCTTATACGAAACTCGTTTAATCGTCGAATCAAACACCTTCAAAAGTTATATTTTAAATTTAAGCAAATGACATATTAATAATTCTGAGAAATATTTTAGGTATTCCTAATACAGGGTCTAGTATAGACACTTAAGTCCCTTCGTCCCACCTTCCACCAAAGATATTTTCGGTGGAAGGTGGGAAGCCAACGATATGAATCATAAATAGGTTTTGAAAAAACCCATTGGTACGAGCCTGCCACTTGGGGACCAAACTCGGGTCTCGAAATTCCGACCACGCAACCACTCGGCCATAGTGACTCAAGAAATAGTATCGATTTTAATAAATTATTCAAGTTTTCAATTCACAAACTTTATAAAAGTATAATTCATTACACAAACTATATGAAAGTAAATTTTGCAAAATAAAAATAGATATTGTAAAAAATAACAATGAAAGAAGAAAAGCTATGAATAATGATACTGTGAACTATGGTGTTGTGAATTGCAGCCTGCCAGCAACAAAAAGGAGCAAACGCTCAGTTGGACCATTTTACTTATTACACAGATAATTTAAGATCTATCTATCTATTATATTCGTTTATGTTATTATATTCGAGGTAGACCGAGACTAACTTTCGAAAACCATGTGAGCAAATTGCTCGAAGAAGGGAGGGTCAAGAGTACTCGGATACCTAGATGTGCATGTATGAAGAAGATGATGAATCTGAAAGAAGCGAAAGAAGTATGTAGGGATCGTGACATTAGGCGATCTGTTCTCTCTGGCTACCCCGTCAGGGATTGTGCGTGAAGATAAATAAATAAATGAATAAATAAAAAAAATTATCTATTGTTTATGATAATTAAGATTACTTACTTCGCCCATATATTCGCCGCCAAAACACTGTGCCTTCATTTCTTCGTCGTCATGCATAGCACACTCGGACACATCGCCGTCATCCATTTTAACCCATCGTCCGCACTCACTGCCATTATCCCTAATGTCAAAAATACAGATCTATAGAAACACAAGAAAATTTAACAAACGATTATTAAAGAATACAAATGAAGACTAGAATAGAAGAATAGAAATGAAGGTTTCAAGGTCTCCTAGTGGGGAGCAAACAATTGTGTGACTATGCATATTGGTACTCAAGTTATGGATGTTACATATTGATAAAAATATGTAACTTGTATGTTTATTGTATCGGTGGCTAAGTTACTGAGACGGCGACAGGCTCACCACCGGTTACGTTATCCCGAACATATCTTCGGTGGAAGGTGGGTCAAAGAGATTTAATTGTCTAAACTAGACCTCTTGCTACCCCTGTATTGGGAATTGCTTGAAGAAAGGATGTTTGCGTAACATAAAAAAGATTACTTTAGGTAGGGATTATTGCAATAGTATTTATTGTTCTATGAACACATTAATAATGCAATTTTGATGTACAAACTAAAATTTTTTTTAAATGGAAATTATGCTTTATTTGACAAAGATTAAAATTGAAATTTAGTAAAAGAGAATACTCAACATACCAGTATAAGGTTCGACGTCCAACTCTCGGGGAAACTCGAAATAATCGTTGAATTTAATAGCGCACACTTTCTCAAAGTCATATTCGAATCTCTTAAGCTGAATAACTAACACCGGCGGCAATTTGTTAAGACACAACCGCTTTACTGTAACAACCTGTACAGAAGGAATTCAATTATTACGATTTTATAACTTTTTTTTTAAATAAACATCTAAGGATACTTTAGAAAAAATACCTTCTTACTGCATTTGTCGCAATAATATGCATCGGCACCTTCTAACAATTCTCCTCGCACATAGGCCTCCAGAGATTCTTGTAGACGAGACATATTTCTGATGTCTAATGACACTACACTGAAAGGTTCCTCTTTACAATATCTAAAAAATGAAAAAAAAATATTAAACTTACATCTAAGACACAAGGCAAAATAAAATGAATGAAATATACAAAATACCTGTGGGGACAGCCTTTACAAATTTTCTGATCAGAGTATGTTCCGCCCATTGTTTTAGCCATTAGTTGCTCTTGACCTAATGTTTTTAATGCTTCATCCAGAGATTCTACAAGAGACATGAAAAATTCAACGGCATCCTGCTGTTCGCGCAAGTTTACCGGTTCACCTTGAAGTCTGTTACAAAGAATCAAGATTCGCAAATTATACTTCATTATTACTATTTAATCATTTAGTTACAACAACAAGAATACAGACCTAAAATGTGCCCATAGACCCCTCGGGACATAGTACTGTAGTTTACTGTAATGTAGATGTGCAAATATAGCTTGTACTTGTTTTAAAATTGTTATGTTATAGTCTCCATTATTCTGCAAACAAGGTAATTGAGAATATTAAAAATATTTTCTTTTATAAATTAATACAACAAAGTGGGTAATTTGAATAGTACAATTACACATACCTCAGTATTATTTTCCAGTATGCTATGATGTTGAATTTCTCCAGAAAAATCTTCATTTAGATCTGTAGCTGCTCCTGTGGATCAATGACTTATTATGAAGTAAAGTTACCATAGATACTAGTAGTACTCACTATTTACTAGAAAAAAAATAAAACAATATAGTGACAATATTTTTCGCTACTGCTTCGTATGTAAACTCTGAAATTCATCCAGAGTGAATTAACTAGAGACCTAGTCTTCCTTTCTCATCTTTTCCCCCTACTTTCCTAATAAATTTCTAATTGGCTGACAACACTGCAGATTTTGGTATTGTGGATATACAGGAAATACAACATTTTCATGAGATTATATTAAATATATCAAAACTATTAAATTGATTGTAATTTTACCCACCTTGAACAGTAAGCAAAACATTTATTTAAACGAAAAGATTAGAGTCACGATAGCCGAAGGGTTGGATGATCGGAATTTCGAGTTAAGAGAAACCAATGGGTTTTTCAAAAAACTTATCACGGCTACGGGCTCACCACCTGTCACGTTATCCCAAAGAGATTTAATTGTCTAAACTAGACCTCTTGCTACCCCTGTATTGGGAATTGCTTGAAGAAAGGATGTTTGCGTAACATAAAAAAAGATTACTTTAGGTAGGGATTATTGCAATAGTATTTATTGTTCTATGAACACATTAATAATGCAATTTTGATGTACAAACTAAAATTTTTTTTAAATGGAAATTATGCTTTATTTGACAAAGATTAAAATTGAAATTTAGTAAAAGAGAATACTCAACATACCAGTATAAGGTTCGACGTCCAACTCTCGGGGAAACTCGAAATAATCGTTGAATTTAATAGCGCACACTTTCTCAAAGTCATATTCGAATCTCTTAAGCTGAATAACTAACACCGGCGGCAATTTGTTAAGACACAACCGCTTTACTGTAACAACCTGTACAGAAGGAATTCAATTATTACGATTTTATAACTTTTTTTTTAAATAAACATCTAAGGATACTTTAGAAAAAATACCTTCTTACTGCATTTGTCGCAATAATATGCATCGGCACCTTCTAACAATTCTCCTCGCACATAGGCCTCCAGAGATTCTTGTAGACGAGACATATTTCTGATGTCTAATGACACTACACTGAAAGGTTCCTCTTTACAATATCTAAAAAATGAAAAAAAAATATTAAACTTACATCTAAGACACAAGGCAAAATAAAATGAATGAAATATACAAAATACCTGTGGGGACAGCCTTTACAAATTTTCTGATCAGAGTATGTTCCGCCCATTGTTTTAGCCATTAGTTGCTCTTGACCTAATGTTTTTTAATGCTTCATCCAGAGATTCTACAAGAGACATGAAAAATTCAACGGCATCCTGCTGTTCGCGCAAGTTTACCGGTTCACCTTGAAGTCTGTTACAAAGAATCAAGATTCGCAAATTATACTTCATTATTACTATTTAATCATTTAGTTACAACAACAAGAATACAGACCTAAAATGTGCCCATAGACCCCTCGGGACATAGTACTGTAGTTTACTGTAATGTAGATGTGCAAATATAGCTTGTACTTGTTTTAAAATTGTTATGTTATAGTCTCCATTATTCTGCAAACAAGGTAATTGAGAATATTAAAAATATTTTCTTTTATAAATTAATACAACAATGTGGGTAATTTGAATAGTACAATTACACATACCTCAGTATTATTTTCCAGTATGCTATGATGTTGAATTTCTCCAGAAAAATCTTCATTTAGATCTGTAGCTGCTCCTGTGGATCAATGACTTATTATGAAGTAAAGTTACCATAGATACTAGTAGTACTCACTATTTACTAGAAAAAAAATAAAACAATATAGTGACAATATTTTTCGCTACTGCTTCGTATGTAAACTCTGAAATTCATCCAGAGTGAATTAACTAGAGACCTAGTCTTCCTTTCTCATCTTTTCCCCCTACTTTCCTAATAAATTTCTAATTGGCTGACAACACTGCAGATTTTTGGTATTGTGGATATACAGGGAAATACAACATTTTCATGAGATTATATTAAATATATATCAAAACTATTAAATTGATTGTAATTTTTACCCACCTTGAACAGTAAGCAAAACATCGCGTACGGCGCGGACACAGTACAGCTGCTGCAGTACAGAGTTCATGTAACACGTGGCGCCCGCGTTCTTCAGTCCCACCAGACCAGCGGGCGGCCTCGGACCCACACACGGCATGTATTCCCATTCAGTTAGTGGCATGTTTTTGTCTGAAATGCACAACTTAAACGTCAGTAGCAGTCTAATTTAATGTCTGAATAATAAATATGTATAATTAATGCTTTTATTCACAGCACAGATATTCGAATTTTATACTTTCGGAATAAAGCTGACAGTTATTGACAGTTATGTATGTGTAGGATATATAAGCAATATTTTATTTAGAGGAATGTGTAGTTAAAATCAATCACAGCACAACATAATCCAGTGCAGCTTAAAAATATTGTGAAGTAAATAATGTATGCCATATGTAGAAAGTATGTAGAAATGAGCTCTTAAGGTTATCCATTGCTTGATGGCGTATTATGAATAGAATTAGAATGACAAGAATTATTCCACTTTACAGGAAATTTAACATTTTATTTTATATAATATATTGAATTTTTAAGCATGTCACACATGCTCAGCTTTCGCAGGTTCACAGGTGTCTACTAACTAGCTAATGGCCGCGATTTTTATTACTATTTTATACATATACATACCATAATTTAAGAGAGTATATGTATACAAAACTTAGAAAACTTAGTTGAAATCTATCAAGTAGTTTTTACGTGATGCGCGCATCGCACACACAACTGCAGATCGTTAAAATTTTATTTATGTAGATAAAGCCCAGCATGGATCATATGTTAATATGAAAAATATACATATTTTATATAGATGGCGACATCCTATTAATGTTTTCATAGGTGAAAAGTTTCAGAACTTGAGACTAAGTGATATATGAGTAACTCACAGGTATGAGCGTCGCCATGGTACGGCAAGAGTTACAGTTTTAAATTCAGACTGCATCAGATAATTTTTATTTATTTTTTTAATGTTGGTAAAAAAATGTTAATGTTGGTGATATGGTTATATAGTCTTACTTATAAATGTGAAAGTAAGTTAGTTTGCTTCTTACACTTTCACGCATATACCGCCCAATCAATTTTCATACAGAAATAGATGAGACCCCGGAAAGGGTCTTCTGAGCTCTTCCTCGCGAACATTATAAAACAAATAACAAATGTGGCAGAAGTTACCGTTGTAAAACATGCACTCCAGGAGCTGCACCATGGCGGCCATGTTGGGCACGCAGCCATGCACGAGCGCCAGCAGCAGGTCGGCGGCGGCGACGGCGGCGCCGGGCGTGCGGCACAGCGGCGCCGCCGGCTCGCACTCGCCCTCGCCGTCCCCCTCGCCCATGTGGCACCACGCCCACGAGTATGGCCAAAGGAACTCCGTCGTCACCTCCTGCCATTATAAAAAATACCAACAAGAGGTATACTGCCCACCTACAAAGAAAAGTACTTGATTTTCATTTTATAAAAATATTACTAGCTCTATTTGCTTCAGTAAAGTACTCCCTTAAGAAGAATCAATTTTAATAGATAAATTTTATGAATATATCGATTTTAAAAATTAGAGGGTAGAAACTTAGTGATACATCAAATTAAAATAAATAAAAAAATGTGGGTAATAAAGCTAGAGTTTTAGCGGATGAAATGTTGTATTATTTATACATTTAATCAATACTTGTTATCACGACAAAGTGTTCAATACTTCAATAAGGGAACGCCAAAAACACAATTAAATATTTAAGAAATTAACATATAAATCTTAAAACCCGTAAATATTACGACAAAGGCGGTTAACGGTTTAAAAATCGATGACATGGATATCGTAGTATGAACTGACGTAGGCCAGAATCGAAATATTTTTACAGAAAAAAGGGAAAATAGTGTCATTTCTTGCCTTACGTCTATTCCCTCGAAATTTTAAAGATTAAGAACAAATGTGTATAAAAAGGCTTCACAGCGACCGGCATTATAAGTGACAAAATTTCAAATTAGAATTCTAATAAGTGACAAATTTTCATAATAAAAAATCTGACATTTCTTGAGTGCATGGTCCAGCAGTTTCAAAGTTGTCAACATGCACGTAATGAATGCCAATCTATTCTAGATCGATACTTGTAATTAATTTTCAATATACCTTTATTAGTCCAGAATCCTTATGATCAAGATGAGCTCCATACTGGTATTTTACTTGAGAAGGAACATGCGTAAGCAGCTCTTTGGTGAGATTCAGGTGACCTTCTAGAAGAGTGTCGTCCAATAATTTTGGATTCGCGCGAATGGTTCGGAGCCAGTTCACCTGTAAGAGAAAAAATTACGGAACTTGTATTTTCAAGGTCACTAGAATTAGCCAATTCATGCGACTTTATGTAGCATCTTCTAATTAAGTAATTAATTTAAAGTTTATACATGCCCTAGGAACTAAATAGAACCCTGTCTCCGCACCACAAAGCTACAATGATCGTACACAAAAAAGGCACTCGACAGCCGTGGAATACACAGAGTAGCATCATATAAGACACTACTGATACTTATGTGCACAAGTTATTTTCTACTTTGTCTTTTTTTATAAAATAGGGGGCAAACGAGCTGGTGGCTCACGTTAAAATAAAGTTTCAATATCCGTCCACACACACGCGCAAATTCGCTATTCCTTTGCGAAGCCAAGCCTGTCGTAGAAGAGGCAGCGTGGTGCACCCACCTCGTAGGCGAGGTCGTCCCTGGTGCGCGCGGTGGGCCCGGCGAGCGCGACCAGACGGCACAGCAGCTGCAGGAACTGCTGCGCGTGGCGCGCGTGGCGCTGCAGGCGCGCGCCGCCCGCGCCGCCAGCGCCCAGCACGCCCAGCGCCGCGCGCGCGCCGCCGCCGCCGCCCCACGCGCACATCGCCAGCAGCTGCTCCGCGCACGACACGCGCACCTGCAATTGCACAAGCAAGCTTTTATCCTCATCTCGATCGTCACGTCTATAAGTGGCCGTATTATATACATGTTTACATAATTGGCGTGCACTTCATATAGGCATAAAGGCAATGGTAATTTTCTACAGACAAAACTTAAAAGAAGAAACAGAACTCCTTTCCTTGTTCTAAAATAATCTGCACGCCAATGGTGTGCGTGAGTTAGCATCTTATTCTCTCCTCATGCTCCAGTGTGGGTAGGAGAAGAATGCATTATGATGATTACTACCCTGATTTGAGGATGATGAGATACATTAGTTTTTTTTTTAATTTTGAACTTTTAATATAACTTTTGAGTGACCATTTTCAACGTATTCAGCACTTAGTAATAATGTTTAAAAAGTTAACAATATTATAAAAACGTTTAATTAAATTAATGTTAGACTCTTACGTTATTTGTGCAGTGTTTTTAAATTTTAAAGTTACTTATAGTAACTCTAAAACACATGAATTACGATAATTAAATAACATTGAAATTGAATTTAAGTATATAAAATTAATTTTAGTGTTATAATTAAGCAACTTATACTTAGGAAAATAACTTCAATTTTTCGATTACAAATGAAAAATCATAATACAGACCTGAGGATTGGGGCAATC
Organism: Sericinus montela; assembly: GCA_029286605.1. NCBI lineage: Eukaryota > Metazoa > Arthropoda > Insecta > Lepidoptera > Papilionidae > Sericinus > Sericinus montela. Next base: position 3,364,221 of record JAGSMR010000021.1, read on the forward strand.
TATCATCAAGTACAGTGCAGTATCTTGCCACCATGTTTCATGAAGTAATGTCTCCAAGTGGCCACCACCCAAAGCCATACAAATAGTAACCACTTCCATGCATTCTCGAACCACTGTAAAGAAATGACATGGAATTAATAAAATGTATTTTAAATATAATAAGACCACCTTAAACAATGTATATGGACCAAATTTAAGCATACATAAGTGTATCAAAACTTACAGGTGACGTCATCGACATGCACGGCGCCAGTGACGTCGGCTGGCCGAGCAACACTGTAAGCAAGCGACAAAAGCGCGCGGACGGTCGCGGTCGTCGGCACTCGCCACCATACCAACGACGACACGGAGTCGCCCTCAACGCGACTCGTTACCACCTGAAAATTGTGTACTAAATAAATTTCTTCATACAATTCCCAATACAGGGGTAGACAGAGGTCTAGTCTAGACAATTAAGTCCCTTCGACCAACCTTCCACCGAAGATATCTTCGGGACAACGTGCCAGGTGGTGAGCCCGTCGCCGTCTTTATGTCCAGGACAACGATATAATTCGTACATAAGTTTTTGAAAAACCCATTGGTACGAGCCTGCCACCTGGGGGTCGAACTCGGGTCTCTTGACTCGAAATTCAAAAGTGACTAATATTTACCTGTTCACCCAACATATTTGCCAATTCTTCTGCAATATCCTTTACAATCAATTCGCAGCTATGATTTGGCACAGTCTGAAGAGCTTCACGTAATATAGTTACATCCATTCTGTAAAACAAGACAGCATGGTTTAAAATTAAAATAACTTTGAAATATCTTCTACACATTAATACAATTATTAGCATTACCTAAACTCTTTGTCAATAGTAGTATCTGAACCGTCAGGCGCTAATATTTCAAAAAGATGTCCTAATGTGTACAAAACTAACTTAGTCAGTCGTACCAATGCCAGATATCCAACTCTGAAATAAAAACAAATTCGATGTTTAACTTGTATATAAATTTTAGATATATTGCTTAAAATTCCCAAAAAAAAATCTATACCTTCTAGTATGCGCTGCTGCATCGTTTAAAAATTCTTTATCAGACAAACACTGCACTAATAAAGGTGCCTTCTTAACACATGCCAACTGAAAGCTCCGACTGCGGTCTAACCTTATGTCTGACGATGGCAATACCATACTGTGGAGAACCTATATTAAAACAACTGTCATTATAATATTTGTTATAATAAAAGTCTAAGTTATGTGAATGGGCATCAAATTTTTCGACAAACTGACGCCCAATTTAGTCCGGCTGTACATAACTACTACTACTCACTGCATACCTCAACATTATAAGCAACGGTGGGAGGTGCTGGTCCATATAACATATCTCTCAACTTAGTGTCATCGCGACACAGAAGAGCCTCAGTCAGTTTTTCAACCTACAAAACAAAATTAATGTATTACCTCGTGAAAGAAAAATATTATTATCATTATAACATTATTTACTAAAGATACATACAGTGAGCTTATGCGCGGGGCAAATTTGGGAGAGGAAATGTGCAGCTTCTGTCAATTGAGCATGTCCTTTAGTGATACCTATGTGTTCCAAATCTAATATAAATGGCAGGTACCAGGACCCCTGGGCAAAAAGCTGGAACATTAACATGAGATAATTTAGAGATTAATGGTATGAAATAAAAAAAAGCATTAACTACATTTACGTGAATTTCAAGACAATATTTATTTTTCTTGTTGAACTAGTAGTAGTAGGAATGCCGTGAGGTTATGGTCACACATTTAGAAAATGCCACCTCTTTCCTCCTGTGGGTGTGAAAAAATTCTTAGTCTTTATAATATTATGTAGGATGAAGTAGCCACAACCCGCATATATCGTTTAATACGGCAGCATATAAGGTGCAAAATTTAATTTTTGAACAAAACGTAAAAAACTGTCACGACGCCATCTCACGCTGTTTTCTTGTTTTATGTTTTATTATCTTTACCTATTTACATTTACTAGGGTAGTCAGAAGTCTAGACAAATTTTGTCCTGTCGAGCCACATTTCACCAAAGCTTATTAAGTACAATTTTTGCCATCTTAATATCCAATGTGATACAAAATTATGATAATTTTTTATATAAACATCCATGACTCAAGTGTGAAAATTCTCATTATATTCACACAAAGCCCCTAGCCCCTAGTGGAACTCGAACCGGCAACACAGCTGCTCAGGGTCACTACCAACCAGGGTACATGATCATCAAATTTAGTTTGAGGTAAGCTTCTCATTCTTACATAAAAATTTACGCTTGTTTTAAAAAAAAGATATTTCGAATTTATCCAGAACAATCAGATATTACGTTATTGCATAATAACTTTTATACTTCTATATTAATTAACACTATTCATACTTCATTCCAATAAAAAAAAAAAAACATTAGTAGCACTTACGACGCCGGGTAAAGCATGTTCCGGAGTTGGTGGTAAAGGCGGTGAAGATGTACTTGAATCACTACTAGATTCATTTGAGGAACCGCAACCACCACTTCCACAAACTTGCCCATCATAAACCTATCAACATCAATAACAGAAATTCATTAACAACTTAATTAGAAAGATGTAATCGAGGAAAATAGAAGGAAGGAGATAAAGAGTGCAGCATCTAAGGTGTCAGGTACCAAAGGATCTCCTTCCGACTATAACGATATTATTCAATACGACATTACAAAATTTACCTTGGCAACTATCACCGTCTTATCTCTTAGTGGGATCTGGGAAAGTATTTTTCTGTCATGTGATGAATCCAATAACTCCCCATTTATGTAAAGTTCTAATTTATTTATATACATTTCTAATTTTATATTGCTGTTATCAGAAGCACATTTTAGTCTGAAATAAACCAATAGTACCATATTAAGACCATTTTTATATAGCCTATTCACAAAACACAACCCAATAAAGTGCAATTTTTATACTAAATGCATATAGTTAAGCACAGCCAATACTAATTAATATTTCCATATGATTATGTTGCAATGGGAAAGTCTATAAGCGGCAAATCCATATCTAAGCCCTGTATAATTTAATTTTATTACAAATTAAAGTGCAGAATAGCCCTTTTTTAACTTAACAATCAGTTCTACAGTGAAAAGCATTTGTAATGTGACCATCTTTGGGGGAGGGCTATGTTCAGCAGTGGACTTTTAAGACTGTTATGATGTGATAGGGATTTGTTGTGCTTGCATTGACGTCGTAGAATTACACTATTTGTTATATTTTATTACATCACATCCACATGAATTATATTTAACTTGTTTTTGTATGACACCCCTCATGTACTTCATACTTATTAATTTACAGATTAGTTACCTTCTTTGAACAGCAGCGCGCAATGAGTGTACAGTCTCATTAGAATGTGAAAAAAGTTCTATATCCTCTATTTGTCTTTGACCGGTTTGAAAATTGAATCTGACTATTATAGTACATTGCCGGCCTCTACCTGACCTATAAATCGGCAGTATTTGTCGATCAGCGGAAAATCTTCTATCGCATTCATTTATATATTCCTGTATGGCACGAATAACTTTACACATTCTTGTACAACTTTCAGTTGCATCTGAAAATACAAAACGGTCGTGAAATTATTAACAGATATGATACTGTATTTTACAATTAAACTCACACCTTTGATATTATAATTTAAATAAATATAAATATCTTCACGCCATTCCCAGTACAGGGGTAGACAGAGGTATAGTCTAGACAATTTAGTTCCTTCGACCCACCTTTCACCGACAATATTTTAGGACAACGTGACAGGTGGTGAGCCCGTCGCCGTCTTCATGTCCAAACCAACGATATGGAATCGTGCATAGGTTTTAAAAATACCCATTGGTACGAGACCTGCCACCTGGGGATCGAACTCGGGTCTCTCGACTCGAATTCCGGTCTCCCAACCACTCGGCTATCTTGGCTAATTTATTTCTTTCATATGGTGTAAAAACGTGTAAATTTATATGTTTAAAACAATAGATGTGTAAAACATTAGGCGTATAAAAATGCCAAATTAAATTAATATATATCTTTTTACTATTATTTTATAAAAATATTTTTTCCTAAATCTTGTCTAGACTATACCTGTGTCTACCCCTGTATTGGGAATTGCCTGAAGATATTTATTATTATTATTTTTTTTAAAATACTACCCAGATTTTGGGAAATAGCATGGATAGTTAATATGAATAAAATTTAAACCTGTATTGTGTATGTACTCTAACAATTCAGTTCTGTTAAGAAACGGAATGATTGAAAATATCGTCATGAGTCATTTTCGTGGTTTGTTGAGGTGCTAATTACGAAATTAATATCAATTTTGAAAAATGAGGCGCGTGCGAGGACGTAAGCATGTCAGCATGGCCGTGACGGTATATATGTTAATATACACAATATTGCGTCACGATATTATATTAAAGGAACATAATAAACTATCATGCCGTATGTCATATTTTCAATACAACAAGTATTTATACAATACAATACATTACAACAAGTATTATAAATTATTAGTAAGTGCAAAAACTGTATATGGATTTTTCATAAAATAATAAATTCAAAATCTGGCAATACAAAAATTTATAGCGTCACATTTTATACTTCAGATATTTTAATTGTTTATTACTGTATATATACTAGAAGTCACGATAGCCGAGTGTTAAGTGGTCGGAATTTCGAGTCATGAGACCCGAGTTCGATCCCCAGGTGGCATGCTCGTACCAATGGGTTTTTCAAAAAACCTATGTACTTTTTTTATAGAAAAGAGAGGCAAACGAGCAGGTGGCTTACGTGATGGTAAGTGATTACCGCCGCCCATGAACACTCGCAATACCAGAGGCTTAGCAGGTGCGTTGCCGGCCTTAGACACCCCCCTACCAAAAATTGAGGGAGGGGGTGTGTAGGTCTCCGGTTACCTGCACTCACCAGATGAAACGCAGAAGTTTGTTAGACTTCTACTTCACGCCGGTATTCTGTGAGGTCGTGGTACTTCCCCGGCCGAGCCGGCCCATTCATTCAACAACAAAAGCTGATGCGTGGTTCTACCACTGTTAAAATTATATCACGAATAATATATGTACGAATTATATCGTTGGCTTGGACATAAAGACGGCGACGGCCTCGCCACCTGTCACCTTGTCCCAAAAATACCTTCGGTGGAAGGTGGGTCGATGGGACTTAATTGTCTAAACTAGACCTCTATCTACCCCTGTATCGGGAATTGCGTGAAGATATTTATAATAATTCAAATGTTTTTGAATTCCCCTGAGCAACATTTTTATAATAAACACCAATGATTAAACTGCCAAGTCTCAAATTAAGTTAGTGATAACAACAACAAAAACCTTCTTGTAACTCCATTTCCTTCTGCAGCCGTTGCGTCCGGGCACAGCATTGCGTGAGGAACGACTCGTGGTGGTGCGTCGGCGATAGCTGTGGACCCGTGCAGGTGCACACCTCTCGGAGCAACTCAATGCCGCGTGCTGATATATCATCGTCACATTCTGTTATCACCTACGGTATAAATGTATTACATAGGCATATTAACGTGAAATAACACGTACGTGCAATATCATATTCTATGGAAAGTGATAAATTTTTATACTCACCCTCCACAGATAATCTAATCCTATGAGATCAGCATCATTAATTAAAAAACTACGTCGCTTAATTTTAAGTTTACCCTCTTTGGAATTAACAGCCTTAAAAAACCTATAAATACAATGCAAGGTAAAAAGAATTAGAATGATGAAAAGCAAAATCAATACAAATAAATATTCAGAGTATGCAGACTTGCCTTTCAAAACATTTTATACCAGAATGAGTTAATAAGTTGGGAGGTAAGGTCATTATATTTCTTCTAAAAAAGTGTAGATTAATATTTGGGTCTAGATCAGGTTCCTCTCCCATTAGTTTGCTGAACCATCTAAAACATGCTTCGCGGTCACCTAGATGCGCAGGCCTTTCTGCGAGACATATCCATATTTGCTTTGCCTATAATTAAAGATATAAGTATTTTTATAAATCTGCCAGCCTATCCTGTCCACGTTTCGCTGTGGTTAAATATTTTATTAAAATTTGTAATAACAGTAATCTTGGAAGATGGCAGTGGAAAAAACATCAAATTAGTTACAAAGTTTCATATAAATCCATCACTTTTTGAGTTTTACAAATATAAGGATGTTATATTTTATCTACATATATGAAACAAAATAGTTTATTACCTGTTCTGCACATAGCCACAGTTGGCCATCTTTAAGTAGGAATCTAAGAAAACTCAATCGTTCATGTACTTGTGCAGAATGAGGATACCTTCCATCAGGAAGCCAGTTATCCCAATCGATCTCACCCTCCTCTGAAAATTAAATTAATGTAATAGACTAGGTCTTACAAGGTTTGGCTACTAAATATTTATAATCTTTCTAAGATTTATTTTACAAACCAAGAAGTTTATTTCGCACCCCATCCATATAATGAGTAAGAGAATCAGTGACTAGTATTACGAGGGAATGCTGTGTCTGTAAGCGATCTATCAATTCCTGGCGGGTAACGTGCGGCCTCACTCCCGTGCCGCCGCCTGCTTCGTATAGACAACATATTTCACGCATCATCTTCAAAGCAGGTAAAACCCATCTCTCGTTATTTTTTAATTCTTCTACACACCTAAAAATAATTCAAATGAGTTACTCAGTTTTAGAAATAAAGCAAAAATAAAAATTCAAATAATTTTCTAACTTATTCAGCCAAAGGGTTTTTTGGGCATCCCGATCCTGACTGCAACTATAGTCCAAAATTTTTATGAGGTTAGCCAGTGCAACATCCATTATCTCAGTACACACTTCATCTGAATGTGCTAAATTCCAAAATAGAACCAATACCTGAAAATATAACTTAAATTAATGATCAGTAATATATTTTATTATAAAAAAATATTCCTAAATATTACCTTATTTGCCATAACACCATCTTTATCATCTTCAGCTAATCTTCTAATAACCTCCAACAGCTTATCACTTTGTTTCTTACTAGATGTTGCCCAGCTTGCCTGATTATAAATCGCAAGATTTAAATAAAATAATTAGTTTCACTAAGAACAATTTCACAACCAATGTACGACATTGGTTGTGAAATATACCATATATAATATGCTAAAAGCTCATCAAATAATGTATTGTATTTCCATCGCATTTGGTGTGCGCAAGGCTTTACAGTCAGAACAAACTTAGTAACATCAATTAGTCTTCGGAACTGAGTACATATATAAGTTTGCAATACACAATAGTAAACAGCACTGGAGCAATGCAAATAGGTCACTTTGTCTCAACGACGAAATCCTCTGTATATCAGGGGTAAGAATTGAGGCTTGGAGGGGGAGGAAGGGGCACAATGCCATAGGTGTGACAGGTGTGACAGGTGGTGTGACAGGTGTCGACGCGCGGTATCGGTCGGTAAAACGCACCCTCACCTGTGCAACTAAACAATGGTGGAAGATACGCCAGGTCAAACAGGTCTCATGGCTCCGAGCAACATCCACAGTCGCAAACACTGCCGTGTTGACACGGCGATCAAAAAGAAATTAAGGAACATAAAGAAAAAAAATTTGCCATCGCCTCTGCTGCTAAACCACAGACAGTGGATAGGATGATCACCTTATCATCCATCAGTTCATTATTCCATGAGGTGTTACAGGATGGTCAAACTCTGTCATTGAAATGGCTAATTAACAATAATAAGATTACCCCACCTATTAGCAGGTAAGTTTGCTGGGCCTTCCCGAACGGATCTCACCCTGCAGATGGTCCATACTGAGGGAGGGAGTGTAACAAAAAGAATATTGAAACTTCCAGATAACACAAGAACCACAGAGTTTATAGGCGCCCCTAAGAGGAAAACTTCAGGCATTCAACAATTTTTATTATCTTATAGATTTAATTATATTACATTATGTATAAATTATATATACATTATGCATACAATATTACATTATTTAAATGTATATTGCCAAAGGTTTGCCTGAGCTATATAGGTTTATAGCTCAGAAAAACCTTTTGGTTAGTTTTCATTGTTGGAACCCATAATAATCAATGTGTAATACCAGTAAGTGAGGTTTATGATGACCAATTTTAAAGTTTATTTTGTGTAAACATTACATACATGGTTTTGTGACAACATATAGCAAAAATATCAACTGATTTACCTAGTGTTAATTTAAAAAACTAGTTGGAAGGACGATAGTATACAGTTATGTCATTACTTTTGTCTACCACTATCATTTTACATTGTTTAGACTAATATCTTAGCGCTACAAATCGGCTTTAACTGTAATAATAAATTAATTTAGGAGTCACACCTTAACAGTTAAAGCCGTTTTCGTCAACATAATTATAAATATACAAATATATAATTATTGCTTAATGTAGACTTGAGTAGTACTCAAAACAAACCTTAAAACAATCGAATAGGTGATCCAATTGGTCAGGAGTGAAATCCCATGCGAGTTTAGCGAGAAGATCATGAAGGTTCTTGACAATTGCTTCATGTTTCCCATGCTGTGCCTTCCATATCGCATCTAAATCTTCTCTTGTTAAAGAATTCTCTTTTATCATAAATCGTAACATTTTCTCTAATCTTTCAACATACTGCGGTTGATGAAGTGAATCGCGTAAGACTATGTCCACAACTTTGTTTTCTCGAATCCAATTCTGTAAGTGATAAATTACTTTATTTTAAAGTTCCATAAATAATGAATCTAACCAATACAAACACCGAGCCACCTACCTTGTGAAATAAATGTACAACGCAATTTTTACCAAAAACTTCATAGGTAACAATCAGAATTAATATAATTCTGATTGTTACCAATGATATTATTTTATCATTTTTAAATTTCTTAAAAAAGAAATAACGAAAAGAAATGTTTTTCGTTGATTTCATAAATATGTGGCTCGGTCTTGAAATGATAAAACATTAGACAAGCGTCTTACTGTGATGACAGCCGGTGTGAGCCACTCTGGTTTGGGTTGTTGAGACATTGAACTTATTAGCTGGTTGATTTCATTCAGTGCAGACATTTTGCCATTAAATGATGACATTTGAAGTAATCTCAAAATCATTTTAAGTCGAAACATTTCTAAAGCTGAAATAATAAAATAAGCTTTAATAAAATTTATACACTTTTTTCTTTGTTACTTTAAGATTGACTATCAAAGTATCTTATAAAAATTTCATTATTAACCATACTCTTCAGACTAACTAGATAGATACACAGAAGCTGCAGAGCAATTTATTGAATGCTGCTGACGATGAATGGCCATAGTTACATACAGTGTAGCAGCATAGGGGAGGAAGTAAAACTGCGCCCCTAAGCAGCTACAGGGTATGCAACGGGACCATGGAGTCACGTCGGTTCTCTTTCAAGTCCTCTGTTATATAACACATCACAAAAAAATATATAATTATTATGGACATATTTAAATATAGAGAAGTCATGCACACTTATATTTATATTAAACAAATGTTTTAAATACTTCGTAGTCTTTACTACCATTTCACGAGTGTTCCAGTGCACCTAACAAGGAGGAAAAGGGATAGGATAAATTCTATCCTGAAAAAAGCCATCTAGGCCGGTCATAATGGATAGCCAGAGATAACATGTTCTTCACATCCTTTTCAATTGGCCTAAGATTATAACAAAGATCCAACATTTCTGATTATCAACAATTTTTTTTACTTTTTACTTTACTTCTTTAGTGTAACTAATGAGAAGCAGCTATACTTACTTTAAGCTAGCAAAAGATTAAAAAAAACATAGATTATCCTGAGATCTTAAATAAATTGAAATTTGAACAACCAGAGTGAGATTTGAACAACCCTAGTGAGATTTGAACCCATAATTTTTAGCTTTGAAGGCTGTCACTACCAGGCTATAGTATTTAATAAGCCAATGTATTTTTTTACAAGAAACGTTGAAAACTATTTAAATCCTAACCATTAATAAGATAAAGGGGTTACTATTGAACGTATTTGCCATAAAAGAAATATAAGGGTGTTTATATTATCCTATAACCAGTAGTACATTCAAGTCTTAAACTGGTTCTGATTTAACTAATTTCAATGCAAAAACACCAGTCAAATGTAACTTTCATGTATGTTATGTGGCCCTAAGTGTAATAATACATTATAATATTTATTTTTTTAGTTTTACAATAATACAATAATTATATATGTGAAATTACAAAGAATACTTACATTTAAGGAGACTATGATGTTGTGGAGTTTTTAATGACACACATTTACAGGCCCGTATCAAACATGAAACAGTGTCAGTTTTGTTTTCACTACCTCTAGCTTCCCGTTTCAGTTCTTCATCAGTTAAGCTGTCCAAAAGTGTAGGTATACACTCCTGTAAAATGTTTATGCTTCATTAATTTCTCTTTCTAAAAGCCACAATAGCTGTGCGGTTGCGTGATCGGCTCATACAAGTAGGTTTTTCAAAAAATTATGTTCGATTTATATCGTTAGCTTAGACGTCAAGACGGCGACGAGTTCACCACTTGTCACGTGGTCCCAAAATATGTCTTCGGAAAAAGGTGGGTCGAAAAGACTTAATTGTCGGACAGACTAAATTCAGGATAGACCTTTGTCTACCCCTGTATTGGGAATAGCGTGAAGAACCGTTACATAACGTTAATTTGATTTTTGCTGGATTTATTTCTTTCCTTAAGCTTTTTTCTCTAAGCTCCCTAAGCTTTCTCTCCTTAAGCTTGTCTTTGAATGTGATGGGTTTTAAACAACAGCTAGAATGTTGTACATATTACATGCTATAATATAATATTATATATCTCGTGTTTAACCATAAGACTTAAGTTACCAGCACCATAAATTAATAAATAAACTTACCAGCACAGGCAAAAGATAAATGGTGACTGTATGAGGTGTCAAAAGGTCTTGGCATAAACTCAGAGGTCTTAATAATTGCCAAACTGTTGACACTCGTGTTTCTCCAGTTATTGACTGTTCCAAAGAAGAAAAGGGTTCACTTTTTGATGATATTGTACTCTAAAAAAATATGTCCGATTATGGCATTACGTTACGTTAAAATAGTACATAATATATATTTAGTATTCAGTAATGATTTTGATAATAATTTTAAACATCACCTCTGTTATTTCACTGGTCATGGGTAGATTTTCAGTAACTTCTCCCTTATTATTCTCTTCACAAACTTTTTCAGATGTTTCTGAGGAAACTTTTTCTTCAATATTAGTCATTGTTAAATCAGTCTTTTGAAAACCCATTATAGTCTCAAAACGTTCCCTTAGTTTAACAAAACCACCTGCCTGACCAAAACTGAAAAATAATAATAATAATAAAGTTTGTAAAGCCGCTACTAAAAAGTTGCAAGAAACGCGTAATTTTTATATATCGTTTTATAGATTTCCAAGGTAATAATATTCATAGTCTAACAATATAACATTCTTTCCATTGCTATCTTAAAAAATATCAAATTTTTTATATTTACGTAACTTCCTATACCAGGGGAGGTAAAGATCTAGAGAATAAATAAATAAATACGTACATAGGTATGGACAACATCACATACATTGCTCTGATCCCAAAGTAACTTGTATTATGGAATCAGTAACAATGAAGGTACCACAAACACACAGACCCGAGAAAATGTAGAAAGTGTTTTCTATATTGACCCCACCGAACCCAGGACCTCATAAAATGCTGGCGATACCATAAAAACCGGTGTGTACGGTACACGTCCACGGAGGTCGTACAATGTTTCAACATAAAAAATTATTTGAAACAACGGGACAGGAAAAGAGCCTCTTCATTTCTTTCAAACCTGATGGTACAATATTCTTATATGGATATATAAATAAATTCATAAATAGAAATAAACATCTATGACTTGAGTATAAAAATTCATATTCAACACTTAGTTGTATGACCTGAGAGCGATTTGAACCCGCAACCCCTAGCTTTGAAGGCAGTCACTACAAACTATGCTATCTATTTTTATAACAGACCACAGAGAATATAAACACTACATTCTAACAAACTCAGGCTCAGTCAACCAAGGCCTAATTAATAATTTTCAAAATACAAACTCGCTTAGACATTATCATTACATACTTTAATTGTAAATGTATGTGTATAGCTCTTCTTAAAACTTATCCATTTAATGGACGATTTAATTAGGATTATTTTTAAGTAAAAAATGTAAACATTGTATTACATATAAAATTAAAAATAAAATCAACTTACACGGGCGGGATTCGAAGCCGCCACCGTGTCCTACACGCTTCAGTTGAAATATTAAATCTCTTTATTTATGCCTATTATGATATTGGCGACATCTACTGGAAGATATTTTAAATTCCAGCTTAATTTCTGTAACTTCACCTTTACTGTGCATTTTTATTGACATTTAAAGCATATAAGTTATGCTGAACTTTTTGTTACTAATTTAAAGAGAATTTTAAAAACCTATTAAATATATCTATTAATATATTCTATAAGACTGGATTTAACTTTCATAGTGATTATTCTTCACCCCCTTGGAAAACGCATAATGTAAAAAATGCATAAAGTTTTTGTTTTTTGGAGTAGCAAGAAGATCTACAGCCTCTCGCATAATGTATTGTAGATTGGCATTGATAATTACTTCTCAGGAGCCATATGCTCATTAGTCCATGTTTCCATGAGAAAACTTATTTACACTTACACATTAATGAGATGAACCAGCCATCCTCTAGGTGTACGATGGTCTTGTGATTTAGCAAAAATTTCTGCCTCTTGAAAGGAACCTTGCCCTGTATTTGAAGTGTTTTGAATAACAGATAAGCCATCACATGTCCGAGAAGCGTTAAATGTATGAAATCTGAAATCAATGAACAGTTATTATTTCTAATCATATCCATCAAATCCTATGAGTATCCAACAAATAAATTTAAATTTACTTTTACTTATTTAATTATTTTCATTTAAATACCTGACTCATTTTGCATTATTATATTATCATTATTTTATTACTATTAATTCATATTTAGATAGGAAATATTATATAAGATAATATAAGAATAATAAAAATATAGTAAATTAAAATTTTTTTAAAAAATATAAAGGTAAAAATGAGGCATTAATTAAACTTCATAAAATGTTGCACATAAATAATAAATTAGTATTTAAAATTATTAGTATGTAAATATATTATAACAAAACAATTATTTAACAGAAAGGAAATATTAATTTAAAAAGTAAAAGATTTATGGACAAAGGACTACAAATAACATATAAGGTAACTTGATGAATGACTTTCTCACAAACCTGACATAAAAATAAATAAAAATAAAATAAAATATCTTCACGCAATTCCCAATACAGGGGTAGACAGAGGTCTAGTCTAGACATTTAAGTCCCTTCGACTCACCTTCCACCGAAGATATTTTCGGGACAACGTGACAGGTGGTGAGCCCGTCGCCGTCTTTATGTCCAAGCCAACGATATAATTTGTACATAGGTTTTTTAGAAAAACCCATTGGTACGGCCACTTGAGGTTCGAACTCGGGTCTCTTGACTCTAAATTCCGACCACCCAACCACTCGGCTATCGTGACTCTACAAACCTGACATAAGAACTGAAAATACATAATGTAAAAGAATGTCTTAAAAATATTATATTGATACTTTTTTAATATATAGGCGGTACAGAGAAGAACAAATTAAAAGCAATAATTGGCACATTAGTCTTCTATTCCATCAGGGCAATAGTGTTCTGTGCTTATATTTGTATAGTCATAGCATTTCATAAAAATGATGATTGTCATGTTTCTCATTTATCTTGTTATTGTATATTTTACTGCTTTTATTATAAACTAAATGTTAATAGCTGTGTAAATGTAAATAAAAATGTGATTTTACTAACACCCTTAAGCAAATAAAAATAAATTAAATAAAATTAGAGGTTGGTAGGTATACATGGCATACTATGGACTTTTACAGGCTATTGTGTGACAATTATGTGCATATAAATGCAAGTAGCATTTATATGCACATAATTGACATCATAATATTCAAATATTTGCACTTGTCAGCCAGATTTTTTTATTTTAAATAGTTTTTTCCTTACTTGTTATTTGGATTAAAAGCTATTGATAGTAAATGTAAGAATCTTGAATCATCCATTTTCATGGCACACAGTTTCACTAGCTTCTCGCAATTTGAACGAACACATTGTTGTATGTTATTTTTCCATGAAGAAACTGCATCATCTGTTAAGATTTTGGTGAAAGATACTGTGAGGGCATCATTGTAAAATCTCTGACAAAGAGGATTATTTATATCTTCACCTGAAAAGAAAAAGGTTAAGAAAAACATTTCAATTATATCAAAACTTAATAATTATATTAAAAATATATACCTAGTAACTGAATTATAGCATCAAACATACTTACAAAAGCAATTTTTTTTTTCATTTTATTAAAACAAATTAAATTAAAAATCCCATCTGAAGACCTAATATAAATCTCAACTACTTCTTTGTAGCACACAGAGTAAATGTGGCATGGTTGAAGTGGCAATCACTGACCGGTATTTTATGAAATGCTCATATGTCTATCAAAACCAAAGGCAAGATATAAACAAGAGAACAATGGAGAGGCCAGCTATGATATGTGATGCGGAATTTGGTTAGATAGTGAAAATGACGTAAGGCGGTGGGCGAACATGCGGACAACACCAGATAAAGTATGAAACAAGCATATACATGGTAGTTAGTTACAAAGTCACCTGCATATCAGGAAAACTTTTAAAAAGCAGTCTTAGAGACTATGTAGTAAAAACAGTGTTGCAGAAGAGAAGTAAAGCATATTCATCTGCCATGTGGTGGATCAGCATGACAAAATATATTCATACCATTCCTCATACAGGGGTCTCGACAATGAAGCCCTCTCAGCCCACCTTCCACCAGACATTTCTGGAGACAGTGTTACAGATGGTGATCCCGTTGCCATCTTATATCCATAACCAAGCTAACAATATAAATAGACCTCTGTCTACCCCTGTATTGAGTATTACGTGAAGATATTCATTTATATAAATAAATAAATATCTTGACGCAATTCAAAACAGGGGTAGACAGAGGTCTAGTCTAGACATTTAAGTCCCTTCAACCCACCTTCGACCAAAGATATTTTCGGGACAACGTGACAGGTGGTGAGCCCGTCGCCGCCTTTATGTCCAAGCCAACGATATAATTCATACATAGGTTTTGAAAATCCCATTGGTACGAGCCTGCCACCTGCGGATCGAACTTGGGTCTCTCAACTCGAAATTCTATTTATTTATTTAATCAGGGCAATAGTGTTCTGTGCTTATATTTGTATAGTCATAGCATTTCATAAAAATGATGATTGTCATGTTTCTCATTTATCTTGTTATTGTATATTTTACTGCTTTTATTATAAACTAAATGTTAATAGCTGTGTAAATGTAAATAAAAATGTGATTTTACTAACACCCTTAAGCAAATAAAAATAAATTAAATAAAATTAGAGGTTGGTAGGTATACATGGCATACTATGGACTTTTACAGGCTATTGTGTGACAATTATGTGCATATAAATGCAAGTAGCATTTATATGCACATAATTGACATCATAATATTCAAATATTTGCACTTGTCAGCCAGATTTTTTTATTTTAAATAGTTTTTTCCTTACTTGTTATTTGGATTAAAAGC
>JAGSMR010000021.1:3385000-3397500 GCA_029286605.1 Sericinus montela
TTCAAGGTTCATTCCTCCAAAATTACGTCACAGAAGTGTTTTAGGTTTAAATTTAGGAGGATGTAATTTATACGAAAGGTAAATACAATCATGTTAAGAGAAACCATCAACGGACACTGACCATGCTTGAAGATTAGGCCTGGAGATGACACCATTATAAGGTCAAGAAGGGAAGGAATGCTGTTGGGAAAGTTATGAGTAGCTGAAAGGGGTAGGATCTGCATATTACACACATTTATTAAAGATTCAAGTTTTTTAGCCCAACTGTCACCTTTAAGTATACAAGTATTAAAGTCACCCGTAAAGATATAAAGAACAATATAAAGATTCAAAAAAACTCTTAGAATTTCCCACTATTCTATAAGTGCGGAAAAGTTTAAACAGCATGCAATATTAATTGCAATAAGTTGAATTGCTTAGTCAATACTGTGATTAATAAAGCATGTGTTTATTTGCAGATTTGCTACAGCAAGCACACAAATACACCTAATTCTCTACACAAGCACACAAATTAGAATTTTTTTGTTTATGATTTTAAAACAACAAATTGCTATATGCGAATTTTGGCTTGTAAACATGCAACTTTTTTACATCCCATAGCAATAGCATGATAGTGCATAATAAGTATAGTGACAAAATATCATTCACTTCTTATCTTTAGTGGTAAATATCATGGAAAAATGCAACTTCAGTTTGTTAAAAAATTCTAACCTATGCCATGGATTTTCAAAAAAAAAAAAAATGCAAAGATGTCAATTATATAAATTTATAAGAAATGTTGTATACCATTGACAGCTAACTCTATGGCAGCTAAAAGAAGTGTTTCTAATTCTTGTTCAGGCAACACAGGTACAACCCATCGGGGGTGAGAAATCTTTTCTTCTAATGCTTTAAGTTTAGCCTCGGGGAATGCCATCTGCAATAAATAGTTTTGTTGAAAACCTCTTTGTTACTATTGATGTGCAAGTCTCTATACAACTTCTCACCTTATTATTAACATATTAATATTATTAATAATCTGAGCAGCTTTACAAACTATCAAACATTTTTACATATACCAAGCAAAAATAATATGCTTGATCAGGAGTGTATGTCTAACATGAGGCATCTCAATCATTATTACTATAACAACCGATTTGCCAAGTTTGCTATTGGCCATTCAGACCACACAACATTAACCATGGAACTTTATTTATGAGTTGAAGATGAATTCACATGTAATTTAAATTTGATATTACTAACCTCCCCGGGCATTTGTTCTTGTTCTTTCATTGATATAGTCATTATTTTCTCATTTCTCTATTCATTTCCCCTCCTAAAAAGAATGAAATTTATTTATATTTTCACTCATTGTCGAGTTTATAAAGATTGTTTATTTTATATAATTTAATTATTTAATTACTTCGAACTATCAACTACTATATAAATAACCCACAGGACACATAAAAAAAAAAGAAAAAACAGAACAGCTATTTTATAAACAGCTGTGCAATATTTTCTTTTTTTAGTAATACTCGTCGCAAGATAAATTAATAGCTCTCTTTTGTCCACAACACACAAATAAATTAATTTTATAACAGTAAGTTTAATAACAGTACATTCAGACAAATAGTTGTAAGGACTGTTAAATATAATGGTATAGACATTTATTATAAATTATTGTATACAATGTAAAAAAGTATGAAAGGAAAATATTGAAAAATCAATACACAATACGTATAAAATGGTATATCGAAATTACCAATTCAAACATGTGGGCGAAGCATTAAAAATTTGTATGTCGTTTATTCATCGTCTCATTTTAGCAATTATAAGTGGTAATACAAAAAATAAGAAGTATATATAGATTATTTCAGATCAGCCGGCGCAACAAAATGGCGTCATACTTTTTTATAAGATTAATATTCATAACAATATAAATTACCGAGGTGAATCCCTAGCGAGTAAAAAATATACAGTTTCGGTGAAACTTATTGCTTTACCTTTTGATTTAAAATCAGTATAAGAAAAATGTTTTATTACAATACAAATAAAGTACAGACCACTTTTTGACGTAAGAAAGAAAATAGATGAAAAATAATTAGTATATTACAAAGATAATATAAAGATGTCACAGATAGTAGTGGTCCTCACTTCATCAAATATTCGTCAAATTTCTTTGCTGCAAAGGGGTCAAGCGTTTCTATAGTTTATAGATGGCAGCACAAACGCCAAAGTTGCGACTCCATAAAAGTCCATAAAGCCCTTTGATATAGTCCACTTTGCACAATTTCGCTAATAGTATGTATATTACTCTGTGCGATTTCGCTAACGATTAGCGCCAATTTTCGAAAAAAAATGAGTATTCGAAAGACATTAAAGTTACCTTATACACCAAAAAAAGATAAAATAGTTCTAATTACAAGTAATAATAACGCTAATACTTACAATTCGTATTTGTATGTATATACTTTGTACGACAGCTGAGTGGATGGGTGATCGGAATTCGAGTCAAGAGACCAGAGTTCGATCCCCAGGCTTGTACTAATGGGTTTTCAAAAACTTATGTACGATTTATTTCGTTGGCTAGGACATAACGAGCCACAGGCTTCCCACATGTCACATTGTCCCAAACATATTTTCGTTGGAAGGTGGTGTCAAAGGGACTTAACTGTCTAGACCTCTGTCTACCCATGCATTGGGAATGGCGAGAAGACATTTTATATTTCTATTACAAATTTATAATTTTCTTCATACTTTACAACAGGAATATTCTAAATTCTAGTGCATTACACTTTCTTTTCTTTGAGAAATTTGCTGACATGAAGTTACTAGTGAGCTTTGGCCTAAACCAATTCTTTATTTGTTTATCCGTCCAGTGTATATTGTTTAAATCCACTCTAACACATTTTAGTCATATTCCTTTATCTAAATCGGCTATACTGTAAATTTCTTTGTTGAATAATCTAGCAATTTCCCATACAGAATTCAACTAGGAAAGCAGAGGTTTAGACGATGAAATAATTTCCACCAAATTTTCACCGAAATTTATTTGGAACGTCTTAATATCAAAGCTCAATATCCAAGATATTTATTTTGTAAAAGAAAAATTGTTCAAATATCCTCAAAATAATTTATTAAAGTGGAAAATTCTTTTAGTGCGGTACGCATATTTTTAGATGTGTGATGTGTGATAGTGTGTGCATGTACATGTAACAGGCTGCGAACGCGTCCAGATAAATAAAAAAATCATTTACTTTAACCAAATGTTAAATAAGTTTTCACTTCTGTTGATACTCTCGGAGTGCAACCCATAATTTTTTTGTTAGTGATATCACTGCTCCAAAAATAAGGTGTTTTCAAGATCTTTTCCACCGAACAAGTAAAAGATTTTGAAGCTCATAAACAATTTTAATGATGGTGATGCAATGATTGTGACCCGCATCAAACAAGTTTAAAAATTAAAACAAAACTGATCAGTAGTGATCCTGAATTACTGCAGTACTAAGAAATTACAGCATCCTGACTTATAATGGTAATTTAGTACTACCATTAATACGTAACTCGATTATTTTCAGCATACTATTTTACTTAAGTTATTTTAGTATATATAACCAAAGGTGTGTTAACGTGACAGTGCGCACGTGGTAGAAGAGTAACCTTTAGTAAAAGGTGGTAGAGGCTTATAAAAAGAGAAGCAACAAAATTTTAACAATCGGTAATGGCGCTTTTTTCTACGAAACCAAAGTAGGAAAAAATAATATATGCAAATAAATCAAGAAAGTAAGCCACTTAAAGTTTAGAAAATATTTGGTCGATAGTGTATAAAAATTATGGAGTTTACACAAAATCTTAATTTCATTATTTGAATAATCTATTAATAAGAAGAAATAATGCTGTTCATAAATGCTCAATAGTATGGTAATAAGATATTTTAAGGCGCTGCGTAGAAAACACTTTATAGTTTCTATTCGACGAAGTAAAAATTCTATGATTTATCTGTAGAGTTTACCTACAACCCTAACTTCCGTCTTCGACTCCGACTAGCCGATCAAAATTGGGTTCAAGGTCGCGGCCGAGGCTTGTGACCATTAGCACATCCTATAGATATCTCATAGAATTTTGCTCATTGATTTTTATGATAACCAAGTAGTTTAATTCATAGTATTTAGGCAACAACTTAATTTTAGTAATTACATCATACCTCTTTACAAAATCAACTTCACCCTTTTTGTTATCAATATATGTGTTATCAATATGTATGCACTTTTGTTCTACTTTACACTTTAATATTACTTTTTTTTATATAGAATAGGGAGGGAAACGAACAGGTGGCTCACGTGATGTTTTTACTGAAATACGTTTTTGTATATACTTATGTTTTTACCGCCGTCATGAAAACCTGCAATATCAATATAATATGCTATGCATTGAAGGTAAAAATTTTACACTTTTATATAAGTGCGTCCTTTTTAAAAATGCACGTCTTGCGATACTTAACGCAGTGCTGGTACCGACTTTGTTATATGGCAGCGAGACCTGGGTATGCCAGAAGAAGCATAAAAGCAGGTTGAATGCAGTGGAAATGCGATCTCTTTCGTAAAATGTGCGGTGTTACCTTTGCCGACCGGAAGCGAAACAAAGAGATTCGCAAAATGGTAGGTTTGAAAGATGACCTTATCACTAAAATGGATAAGGGCGTGCTTCGATGGTTTGGGCACGTTGAGCGAATGAGCGAAGACCGAATGGTGAAGAAAATATACCGCGCGAAATTTAATATTAAAAGGGGTCGAGATAGGCCGAGACTAACTTTTGAAGACTATATGGACAAATTGCTCGAAGATGGGAGGGTCAAGAGTACTCGGATACCTAGACGTGCATGTATGAAGAAGATGATGAATCTGAAAGAAGCGAAAGAAGTATGTAGGGATCGTGACACTTAGCGATCTGTTCTCTCTGGCTACCCCGTCAGGGATTGTGCGTGAAGGTAAATAATAATAATATAACATCTTTTTTATTGGTGATTTATCATATGACATACTGATATTTATTTCCTTATGTAAATTATAAAAATACTGTTCTACAAAATGTGAAATTTAAAAAATTTATTGTAACGAGTGGTATTGTTGTATATTTGACAGACCAGTTATTTTCGCAAATTATATACTAGTGGGTGATGATCTCGGTATAGACCATCCTTATTTCATTTACTCATATTGTATCTACTACGTAGTGATTGTATACTCTTTAATACTTTTTTCTATACTCGGCTTAAAGGTCATGATACCAGGCCATAAACTCCAAAAAAAAAAAAAATACTCTTAAACTAGTATAATCACAGAAGGCATATATTGTTCTCCATAGATAATACATATATAACTGAAAATGTACTCTGTGGCAGAAAGTTATGGTTATGTGTCTGAATTTATTGTGATTCGACCAAGCTATTATATGAAATGAGACTTAATTGTAAAAATACGAGACTATTTCTTTCAAATAACTGAAGTGTATCAAAGTTGCAGATATGAGTTTTTCTATTGATGAAGTAAATTTTCTTGTTTACCGTTATTTGCAGGAATCTGGTACTTGAGTTTATATATGTATTTGTTTATTTTACTCGTAAGACTCTAGTTTCTTTTACTTGCGATTTTTATATAAGAATACATTCATAATCTTAGACCAATTTGCAGGATTCCATCACTCAGCATATACTTTTGGCATAGAGTCTCATATTTCCCAAAGCAATATCAATGGTGCTCTTGTACCTCCCGCTGCCTTACTTAATATATTACAAAAGGGATTGCTATATACAGAAGCTGAAATAACAATAGGAGAAGATGGTAATTTTGACTTTTGTGATTAGCATGAACATTTTTCTACTAGATTACAAAAATGTATAATCAATTTTTAGGATCCGAAACAAGACTCACTGAGAGCTTAAGTTTAATTGATGCCGTCACACCCGACATAGTTGCTGCACGTCAAAATGCTCATAATGCTCAGAAACAAGCAATCAAAGAACCTGGCTCAGGTGGTGAGCAGAATGGTGTTGATGTATGTATAAATTGTAACCACTTTCCAATTCATATATACTTGGGGAGACCTTTTAGTCGGGATGGAAGATATGATATAGACAGACGTGTCGCTGCGGGAACAATGTCAACAGTACCCTTACTGCTTTAGTCTGCAAAAGGCAAGGTGTTATGAAGTGTCAATACATAATGCAGAGTTGGTACTGACTTTGTTATACGGCAGTGAATCCTTGGCAATATGGCTGGTTTGAAAGATGACCTTATCACTAAAATTGATAAGGGCATGCTTCAAATGGAGAAGAAAATATATAGCGATTTCTTGTATTTTCGCCAATGCTACATATTTTAAATAAAACAATTTTCAACTTTATCGCGTTTTTAATAAGTCTGCAGACTGTGATCACATTCTAGATAGGCCCAACCATTATATCAGATTTGACAAGCCACATGTCCTCGCGAAAGAACACCAATACTCAGGATGATCCATGAGATCACTCATAAATAAAATTAAGTCAAGGTAGCAATGACAGCGGGATATTAAAGTCCTCAGTCGTCCCCCGTAACCACAGATGCTGTAATGCATCTGAAACATCAGGAAGTAAAAATAAAAATAGTTTGTTCAAAACAAATTAAAAGCGCGATAAAATCTGACAATAATTTTATTTAAAAATATATAGTGTGAAATTTAATATTAAAAGGTGATGAGATAGCTTGAGACCTTTTGAAGACCTTGTGATCAAATTGCTTGAAGAGGGTAGGGTCATGAGTACTTGGATACCTAGACATGCATGTATGAAGATGATGAATCTGATAGAAGCGAAAGAGGTATGTAAGGATTGTGACACTTGGCCATCTGTTCTCTCTGGCTACCCCGTCAGGCATTGTGTGTTAAGATAAGTAAGTAAGTACTTTTCAATTCAAGAGTTGGTGAAATTCATCATAACCATTTTATTTTGTGCATTGCAGATGACTTGCAACATATTATTATATAGTAAACATATTATTTGAATAATATTGCTTATTAGGGTACTACATGTAGTGCTACGGCAGCAGCCCCTGGAGCAGCAACACCAAGTGCTACAGAAAGTATGGAGGTTGATCAATCAATAGAAATTCCAGCCAGTAAAGCAACTGTACTAAGTGGTCATGAATCTGAAGTATTTATTTGTGCATGGAACCCCAGCACAGACTTATTGGCAAGTGGTTCAGGAGATAGTACAGCAAGGTATATTTCAATTCTTTCTCTCTTAATCTTAAATGAATAGTTTCTTTGTGTGACTAATGATTCTCTGTCAATGTCAAAATTGAAGGGTATGTATTCATGGTTAAAAGTCTCTCTAACTTTCAACAATATACTCTTCAACTTTGACTTTCATTTACAGTTGATTATAAACATTGACACTAAAGTTGAAGAGGAAGTCACAATAGCCAAGGGGTGGGGTAATTTGAATTCAAGTCATTAGACCCATGTTCGACCCCCAGGTGGAAAGCATGTACCTATGAGTTTTTTCAAAAACTTATTTATGATTCATATCATTGTCTTTGACATAAAGACAACAACAGGTTCACTACTTGTCACATTGTATAAAAACAATTCTTTGGTGGAAGGAGGGTATTGGGAATCACCTTAATGTGTATTGGGAATGGCATGAAAATACATAGACACTAAAGTTTTTGGTAGAAGATATTAGTTTAGTATTATGTTTTTAATTTTCTTCTACTCTCCTTTATTGAACAATAAACATATAGAATGCATATATATAAAATCCATATGAATCAAGAGCTCAAGTGACACCAAAACCCACCCAACAGTGGTAGACAAAAACAAACAAAGTAACAAATTTTTAATGGTATTTTATTTGGTGTTATAATGATCTAACATAATAAATGAATGTTTAAGTGTATGACTAATTTATGTACGCATATTACAGTGGTAGAGCCACGGATAAGCGTTTGTTGTTGTATGAATGGGCTGGCTTGACCGGGTAAGTACCACAACCTCACAGAATACCGGCACCCCTTACCATGCTTGCCCAGGATTTCTGCAATATCAGGGGACTCCAATCTAATCTTGATGCCATCCACTACCAGGAGATGGCAAAGCCGGCCTTGCTCTTTCTTACCGAGATGCAGATATCCTCTCCGGCGGATACCTCTTATCTTTCCTACCCGGGTTACAAGCTGGAACATTCTTTTTTGCCTCGGGCCGGAGTTTGTGTGTACGTCAGAGAGGATATATGTTCTCAACGCCTCGGCAGCCTTGAAGGTAGGGACCTGTCCATCCTTTGGCTACGCATAGACAGCGACGACCACCTTCGCGTCTATGGGTGTCTCTATAGGTCCCACAGCGGTAATACCGAAACTGACCGACTCATTGACCACATCCAAATGGATGCAGATTCCGTTCTACAGCAGATCCCATCCGCAGAGATCGTGGTACTCGGCGAATTCAACGCCCACCACGCCGAATGTCTACGATCTCGAACCACTGATCATGCCGGGAGATCTGTTTTTGACTTTGCCCTAGCATATGATCTGACACAACTGGTTACTTCGCCAATGCGGGTTCCGGATGTGGAGGATCATACACATTCCCTGCTGGATCTTCTGCTGACCTCTCATCCGGATGGCTATGTGGTCTCCATTTTTGCCCCTTTGGGTTCATCAGACCACTGCCTGATTCGGAGTAAAGTGCCCATCATGTGCCCATTGCGGTCGCGATATGCTGACCACCGCCGTGTTTGGCACTACAGGTCGGCGGATTGGGAAGGGATGCGGTCTCTCTTTGCATCCTACCAGGTTTGCTTCTCGCTGGATAGTCCCGACGCCGTTGCAAATTCCGTCGCCGATGTGGTGCTCCAAGGAATTTAACTCTTCGTTGCTTCCTCTGTGGTGCCCATCGGTGGTAGATCAAAGCCTTGGTTTGGTGGCACCTGCAGAATAGCATCTCGCCAAAAGAGGCAGTGCTATCGGGCCTGGGTTAAAGCTTCGGCATCTCGGGACTCAAAAACTAGCGTTTTTAAGAAGGAGTATAACTCTGCCGCCAGGTCCTTAAAAAGAGTAATTACTACGGCAAAGTCCGAGCACATTGGCAGAATTGGCGAGAAACTAGTTTGTCTTCCTTCGGGAACTCGTGCGTTCTGGTCCCTCGCCAAGGCTGTCCAAGGGAATTTCAGTCAGCCATCATTACCATCGCTGCACAGGGAAGACAACTCTCTGGCCCATGACGCAAAAGAGAAAGCCGATCTTCTAGGTTCTCTTTTTGCATCCAACTCGACTCTCGATGACAGGGGGAACTCACCGCCGACCATCCCGTGCAGTGAGTGCTCTATGCCGGACATCCGGTTCTTTCAGAGCTCAGTGCGAAAAGCACTCCTCTCCGTGGACATCCAGAAGTCGAGTGGGCCTGATGGTGTCCCCCCTATTGTGCTGAGGATGTGTGCTCCAGAGTTGGCACCGGTTCTAACGCGTCTTTTTCGGTACTCCAACTCTGAAGGTGTCGTCCCGATGACATGGAAGACAGCTTTGGTGCACCCGATCCTTAAGAAAGGCGACCGCTCAGATCCGGGTAACTACAGACCGATCGCCATCACTTCCTTGATCTCCAAAATTATGTTTTTTTTTTCCTTGGTGGGTAGTAGCAATATAAACACGTAAAAAAGATCGCTCGTTATATTGATTGGATTATAATTGTTTTTTGGAATATTTGTATACAACATATGTGTTAAATAGCTGTTAAACCCACTACTAATCCACTGGTAATCACTTCTCTTCTTTACAACCTCTAATATACAATACAAGCAATCACAGTAAAAATGGATATGCAACTTGTTAACAATATTGAGAAACTGGAGAAACTTTTTGGCTCACGTATGCATGATTACGAAGAAAAGCTACAAATGTTGTTACTGGTATCTCAACATTATCACGCGAGTTTTCAGATTTTAAATGTTTTGTATGGCAGACTCTGTCAACTATGAAGATGCAAATAGAACTTCTTTCTCACGGCCTAGACAGGCATGAGACAGCTATGAGGAGAAAAGAACTTCTTTTGTAAACTTCTTTTGAGAAGTTTGTGTTTGTCTTTGCTATAAGGCTAGATTACTTTACAATTTACTTGTACCTTATAAAACTGTTTAACAGCCTTTTTTATCGATACTTATCTTTTACTTACTGTTTAAGGAGATACAGGAAACATAGAATTTATTTTTATTATTATTTATATTTCAATTCACTTTCCAACATGGACATGTTTATGTTTGGTTTGTCATTTGTGCTTTTCATTTGTTACTGACATTGACAATTGACACTTAAAAAGAAGCACTTGTCAATAAATAGAAGGGGATTAGTAATGTCTGTGGATTTTCAGCTTGTCTATGTTTTTTTAAATATTGTTAGAGATTAGTAACAGCCAGTTTGCCAATAGTATATTAATATTGTTGTATGAATAGTATTTTTTTTGTTTGTAGTTGTAGATTTGTAATCGCCTTTCTTTTTTGCTTGTAGTTTGTATGATTATTTTAATTTATTTTTATATAATAATTTACCTGCTAGAATTACAGATTTCTTCCACTACACCTGTGAATGATGATGATGGGTTTGGCAGGTATAAGCCTGTTTTAATTTTATACATTATTTTATTTTTATTACATTACTTATATTTCTTATTTTTACATTTATTATAGATTAGTACATACATTATAGAAAAATGAATAATTTTGCTGATTTTAACGAAAGTTTTTTTTCTTGCTCGTCGTCAGACAGTTTTATGAGCGCGGATAGTGAATCTTCTGGAAGATTGACACTGCATGATCAGTTATCCTCAGTCTGTACTCCTCACTCTAATAACCTTAACATTGCGCACATAAATGTTCATAGTGTTCCTAGTTACTACTCTGATCTTCTAGCATCCATTAACAGTAACTACCTTCATGCACTTCTGATCCCCGAGACCTTCCTTAAACTTTCTCTTTTATCTACACTGTTCGCATTACCCGGTTATGTTCTTATCAGAAATGATCGAGTTGGTAAAGGCTGCGGTGGTTTTGCTATCTACCTTCGCACTGATATTCCCTACAAAGTCGTCTGCGCGTCTCCTTCTGAGTATTCTGGTTCTGCCGAGTACTTATTCCTTGAAATATCTCTAAACAAATCAAAAATTTTACTTTCAGTATTTTACAGTCCCAATTTATCTATTGACTACTTTGATGACCTGCATAAAGTTTTTACTGATCTTTGCCCCTTATATAACCATATAATTTTGATGGGTGATTTCAATACATGTTTGTTAAAAAATGATTTCCGTGCTTCCCGTCTAACATCTCTTTTACATTCTTTCAACTTACAGCTCTTACCTCTTTCAGCCACACATCATTTTCCTAATTGCATTCCGTCACTCCTCGATCTGATGATTGTTTCATCTCCGGATAGCGTTATCTCTCATGGCCAAATAACTGCTTCCTTTTCTTACCATGACCTGGTCTATCTTTCCTATCGCATTCGAGCCCCTAAGCGTAAACCACAATATCTTCTTCTTCGTAGTTATAAGGGCATAGACTTAGAAGCATTGCAGCGTGATGCTGCTAACATAGACTGGACTTCAATACTAAATAGTAAAAGTGTTAATGAAAAGGTTAGTTTTTCACGAAAAATATATTAACATTGTTTGATAAGCATGCGCCGATCCGAAGTGTCAGAGTTAAGCGAAATCCTGCGCCATGGCTCACTAAAGACATAAAGGAATTTATGGTTCTCCGTGATAAAGCCAAAAGAAGATACAAACGTTGTACTTCTGATAAAAATTTGAAATATTTTAAGGTGTTGCGAAATCGCTGCAATCGTTTGTGTAGAGATGCAAAGAGACGCTATTTCCACGATTCTCTCATAAATCAAAGTCCATCTGATGTATGGAGATTCCTCAAATCTAATGGTATCGGTAAGCCTCCTAGTGTGGTATGTAGGGATATTGATTTAAACGATCTTAACAAATATTTTTCTCAATCTCTTCAATCTTAGATCCCTATATCAAGTCCCTAACACTTCATGCTCTATCTGACTTGCCGAAATCATCCTCCAATTACTTCGATTTCACCAGTGTTTCACAAGAATGTGTGAAAAAATCCATTCTGGCAATTACTTCAACATCAGTTGGCAGTGACCAAATGTGCTCTAGAATGATAGTTTTAATCATGTCTTCAGTACTCCCTGTCCTTACCCATGTATTTAACTACTCTTTATCAACTTGTACTTTTCCATCACACTGGAAGCAAGCGTTTATTATACCACTTCCTAAGGTTACTTCTCCAACTGTGATGTCCCATTTTCGACCCATTTCCATTTTACCTTTTCTTTCTAAAGTTCTCGAGCACATTTTCCATACACAACTATCCTGGCCCAATCACAGTACTGTTACTGCCCTTCTCAAAGTTACTGATGACATACATTCGCTGGGCTATGGAGACACATAAACTAACTCTACTAGTACTGTTG
>JAGSMR010000021.1:5372500-5590000 GCA_029286605.1 Sericinus montela
AATACAGCAAACGATCAAGGCAGAGTAGACGTAAAGATACTGCGACGTGTCCAGAGGTCCTATGTGCGCGTGGATATTCATATCTGAAAATAATAAAAAAAAACAAAATGTATAGGACAATGAAAGTAATAAATAATTTTAATTGTTCAATTTAATTCTTCATTCCTTTAACTTATTCATCGTTCCACACCTCTCTATCCAAGAAAAATCTAGGAACAGTTGACCTAAATTCCTTGAAGGATTTACGTACTCAATGCGGTGAGTAAACAGATCAACCTGTGCCATTACTTATTTTGCTATATAATTATATTACTTGAGATTATTAGTTTTAAGGGTTCTGTAAATACAAAGTCGGAACGTAATGAATTTCAGAATAGATTTATGGATGCATAACGTGAAAAATAAAATTATATTTTGATAGTTTATATTAATGGGACACAGCAGGGAGTCCCCTCTATATGTGTTCGTGCCCTTTTCCTTCTTTTTCTTAAAAAATTATTTTTTTCAAAACCTTGCATTATCTGCTTAATGCGAGTTTGCCAGTTCGGTACAGTGAAAAGGAAGGTTCATGAAAAATCTCAATCCCATATTAATGTTATGGGTCAGAAGAGTAAATGTACTTCTACTCTTCTGACCTATAACGTCAGTGTAATCAATATCTAATCGCTTATACACTAGCCCAGCCTGGAGGGTATAGGTGGATAAACAGGAAATGTTCGACAATTTTTACTTCTTTTCTTTAAAAACTCCACGTATTGCCGGATCGAAATACGCTTGGTATAGAAGAAACAATTACTAACAAATGTTTGATTTAGTCACTTACCTGGCTGTATTTCAATACCGGAGAAGTAGTCTAATATGCTAAATGTGCCATTCGTTGCCGTTGGAAGTCGATCGTAATCTTTGACAGTACTATTAGTTTCTCTCTCTTTTTGTCGGGTTACTTCGTTTGTCCTATATGAAAGTAATGTCTTAATTGTATTCAGTAAGTTATAGGGTTTTTATTATTTAAATACACATTTTATCCTAGGATTGCTTTTTTATAGGATATATAAAATGTCAAGTCATAAAATAATCACGTGTCAATTAAAATAATTTTTCTTCCAATTTTGTATTATATAAGTATATCATAAGAATATTAATTGTACTGTAAATTGTTTAAAAAAATATACTATATAAATTGTTTAACTTATGATATTTAATAATATTTGACATGCATATGATTTCAGTTTTATTTTAAGACGACCTTCGTGGTCAATTGGCGTACACACCGGTTTTCAAAAGTGTCGTCAGCCCTGAGAAGCCCCTGTTCGAAGACCTAGTTGATTTCTAAAATGACCCATCAAGGAAGGATTATTGCAAAAAATATTTTTCTATATTGTCTTAAGTCTGGAAGTTATTGGTATCTTTATCATTTCTGATTCCATAACGCAAGTGCTTCAGACTTACATTGCGGTATGGGTGCAATTTTGTCCATATTTAGATAAAACGGACTAGTTTCGGCAACATTTTTTTTTACTTTTGTTCTTTTATTGTGTTTTTCCATACGCGTACAATTGATTAAAATACTTTTATAAACTTAAAACCTATACACGGATTTCGATATTGATATTCGGCAATCATCACTTACCAAAACGTGACCCAGTAATCGCATAGAGTTGCGGATAGTTGCCCAATAACTAATAATATGACCATGAATATTAGTCTGGGTGATTTTCCACCGGCTCTCAAGTACGCTCCGTAGACATGCCATCCCATGGAGCCTGATTCGCGCTGTTCTTCCTCCATTTCTTGTGCAGGAACCTCACAACCTGCAGTGGATTCTGCTAAAGATGGGCGGCGGGTTGTGGACAGCTAATGAAAAATAAAATAATTATTCACTATTTTTATAATTTCAGTGTGTTTAATTTTAATAAACGTTTTTCTTCATTCATTGATGTTTTATTTGATTTAGTATAAAAAGTTGACCTTTGATAATGTTTTTATTAATGGTATTGGGTAATTCCCGGTGAATGTAGATTTGCTGATTAAGGCTATGATGAATTCTTTGTAATGTTGTTGAACTTATTTTCTATAATTGTAATTACTATTTCAAAATTTGAATTGAAGAAATGGAATTAAAAGAGAACTCCTGTATTTATCCAAACTAGCTTGAAGGATTTAATACTCTTACTTACCCTAGCGGAAGTTCGTCGAGACATCGGAGCAGGTTTCTCAGTTTCGGTATCGTTTTCATCTTGCGTGGCAGAGAGTAGCTTCGCAAAGTCTTTTCCTGAAGTAATGAGTTCATCGTAGGTGCCTTTAGCTTCAATGGATCCCTAAAATAAAATTAAAATATACTGAAATATTTTTTTTTCGATATATATCTTTAAAATTATGGGACTTTAGGCAAATGGCTATTGTAGCTGGAACCGGAACACAACAGTAGTTACACTACACAAATTAAGAGCAGAAATTGGTAAGAGTATGTTACTACAGTGGTAGAGCCACGCATCAGCTTTTGTTGTTGCGTGAACTTCTGCGTTTCGTCTGGTGAGTACAGGTAACCGGAGGCCCCCCTCCCCCCCTTCCCCAATTTTTGGGAGGGGGGCATTCTAAGGCCGGCAACGCATCTGCTATGCCTCTGGTATTGCGGGTGTTCATGGGCGGCGGTAATCACTTTCCATCACGTGAGCCGCCTGCTCGTTTGACGGATTTTCTATAAAAAAAATACTGAACCAGACTACTCCTAGGCAGAGAAGGAATCTACCACTTATATACAGCTGCATTAACGTACGTTGCTCATGATGGCGATGTAATCAGCAGCTTTTAGGTAGTGCAGTTGATGTGTGACGAGGATTCGTGTGGTGTGGCGCAGGTAGCCATTTATACACTCGTTGAAAAGCTGTTTGCCAACGTGAGAATCTACCGCAGACAACGGATCGTCCAAGAGATATATATCAGCCTGTAACATAAGTTTTATATTTGTATAGAGTATAACAAATTATAAAAAAAGTTACCTAATTATAAATTACTTACATAATTACAATGATATGACTTCATGCCATTCTACCCACCGCCATCGAAAACATTTTTGGGGCGACATGACAGTTCGTGACCCCGTCGCCGTTTGTATATCCAAGCCAACGATATTTAAATCGTGCATAACTTTTTTGAAAAACCTATTGCTACGAGGCCGCCACCGGATTGAACTTGGGTCTCTTGACTATATATATATGGTCTATATATATATATATATATATATATATATATATATATATATATATATATATATATATATATATATATATATATATATCAAATCAAATCTTACAAATTTTTACAAAGATTCAATTAGCCCTATAATTGCGAAAACGTACATTATTTATATTTATTGTAGGAATTAAGAAGGTTCCTTGTGTAATTAAGTAATACTGACCTGTCTATAAACTGCTCTAGCGAGATTGATTCTTGCTCGCTGACCACCTGATAGGGAAGCACCCCTTTCGCCGACTAAAGTTTGGTCACCGTGAGGAAATTGTTGAAAATCTTTTTGTAGAGCACAAACTTTAACAACCTAAAATTAACGAAAGAAATAATAAATTCTGCTTATAATATTAAAATAATTATTTATTATTCGACAGGCGGATTGTGTACATAACACGTTGCCTATGTTGTGGTATGTGTATGTAGAGACTTTAATATTTTTTGTTATTTTGCCGCCATATCTTTCCGTATCTTTGTATTAATAAAGTGCGTGAATTTTTAATACTTTATTTTATTCAATTATTCACATAAATTTAAAATTATAATATAATTTTAATATGGATTAAATAATGTTTGTATTATTACAAAAAATATTTATCAAAGGTACTTCATAAGTACATCAACAATGTACGTAAGTTAAGTAAGTCATCAGAGATACATACTAAGTTTAGTTTTGTATTGGATTATAATAATTTTATACAAAGCTTATTAGTAGTTTAAACTTTTCGTGTCTAAAATAAATAAATAGTATGTACAGACGCGTTTCTCACCAGTACAAAAATTATAATAATCTCACCTCTTTGTATTTTTTTGGATTGTATGGCAAGCCAAATAGAATATTTTGCCGTACAGTTGCAACGAACAACCATGGTTCTTGGCTTGCATAAGATAGTGGACCAGATAAGTATATGCGACCCCGAGTCGACCGTAGCTCATTTAGAAGCAGCTGAAGAATGGAGCTCTGAAATATGATTTAGAACTTATTATAATTCCTTTAGCGCATTAATTCATAATTGATTGTAATGTTACGTTACATACCTTCCCGGAGCCAACAGATCCGATTATAGCACAAAGTTTCCCTTTTGGTACTGTTAGATTAATGTTGCGTAACGTCACTGGTCCTCCCTCAGTCCAACTGGCACTCACATCTTGGAGCTGGATGCCTACGTCTGGGTTCATTGGTATCGTTGACAGTGCTTGACTCATTAATCCTTTCTCGGTGCATTCGAAACCTAGGCGTAAACATTCGAAAGTAATCGCACGCTGTGTAGACTCAATTAGACTACATTGTATTTTATATAGTAATCACTTACTATTTACAATTGTTTTAAGTAGAATCAAATGAAATTCTTATGATTTGCATACAACATTATAGTGATTGATTTGTTTTATGTATTCACTTTGTGCTATAGAAACTGTGATAATGAGGATCGAACAAGAGAAACTCTTTATTGAGATTCTACTTGACGAATGTACAAACGAAACCGAAGGAGAAAAGTGTGATGTAACCTTTAAAATAATAATTACATAAAAATTATAGTCTATGTCTACAATATAAGCCGTTAAAACGTATAAGTCTACAAGTTTTAACGAAATATTTGGAAAGAAGTTAAGAAAATTATACGGATAAAAAGTTTTGGAATTAACACATTTACAATAATTATTTATATATTTTTTAGAATTTAATGAGGTGGTCGATGGATCCGTGACTTAAATGTTTGTCGTGAAAACGACAAATCCTATCGCTTTCCATGTCGAGCGAAGCATGTTTAAAATTTAAAACGTGATTTCAATTCGTAATTAGAGTGAGAGTGACGTGCTCTTAATTTAGTTAATCTCAGTATGAGGTTTAAGTGTAACACATATGAATAAATTGGATATGTTATCGAAAAGTTATTATTGTATACTGTAATTTCATCTGCTTTATAATACATATTTTATTGGCCATTACATTGTATAAGTATTTGTTACCGGATAAATTCAATGTACGTAGGCCTCTTATACAACCAACCTGATCACTAGACGGTGCGACGCGTCGCGACGAATGTATAATGTCGTGGAATAGTACACGGAATAAATAACTAAATATCTTAGTCGACAGCAAATCTCGTAAAGGTTTAAATTTATTAAACCGAATAAACAACACTGCCTACATATTTTAATCGTGTTACCATTGTCAAATAAGCACAATGTGCATGCAGCAACGTTTTAATATACTAAGTGAATAGAAATAAATAAAAATATAATTGCTTGAATTAAAATACAAAATAAACATATTGTTATGAATTGCTTGTTGTGTTATTATACTTTATTTATTACAACTTTATTTTTCTAAAGTATATTACAATATAGTAGGTGTTCAATTGATTTGCATACAACTATAAGTATATCACGTAATAGTATTGAGAAAGAAAAATGTAAAACCGACATTGCCTGACCTGGATTATAAATGCCATCTTCATCAATCTTTTTGAAGGTATCTGGGCATAGATCTATTTCACTCAAATTTTTAATTTTCTTCTTCTCAACTCTTTGCACGAGTTTAGCAATATCTACATCGGGTACACTTCTGAGATCTTCACGTTCATCTGCAAGGTATGTATGTATTGTTATTATAGGTAGTACTGATGTCTTCTTCTGATCTATACCCCAAGCATATACATACATACATACATATATATATATATATATATATATATATATATATATATATATATATATATATATATATATATATATATATATATATATATATATATATATCACTAGCGAAAAGATGTTTAAATGCTTTTGAGTCTAATGTTTTTATCGGATATTTATTCATAATATTAAAATTTAAAAAAAGCTATTAAATTTATATAGTTTGAAATATAATTTTAAATGAAATAACTGTAATAGTTATTAAGTTACGTTATTTATTTAGATTTATACACATATTATAAAATAAAATAATTATCTTCACGCAATTACCAATACAGGGGTAGACAGAGCTCTAGTCTAGACATTTAAGTCCCTTCGACCCACCTTCCACCAAAGATATTTTCGGGACAACGTGACAGGTGGTGAGCCCGTCGCCGTCTTTATGTCCAAGCCGACAATATAATTTGCACATAGAACTCGGGTCTCTTGACTCGAAATTCCGACCACCCAATCACTCGGCTATCGTGACTTACACATATAATATGGTAAATCGAGTTTGTTATTGTTACCAATATCCTTATTCATTAATTAATATTTCCACGCATATACTCAATACTGGGGTAGAAAGAAGTTTACATAATTAAGCCTGTCAACCTATTACTATTTTGGAATTCTCATTTATATATAACATTTTATTTAATTTAAAATTAAAAAATTAGGACTGAATTCTGATTGCTAGCTCCATTACAAATAGTAAACAAGAAAACATTTTTAAAAATCCTCTTTTCATTAAATAACATAAATTAGAATTCCCACTTAATAAAACAAGAGAAATATATGTACGATTAGTCGGCATTATACATTGTATAGTAAAGACATTCAAAATAGCAATATTTGTTAGTACATTGAAACCATTTAACATTCGTTACCATTCCCACGAAGAAGGTTAGTGTTTAATAACCACGAGTGTCAGAGCATTGTTAAAACATAACAGACAGAGATTAAATTTTTAAACATCACGCAACATCGACGACACTTTAAGACGTTTCACACGTTAACTCAATCGATTTATTGCAATCGTACCCAATAGTAAAAGAGCCTGTATACGAAGAATAGAAGTATAAGATTCCATCGACTGAGAAAGGGTCATCGGCAAGACGATGGCAACAGATGCTTGGAGGATGTTGAACATTTGGGCCATCGGGAACGCCTGTGGAAACCAACCGTTTTGTGTGATCTTGTTTTATACCGTCTCCTTTTTAATTTAAAATTATATTTATTTAGTCATTTATGAAATCCATCCAAAAATCTAGTTCAAAAATTAGTTTTCGTTAGCCTCTTTGTAAATATGTAGTAGGTAATAATGTTAGTATTAAGGCTAAACTAGTATTAAGGATAAACAGACGCAACGCAGCGTGTTATGCTCTACGAAATAGAAAAGCACTGAATCAATTAAAAATATTAAATACAATAGAATATTGTATACAATATTGCTTAGCATCGCTCTGCTTTGTGCCTTGTTTGATCATTAAAGAGATTTTGACATTAAAGTGAAAATAAGTTGTAAGTTAAAAGAATACTTTTCGCTTATATTATTTACAGTTTTGTCGAGTCAAAGTTATAATATGGACTCGTATGTAAATCGGAAGGCGAAAATAAGCAAATTAGTGCTTCATGCAATTGCATTGTATCAAAGAAAGTTGTAATCCCAATGCGAGACCTGTGGCCTCACGTACCAAATAACATGAAAGCTTCAAGACGCTGCACTGATATCAGCGCTTCCGCCAAAAACGATACTGCATTAGACATGATAATTGAGAGAGTGCCTTGCAGTGTGTTGTAAAATTGCGCCAAAGGGAATACCTGTAATTTGCATATTTTATAAAAAAATCCTTGAAATGTATATATTTTACATTTTGCAACTTAAAATTTACAAAAAAGAAGACAAAGTTGTTGTTTTATATTATGGCAATAGACACTCTAATAGTGTTATACAATATCTTCCAATGGAAAGAGAATTTACCAATAAAATTAGAGCCCTCAGACGAATTTGAAACCGTTTGTCCATGGCGTCATTATAATATTGTTTATGACGAAAGATATCATCGTAGTTCTTTAGGTTAAGAGTGCTTGCTTGACATATCTTAAACATTGTGACCATTTACCGTTATATTTAATAGAAATAAAGTAGTGATATTCATAAACTAGTACAAATGTAATAGTAAATACATGTAAATTTGTTCACTTACGATATCAGCAGTGACTTGATATCCAAATAAAGAGTAAGATAGTAATGTTATGTAAAGTGTCAGCCGTTCCGTGAACACCATGAAACTGAGATATACTCCACGAAGGTACGATGCAGATGTGATACACTTGATCTCGTTTTTGCGAGCTAACGCCACTACTTTTTCGAACGGTTTCTCCCATGCATACATTTTAATGACCTGAAACGGAAATGGATTATTTCCTCGTTAGTTGGTTGTGACATTTTCCTTTGTCTGCATTGTTGGTATTTAGAACATTGTACTGACAATAACAGTAATTGTAAGATAGGATTATCAATGGAAGCGACTAATCATTTTTTTAAATGGATTAGTAATGCAAAGTATTATTAGTTAATTTACTTCACGAGTGAAATTTATTCTACATAATTCTTCATAAGTAACAACCCATACTTAAAATATTTATGCAAAATAGGTAAACTACCATTCAATAATTTTAATGGAAAGCATTTACTTGCTACTATTTTTTTATTTTCTCGCAATTTTCCATACTGGCGTAAGCTGAGATCTAGTCAATGACATCTTTTCGATCCACTGTACAGCGAAGTTTATTAGTACGACGTGGCAGGTTGTGAGCCTATCGCTCTCTTAGTGTCCAAGCTAATGGTACAGTATACTTACATACATATATATTTTTACAAACAAATAAAATGTACGTACAATACGTACATTATAACATCCATGAACTGAATACGAATATTCATAATCAACACATCAATGTTTGTCCTAGCGGGATTCGAACCCGCAACCTTAAGCCTCGAAGGCATGGTCACTACCAACTCGGCTGTAGGGTCGTTAATATTATTACTATAATATTTTAAATATTTCCATTTAATTTATGTGAGTGCATATATCACAGCAGAATGAAACAATATTTATTACGTAAAAATAAAATTATGCATGTTATGTACATTTAAAGTAATGTTACATGCGGGTTCTGTTGAGTAAATATTTCTGTATTGGTAGATGATATGTATGTTATTAATAGACCATGATGTTAAAATATACCTGCATCCCATTTATTATTTCATCCATAATGCGTACACGCTCATCTGTTTTACAAGCGGTCTTCATTCTCAATCTCGCTGCCAGTTTGCTCATATATGCTGAAACGCAAATATGATTATCTAATCATAACTATTTACAATACTGTGTCAACTATCAAATAATTTCTGAAGAATGACATGACAAATTTAAGTTTAAAATGAACTAATACAATGTAGAATAATTACAATAATTTTAAAATAAAAGATGCTATTACTATAAAAAATTGAATTTATACAAAAAGACGTTACTAATAATGTGACATATAATATAATATATAAATAAAATTATTACATTGCACAGGTATAGTTTGCAGGACAATGCCGACAACACCTATGATGGCAGCATAACCGATCTTCGAGTAGATAAGGAAGCAAACCACGACGACTTGCAGCGGTAACAGCCAGATGAAGTGCGTATAGATGAACGCATAGTCGAATCGGTTCACGTCATTGGATAATAGATTTACAACTTGTCCCGCCGTTGTCTGGGCCAGGGCTCCGGAGCTCATACGCATTACCTTTCAATAATAAAGAATTATTAATAATATGGAAAGGGCGATTGTCGGTATTTCTCTGCGTAACAGAATCAGTAACGAAGATATCCGCAGTAAAATTAGTGTAACATATCCGTAAGTTTCATCACGTTGAGGTGGCAATAGGCCGGTCACATTGCGCGTAGTACTGACAACCGATGGGCAAGAAAAATTCTACTTTCAACTTTTACGTTAAAGTAACCTCTACGTTAAAGTGGCAACCTTTTACAGGCAAATGCAGTCTAGGACTACCTCCGACGCGTGACTCCGTTGCGGGAAGTCGATGGATGCAGGTGGAAAATTTTGGGTGAGGCCTATGTTCAGCAGTTGACTTTGGCATCAAGTATTTGGTGTTTAAGAGAATTGATTATTATATTATATTGGCACCAAATTTCCGTTTGGTTATAGGTATAAGAATGTAGCTTATTTTTTTCTTCCGTAGGCGTAGAGTTTAGTAAGAGGCAATTAAGAGGTAAGTCGGTCGTCAAGTACGAGTAATCAAAATATTACATTGCATTGAGTACTTGCAAATGGCTGAATAACTATCACGTAATATGTCAGAGCACAATAAACACACCGATAGAAGTCCCATTTAAGACGTGGGGTGACTTGTTCGGAGATCGCGCATTCCTTAGCCGAGTGTGTTGTTCGTGGCAAAAAATTGCTTATTGAAGTGGCCTGTAGTACACATTGAGGACTCATAAAAGTCAACACCAACATATGCTATTACTCATCTTATCAAGTGTATAGACAGATGAAATATCAAACACCCTAGACGTTATGTTTAATACTCGATTATTAATTGACATGTCTGTGGTTCTGATTGTATTTACTTAGTCGCCTTTTCAACTATCCTGAGATTAAACTGCTCATATTTTTTTATTTGCCATAACTTTAAGTTTAAAGCGTATAGAACAGCTAGTAAGTTAATTCACTAGTAATATACGTTTTTAACCATATCATTACATGAAGTAATTCATTTAATTAAAAAAAGTTATCTTAACATTTGATAATATGAGAAATTGTAGATTTTTTTTTCAATTTTGATAACATTGTACATATAATATACAATAGCAATGGTGTCTTACCTTTCGATATATGAGGGAACAGGCAGCGATGCGGACTTTCATGCCAAATTGTTGGGTGGAATAAGTACCGTGGTGATTCAAAAAGGCTATGAGTAATGACATAAGGATGACTGCTGCGGCGCAATAAACCGCTTGCTCGTAGGACATGTTTGAACCGGGCTCCCAGTACGCCAACAACATACTTAACGCGACTGGTTGGAAGGGCCTGACAAACAAACAAATAATTTTCTAGGTACATTTTCATGCTTAAAACACTAACGGTGATGTATGTAATGAATTGTTTGAATTATTTACAAGACGCTTGTTTTCTACAAATAGTAATGGAATATTAAATAAATTATGGTGAAAGTGGTATACATTTCTTTAATGCTTTGAGCAAAATATTCTTTATCTAAATTGAAATTATTGTTTGCGTAGGTTTTGTATAATTTTTCTTTATGTTTTGTGCATAATATGAAAATTGTATCCTAATATACTAATTTAGTACTAAATTGTATCCTAATATAATAATAAATATAATATAAAACGTCAACGATAATGATAATAGATTTAAGTCACGATAGCCGAGTGCTTGGGTGGTCGGAATTTCGAGTCAAGAGACCCGAGTTCGATTACCAAGTGGCAGGCTGTTACCAATCGGTTTTATCAAAACTTATTTATGATTTACATCGTTGGCTGGACATAAAAACGGCGACGGGCTCACCACCAGTCAGGTTGTCCCAAAAAATGTCTTCGGTGAAAGGTGGGTCGAAATGACTTAATTGTCTAGACCTCTGTCTATCTCAGTTGGGAATGGCGTGAGATATTTTTTTTGGTTAATTTTCTATTCTGTTTGATACCAAGGTTGTAATGAAATAAAGAGAGAAAAGGTTCGGATAAAAACAATATTTTGTAGAATTTTTAAATGTTTCTGCCTGAGTGCTATACCGTTTTCGAGATGGTAGGCTCTAGGTCTTGATTGTAGAGATAGAGTCGTCTACTCCACTTTTATCAATTTCTAACAGCAAAACAAAATACAACTCGGAGCAAGATTGTTTCCAAACTAAAGCATGATATGTGTCAGTTTGGACTTTATTTATTATAATTTTTAATATAGTCACTATAGCCGAGTGGTTGGGTGATTAAAAATCGAATCAGGAGCTCAATCACTTTTTACAGAAACTTGCAAATGTCTTTTTCTCAAAATGATTGGGTTAACAATTGAAAAATGATTCTGGAGTAGTGTACATAATACTTAAGCATCCTAAAAGTTTATAAGAATTTACACTTCGTTATATCATATATTCTTGAGTATGTCTAAGGAGTACTGCATTGAATATCGAGAAATTACAAAATTGGCGTTGCGGCTGAAAAAAAAACAGAATTATCTATAACAAACTTTATCCCCATTCATTAAAATCAACTAAATAAGAGGAAAAAGAAATATCTTCACGCTAATACTGGGGTAGACGGAGGTTTAGACAATTAAGTATCCTTTCGATCCATCTTCTACCGAGGATGTTTTTGGGGCAACATGACAGGTGGTGAGCTCGTCGCGTCTTTATATACAAGCCAACGAAATAAATCGTACATATGCTTCTTATTGAAAAACTCCCATGGGTACGAGCCTGCAACGGGGGCATCGAACACGGTCTCTTGACTCGAAATCCGGCCACCCAACCAATAGCCTTTTGGTCGTGGCTAAATATGTAAATTCGACTTAACTAACATCCAATCGGTGTAGATACCGACTATTGTTGGAACTGTGCGCGTCTTGGCCCCATCCGAAGCTTATAACCATGGAGAGGTTCTCCAAAGACTTTTTTGTAGTGAAACAGTTAATCGATCTTGTTGCAATGCTGATAAATTATGTCGAATAGTATTGCTTTAAGAGACTTAATTTGAGGCTATATCTAAATTTTACAAATGTCCTTAATTCAGGTTCCGCCATGGCAAACTAGCAATGTTTTTTATGAAACCCTGTCACAGATATGGATGACACTTGCATAAACTCTTAATCTGGGTTTTTATAAAGAAAATATTTTGAAGATCATGGACACTATCAGCCACATTTATTTAATAAACATGGGTTTTCTAAAAACACCAGTAATGCAAAAGATAATTCTAGATATTATTACGGATAAGTTCATTGAAATTTATATAAATGTAATTATAAAACAAGTTGTTATACAAACTAACTGAATGGAATTTTGCTGTATTCATATGCTTTATCAAGGTTGTTTTCCATAACTCCATCACGTTATAGAAGAGTTATCATTTATTAGTAACATACATAATGATCGTATAATATGAAATTATACGATTTTTCATCAGATATGGCAAGGTTGGAATTTTACTCAGAAAATGAAGGCACCGTAACCGTGAGTAAGGTACTCACCTTTACTGTATCTTAAAAAGTATATATAAATAAATAAATATCTTCACGCAATTCCCAATTCAGGGGTAGACAGAGGTCTGGTCTAGACAATTAAGTCCCTTTGACCCACCTTCCACCGAAGATATTTTCGGGAAAACGTGACAGGTGGTGAGCTCGTCGCGTCTTTATATACAAGCCAACGAAATAAATCGTACATATGCTTCTTATTGAAAAACTCCCATGGGTACGAGCCTGCAACGGGGGCATCGAACACGGTCTCTTGACTCGAAATCCGGCCACCCAACCAATAGCCTTTTGGTCGTGGCTAAATATGTAAATTCGACTTAACTAACATCCAATCGGTGTAGATACCGACTATTGTTGGAACTGTGCGCGTCTTGGCCCCATCCGAAGCTTATAACCATGGAGAGGTTCTCCAAAGACTTTTTTGTAGTGAAACAGTTAATCGATCTTGTTGCAATGCTGATAAATTATGTCGAATAGTATTGCTTTAAGAGACTTAATTTGAGGCTATATCTAAATTTTACAAATGTCCTTAATTCAGGTTCCGCCATGGCAAACCAGCAATGTTTTTTATGAAACCCTGTCACAGATATGGATGACACTTGCATAAACTCTTAATCTGGGTTTTTATAAAGAAAATATTTTGAAGATCATGGACACTATCAGCCACATTTATTTAATAAACATGGGTTTTTTAAAAACACCAGTAATGCAAAAAGATAATTCTAGATATTATTACGGATAAGTTCATTGGAAATTTATATAAATGTAATTATAAAACAAGTTGTTATACAAACTAACTGAATGGAATTTTGCTGTATTCATATGCTTTATCAAGGTTGTTTTCCATAACTCCATCACGTTATAGAAGAGTTATCATTTATTAGTAACATACATAATGATCGTATAATATGAAATTATACGATTTTTCATCAGATATGGCAAGGTTGGAATTTTACTCAGAAAAATGAAGGCACCGTAACCGTGAGTAAGGTACTCACCTTTACTGTATCTTAAAAAAAGTATATATAAATAAATAAATATCTTCACGCAATTCCCAATTCAGGGGTAGACAGAGGTCTGGTCTAGACAATTAAGTCCCTTTGACCCACCTTCCACCGAAGATATTTTCGGGAAAACGTGACAGGTGGTGAGCCCGTCGCCGTCTTTATGTCCAAGCCAACGATGTAATTCGTACATAAGTTTTTGAAAAACTTATTAGTACTGCCACTTTGGGATCTAACTCGGGTCTCTCGACTCGAAGTTCCGACCACCCAACCACTCGGCTATCGTGACTTATTAAAAAAGTATCAAAAGAATAAATTGAATTAATAAAAAAAAGTATACATTGTAAGTATACTTAAAAAATAGTATAAATTGAATTAATAGTGGATTTGTATTAGTCACATTTGTATTGTCATTTACACATGTCAAACATTGAAGTTACATGATGGTAACTGGTTAGAATAGCTCATGGGCATAAGAAGTTTTTATTTTCACGCATTGCCCAATATTGGTGTAGTCAAAGGTCTTGACAATAAGTCCTCTTAAACGGAATTATTTGGGACAACGTAAGAAGTGGCAAGACTGTCACTGTGCTTACGTCCAATCCAACTCGTATTTACAAAGCGTATGTAACTTTCGAAAAAACCCTTTGGTACTAGCCTATCCTGACGATCGAACTCGGACTTTTTGATTCGAATTTCAATCACACAAAAATATAAAATATATAAAATTCTCTAATTAATATAAAATATCTGATATATATCATTATTATGTTAGTCACGATAGCCGAGTGGTTGGGTGGTCGGAATTTCGAGTCAATAGACCCGAGTTCGATCCCCAGTTGGTAGCCTCGTACCAATGGGTTTTTCAAAAACTTATGTACGAATATCGTTGGCTTGGACATAAAGACGGCGACGGACTCACCACCTGTCACGTTGTCCCGAAAATATCTTCGGTGGAAGGTGGGTCAAAGGGACTTAATTGTCTAGACTTGACCTCTGTCTACCCCTGTATTGGGAATTGCGTGAAGATATTTTATTTTTATCATGTTAGGGGAACTTCTCCGAAACGGTATAACTGATTCTTATAAAACTTTTTTTTCAACACCAAAATGATAAGGGTGGCCCCTAAATATTTTTTTTATATTCTCGATAATTTTTTGATTTTTATATGATGTGGTAATTAACAAAACTACAATATAACCCTTCTGTCATCAACCCCTATTTTTTATAATCATAATAAAAATGTATGTGGCCAATACCGTTTGCCGGGTCAGCTAGTTATTTTATATACTTTATTGTTCATTATAAGATGATAATCAACTTACTTGAGGATGAGTGCTTGAATAAGAAACATGACGCCGGAAGGAGCGTAGCTTAACCAGAACGCCTTGGTCATCGCGCGGAGAAGCGATGGTTTCCGGCTCTGTTTGTTCGCTAAAGCTATTTCTTCAAGCCATTTCCTGTAAACAAATGTTTTCATTACAATAATCGCATGGATCATCGACTTATGTATTTTACAAAACACATACACTCGCCCACACGTATCTTTGGAATTAACGTTGTTCTGTGCCACGGGAGAGTCATTTAATACATAAGTAACCTTCAAGTAACCTTTAATTAAAACATTTTGTATTGTTAAATAAATAAAAATAAATATCTTCACGCAA
This sequence comes from Sericinus montela, assembly GCA_029286605.1. NCBI lineage: Eukaryota > Metazoa > Arthropoda > Insecta > Lepidoptera > Papilionidae > Sericinus > Sericinus montela. The sequence continues at coordinate 5,388,393 of JAGSMR010000021.1, forward strand.
ATGCCGATATTGGGATAGACAGAATCTAGTCTAGACAATTAAGTCCCTTTGAGCCACCTTCCTCTGTAGATATTTTCGGGACAACGTGACAGGTGGTGAGCCCGTCGCCGTCTTTATGTCCAAGCCAACGATATAAATCGTACATTTATTCGTACAAGTTTTTGAAAAACCCGGGTTTTTGCCCCAGGTGGCAGGTACGAGCCTGCCACTTGGGGTTCGAACTCTGGTATCTCGACTCGAATTTCCGACCACCCAACCACACGGCTATCGTGACTTTTGTTATTTGTTTGTCTATTTTGTATTGTTGTATACTTAAAGTTATATCTTGTAATCTTCCCAATGGTTTCGTTTATTTTAATAGTAATAATTATTAAATGCATTTAAATTAAAGAAATTTAAGAAATTAACATACACGAGAATCCCGAGACGAGAATCACAAGAATAACAAATATCCCGCCCATTCCTTAAATTAACAAAAAGCCAAGTATGGCTTTACACGTTTTAAAATCGAAAATGCATTATACATCTAAATTTGTCGAAATGTGACTTCATTAGTAACTTTTATATAATATTTTTATTACAAGTCAATACATTTTATTATAATTTACATTAATCGAGGTTTCCACTTCAATATTAGCGGTGAAGCTTTTACAAACAAGGTTCACTAAAAAAGGAACGTAAATGGTTGGAAAGATCGAAACTTTAATTTTACGGAGATGTCCGGCCCGAGATAGCCGCTTAAAGTGTATTTGGTCAGTCCACTACGGATGCGCGTTAGTGAAGTTTAGTGGTGCAAGTATTTCGATGGCGGCACTCTCCCTGTCTGACCGTCTTACCTATACCAATTCTTTTAAAAACGGACAACAGTATAATAGTAAATAATGCCCTTCTTTTAATTATTTTTGAGATGTATTGAATCACATCACTCTCCCGTTGCCGATATTGTTGCATTAACACACTTCAAATTATCATTTATTTTTTCAAATTCAATGATCAGTGTAATACCCTTTACCGGCGAACACGTGATACATTTGCAAATTATAATCGTTTTGAATGTTGCTATAGCTTTTACACCCGTATTTTCGTAGATTTCAGTGTGGTGATCCTATTTATTTCAATACTTTTATGTCTTCCTCAATCAATGATATTTATTAATCTTCTGAACGAGAATCTATCTATGGTTAAGCGTAAGAGAAATTAGAATTTCATTTCGGGTTATTATATAAATGTCAGATTATTAATTTTCTGACACTACTGAGATTCATTTCAGACGTTCGAAAAGAGTCGATTAGTCTTAGCGCTGCGACTTGGTCTGAAAGACCAAGTTTGTTGTATTATAAAAAAATAAAGTTACGTCATAGTTTATGCAAAGTCAAAAGCTAACGATTCCTAAAAGAAAACATCTGTTTAAAAAGTTCGTAGCTGCGTCAAGTAACACCAAGAAATGATTGTCTGACATTTTTGTACAGCGAATTTAAGAAATAAAAAAATAAAGAAAAAGTGTGCATTTAGGCCTTGGACAAAATAATAAACATCAGAAATTTTTACTTCTGACTGATGTTTATAAAGATTCTTTTTATGTGTTTTCCTTTTTTTTATTTAATTATCTGCTACGTGTTTTGTTACAATATGTAAGTACTTCAGTGTGTTAATGATATCATCGATTGTGACCTTTAAAAATTTTAGGAATGAAACGAATAATCTGCACAAATATTCCACAGACCTATGTTTTTAGTGTTATTATCATATTTTATATAATATATACAGTCTTTGCTAGGAAAGAATTGACAAGTTGGAGTTAATAGTGATAAATGGAAACATATACAACTTGTCAGATTCTGCGCCTTTGGTGTGTTGTTGTCACAGTTTTCCCCGTGTATACGTCCCCCCACCTATCGAGGGCAACGTATATTCATATGGTGAAAAATATTAAGATAAAGCCTTGGTTTATAAAAATTTGCGACAGTTGAATTTATGTACTGCGTATAATATTCATTGAAAGGGTTATAAAAAACTAGAATATGTAAAACTCTCTTTATGTTGCCGGCAGAGAATTTACTACGCTGTATCTTATGTGGGCGTTGTAAAAGTTGACTAACCAGATAGCCACGTACAGTTGCCGAAATAAGTATCCCACATATATATGTAAGAATTAATTACCTGGACCGGTGATGGATGTAGCTTTCGGCTTGCAAGGTACATCTAATTCTGCAATGGCAGATCAATTTTTCGATAACCAGCCTCACATTTGTACGCTCAACGATCTAAAAAAGTTCACTGTTTCGCGTTTGCCACGCATTGATTAAGAGTTAGTCTTTGAAATACCAGACACCTTGCACCTTAGACGCGGCCTTCACTAAATGAAAAATATTGGGTGTTATTTCTGTCAAATTTTTCCTTTTTCATTCGTACAGTTAAACGTGCTATGTTGATATGTATACAATGTATACGTTTCTTATATTGAGTAGAATTATCGTTGGGCACTTTAGGAATCGATAATAAAAAAGACAATCCGTTACATTACTTTCAATCCGTTCAAAAACTAAAATAAAGTGATATATATTACTAATGATATATACGTATTTACGGTTAGATATTGTAAGCATTGCGCTGTCTTATTTAGCTTAAGTGTTTTTAATAAACGCAGTGTATATTATGTAAATCTTTGTCATTGTCTGTGCCTAGACGTTTGTTCGAAGGACACACAATACTTTATTTGGTATGCCAAATAACTTTGTACTTAGTATGTTTTTTATCTTTACATTTTAAATTTATTTTTACATTTGCATACATATTGTACAATGTATATCGACATATACAATGCGGATCCAGAAAATAGGGTTCAAGGAGTGAAGAATGATTGGCGTGCCGGAGCCCGAGCGAAAAACTACATACGAAATATAACGGCTTTGTATTTTCTGTACATGTAAATAAAATTAAAGTGCCTGTTTGTAATTCCAAATCAATAGCTTTTCATTAAATGCATTTAAAGGTACTTACATAAAAAACGAAAAAATTATGTGTCTGTCTGCCTGTCAATTTGTTTCCGCTAATTTCTGAAACAGCTGTACCGATTTTTACAGGACTTTCACTGGCAGGTAGAGTGACTTAGTCTACTTTTATTTTAGAAAAATATTTTAATACACTCACAAAACTTAAAGCCTCGGTTTGTGTTTAATAACAAAACAAATTTTATTGGTATTGTTTATTTGTTAGTGAGCTGTGGTTTTCAATACCTAAGTACGATTTATATCGTTGGATTGGACATAAAGACGGCGACAGGAAACGTGAACCGAAGGCACGTTGTCCCAAAAAGGTCTTCAGTGAAAGGCGAGTCGAAGGGACTCAATTGTTTGGACTTTTGTCTACTCCAGAAAGGGTAATAGCGATATTTTTTTTGTTGCGAATTGTGTCGTATCCTTATATTACTAAATAAGTGATTAACTATCGATGAATAGAAAAATGCTTATTAATACAGTAATCTTCAATAAGAAAAAAAACAACTGTCCCCATTTTCAGTAACGTAACGCGACAACGAGGAGGTTATTGTTTGCAAATTAGTAATTATTAAGCATCAATGCTAAAACCATGAGATGCTTAGCTCTACGATTTTCCTTCAATAAATGTTAAAACTTTTTTTGAAAATTTATAACTGTCAATAAAGTGCAGGTTACATCATTAAGATTTTTTATCATCACGCATTTTCCCAGAACTGGGTTGGACATTGGTTTAGACAATTAAATTCTTTCGACACAACTCTCACCGAAACTTATTCGGCACAACGTGACAGGTGGTTACCCTATCACCATCTTAGTGTTCAAGCATTCCTGCAGTGCAAGTATATTGAGTATATTGTACCGTTACAATATACTTGCACTACAGGAAAGTCTCTCCCGGAGTAAGATTTGGCGTAATCACCAGGCTTTACTTTTATTTATGTGACGCGACACCCACGGGAAGAAAGGGAATAGTAAATTCGTGCAGTGAAATCACACGGCATGATAAAATAGTTTTATAAAAGTTATGAGAAAAAATAGTTTAAATGTTATTTTTTAATGCAGAAGATCGATAAGAACAGTATTCATTTTTGGCTTTGGTGTATAACATTTTAAAAATTAATCCTTTTGAACTCAAGAGATATTCTCTAAAGATTCTTTTTAAGATCAAGTACGATGGCCAAAACAGATCGTGTTAAAAGAAATCATGCTTAAACATAGCAGGTTTCGGTGTCACGAAGTGGCCTCACGTGATTCTGTCGGGCTTTTAAACGAGTCATTTAATTGTTATTCAAATATTTTCAATAAGTGTGGTCTTAGTGATTTACCATTTATGGGGTGTTAACATTATTATTTTTTTATAGTTACTCTAAAAATATTTAAAGACAGCAAGGAAATTACATCGTAGCTGAGCCGATTATATTACTTTTTTTAGTTTTAAATCTTAAAAAAGTAAATAATACCTGCGAGGCCTTCAATTAAATATTGTTTCCTATGTTGTCATAAAAATATTTCATTTAAAAATATCATTAATATGTTATGCTAATCAGATAACACCATACAGTGGTACATCTGTTCGTTCATTTATCAATATTAATTTGACCTAATGTACGATGGATATTATTACGGTAATATCTGTAGTCGTAGTCGTGATCACCCACTTCTGCTTAACATTTACTTACCACGAGTATAAATACAAATATGGTCGAAATGTAAGCCACTATATTTATTTTAGATCTTTTCAAATACTGTTTATGCGGGATTGATTTTGCTAATAAACCTAGACCGATGAATCCGTTAATGTTTGTGAAGTGTATCGTATAAAAAAAATGGCCGCATTTTTTATTATTTACTACCGACAGCCCAAAACTCACAACCGGTATTAATATTATTGGATCTTATTTTTCGGAAGATTAGTCTGTGACACAGTAATGCCAATTTGTATATATTATTAATGTTTGGAGATTGGTTTCACTTTCACGTCTGAACGAGAAGTGTGGCAATCGAAAACACATATTACTTTGTCCAAATATTAACAACGAGGTGCACCAAATTATATAGAAATATTACATCTTTGTATCCGAGTCAGGGATGTTTATATGATGTGTCTATGTCTGGTGGTTCAAAAGGATTTAATTTATTATCTAGACTAGACCTCAGTCGACCCCAGAAAATGCGTAAAGATATATAGCATAATATATAAAGAAAGTAGTATATTAGTATAATAAGAAGGGATTTAATATAATATGAAAGAAGGTTAAGTAAAAATACAATTAATAAAACAAAACTATAACATGCTATGGCAATTTTAGTGCCTAATTGCAGTAGAAACAAAGGTATGTTTATATTTACAATACTTATTAACAATAATCGTAGTGCTCTACTCCTCGAGGTATGGTACCAAGAATGCTGGCTGCCAAAAGAACCAGCCCACTTGTCACTAGCAGCTACGATCAGTCGCGGATATAATTCCTTTAGAAACTGCATCATGCGAGGACTCCACGGACCAATCGTCTCTACAAAATCACAATCTTAACTACTTCTACCTAATCTATTATTTATGGTATCTAAAATACTACCAGATACTTGATTACTCTGAGCGGGTTTATATAATTCGTCCCATACTTTCCAGGATGTATATATAAGTAACAGGGTATAAAATCGTCCTGGGACTGGGGTAAAAGAGAAGGTTTCTTGTTGTAATCCTATGTTATCCATTTACTCCCCCATCAGGTTGAAAGGAATTTAAATCCGAACCCGTTGATTAGTACAGGGACGAAATCGCGCGAAGAAAATGGTAGTTGTATTAGTCGCCTCATTTGTATACAAGATTAGCCCGTTGAAACTGATAACTGATATTACAGTCGCTGATTTATATATAAAACTATGGACAGACAATTTGTACACACGTAGTTCGAATAAAAATCATCAGGTGTTAAATCCCTTACAATAAAATTTTTTAATTAAACTTATTGCGTAATGGTTTACATTTTCAAATTTCAAATTTTTTCCATTATCTATGAAATGCCAACGAATAAACACTCACGCATGTATGTAACATGCACGATCCATTTTAGAGTCACGCTATTATTTTAATACACAATACTGTTTTTTAATATAAATGTTAAATGCCTTGTTTTTTATATCTGATAAATAATAAACAGTATACGCGTTCAGATATATTATTATGGGTAGTAAAGATGCTCATACGCCATGCCATACGTATTGGCGTTTTGCCTTGTCCCTATTTTGGTAAAACACGTTACTTTTTCACAATCTAACAACTAATTATTTATTATCATTACATCTTTGTGCCACTTCTGTCTTAAAGTCGTGTTTCATATTAGATAGCTTTTAAATTACTAAACAAATGCAAAAACTGTATAGACAGACTTAGTAAATAAATAAAAAAATAGACAGACATAGTAAATAATAAAAAATAACAAAAGTTTTAAATTTTGATAAATCCGAAAAAAAAAACTGTGTATAGTCTATTATTTTCGTCTCTGTTATGGCACCTGTAATGGTCTGTTACCAAGTCATAAAATAGCCATAAAATAACTACTGGATGCTTCCTTTTTTCTAATCGAAGGATTTGCTAAGGCTTGGAACTTGAAAGACCTCGCGCCCTACAAGCATCTACTCGCGTTATCAATATATTATACCAATAAGTAAATAACAAAAACATAATTTTTGGAATATTTTGAAAATTTTTAATGGTTTTGTCTTTTTTCGTTCACAAAAAAATAATCTTCACATTTACACATTACTTATAAATTTTTCTTTTTTTTATAGGAAAGGAGGCAAACGAGCAGGCGGCTCACGTGATGGTAAGTGATTACCGTCCATGAACACCTGCAATACCAGAGGCATAGCAGATGCGTTGTCGGCATTAGAGTGCCCCCTCCCCCAAAATTGGGGGAGGGGGGTGTGTGGGCCTCCGGTTACCTGCACTCACCAGACGACACGCAGAAGTTTGTTAGACTTCTACTTCACGCCGGTATTCTGTGAGGTCGTGGTACTTCCCCGGTCGAGTCGGCCCATTCATGCAACAACAAAAGCTGATGCGTGGCTCTACCACTGTTAAAACTGTTTTCTTAGTAAAGTGTTCAAATACTGTCGGTTTACCTTGACACGCCCAAGAAAAGGTCGTCATTAGAAACCTGATTCCAGGTGTGATTTATTGTACTAAAACTTCTAATTAATGTTTATTATTTTTTATAACGTATGTCTGTTACACATATTACATGTGCAGTATTATTATCTTCATATTAAAAGTATTTATGACATTTATTACAAGTTCATCGGATTGATGCTATCGATCCGATTTGTTTTCACATTGTTTGCAATTCGGGTTTTGAAGCATAGATTTGCCGTAAGAATTGAAAATCCCTTAATTTTTAACTTTCACAAAAATATCTTGACGTTATTCCCAATACAGGGATAGACAGAGATATAGAAATTTAAGTCCTTTCGACCCACCTTTCACCGAAGACATTTTTGGGATAACGTGACCAGTGGTGAGCCTGTCGCCGACGTTATTTCCAAGAAAACGGTATAAATCGAACATAAGTTTTTTGTTTTGTTTTTGAAAAAAACTTATTGGTAGCAGCGTACCACCTGGGGATGGAACTCGGGTCTCTCGACTCGAATTCAGATTAACCACTTGCTATCGTGTCTTTTTTAACCTTCACGGTGGTAGATTAAAAAAATATATGATATACGATAATATTCGACGAATAAGAAAATACGATTTCTTTTGCGATTAGCGATTTGATTTCGACTACTCTAACAAGCTTTCATATTTAATGTACATTTTTATGATTTTATAGTAAATCATTACAAGTCATGATAGCCGAGTGGTTGGATATCGGAATTTCGAGTCAAGATACCCGAATTCGATCCCCAGGGGGCAGGTATGTACCAATGGGTTTTTCAAAAACTTATGTACGAAATATATCGTTGGCTTGGACATAAAGACGTCGACAGGCTCACCACCTGTCATGTTGTCCGGAAAAATCTTCGGTGGAAGGTGGATCGAAGGGACTTAATTGTCTAGACTAGATCTCTTCTACCCCTGTATTGGGAATTGCGTGAAGATATTTATTTATTTTATTAACAATATATTTATGTTTACCATGATTTCAACATTATAAACATTGCTTTGACTTTAAGGTAAGGTGTTAAAGCACTTGTGTTGTGGAATCAACGAAGGTATTATAAACACTCATATTCGAGACAATGTAGAAAAAGTAATTTCCTACATTAACTCGTTCAGCAATAGAATCTCAGAGCTGGACCCTTTGAAAACCGAGGTATACGCTACTCGGCCGTGGTTGCCGACGTTTATGGACAATATATTTTTTTAATTAATTTGTTTTAAGGAATCAACTAACTTTATTCAGAACCCTTTCAAAACTTTCAGGACCCTTTGAAAACCGAGGTGTTAGCCACTTGACCGTGGTTTTTGACGTTTATGTATAATATTTTTTTTTTAATTAATTTGTTTTAAGGAATCAACTAACTTTATTCAGAACCCTTTCAAAACTTTCAGGACCTTTTGGAAACCGAGTTGTACGCCACTCGACCGTGGTTGTCGACGATTATGTAAAATATTTTTTTTAATTAATTTATTTTAAGGAATCACTTAACTTTATTCAGAAATAAGAAACACTGTTTAATTGCTAGTAACATAATTTTACTTACAAAAGCAGCAGCAAAATAAATTAATATAGAAATTAATATAGATATATAAAGAAATTGTAGTGTCGCTTTAGATAAAAAAACCCGCTATAGGTGGCAACTTTAGATTTGAATGCTTGAACTATAAAGTTATAATAGAATATTTAAAAATAAAGTAAGCTTAGAAGTCTTGATAAATTCAGGAATAATAAATAAGAAGAACAGAATTACTAAAAAAGATATTTGTATATTATCGCCTTATAAATTGAAAAGAATGTAACTATTATTTTTACTTTACATTGATTTTAGTACTTTTTATAAAAAGAAATATATACGCTTTTAATTGCTGTAAATATTTTAATATAATTCATAAATTAAAATATTCTTAACCCTAACTTGTTAGATTAAAAAATTTATAAATATTTTCTTAAAGAATAAGAATCACGAATTTTGTTATCATTCACGTTGTTATGGGTACTCGCAGTATGAAAACCTATAATTTGTCTGAACGTAAACAACATTTTGATCAACATTGACCTTTCTCATAGCCTATAAGTGTAAAGTCGTGTTCATTTATGCTTTTACAACGTATACGAGGATGTAAACACTTGATCTCATTGAAGGTTGTGGCTTTGTCAAGTGATCAGGTATACCTTTATCATCAGCCAGCATGATTATAAATCGCAAGTTTTCCTCCAATGCAATAGTTGTAATTATATTATCAATTTAGATATTACACTTGTGATTGGAAAATAATGCAGTCTTATTGATAAAAAATCTCAGCTTCATCTTTAGTGACTTTATAATATAGGTTACTAATACTAATACTACTACCTAAACGGAACACAATTACGACAACTCAGGAGAAATTTAAAAAAAGTAAAAAAAAGGTGCAATTCGCCTTCGGTTTTTGATGCTAGCATAGTTTTTAACGACGTAAACTGTATCTTTTTCAACCGATTTAATCAACTGATTGCTTTGATTTTAAGGAATAAAAGGAAGTCACATGATGCTAAATTAAGGCTTTAAGAAGGGCTTAAAAGCTTAACCGGTTTGCTTTCCAGTTTTGAGGTCTAAGAGTGCGGGCACGTTATAGAAGCTCCGTGTACGTATGTATTTTTTACAGTAATGGACATGCAAATATTTCGTAGTATGCATTTCCCAATAGATAATTCAGTTCTTTCGATCGACATTTCACTAGGACTTATTTGGGACAACGTAATAATTCGCGAGATTTTCGCTATCTCATTGTGCAAGCCAAAAATACTATTAGTAAATAGGTTTCGATAACTCTCATTGGTACTTAATATAGAGGCTCAAAAATATAAAAATATAAAAAAAAATGTTAAAAAATATAATATTCTTATGTGTAATATTTTAATTATAATATGCACCCCATTTTAAGAGAAAATTTTTTTTGGAACATTCGAATGACTTTTATGTTCCTTATAAGTTATAAGTTATAAATTATAACTAACGAGTGTGTCGAATAAAAACTATACTAATAAGACTTCTTGCAAAGTTTTCTCCATAGCCAGACATATATTATAATTTTTATTGATTGATAGATAGAACTAGTAGATGACATGGTTCTAACATTCCTCAAATGACGATTCATTGTTTAAAGAAAAACAATTAACATAATTAACAAGTTCGTGCCCTATGAACGTGAGTCACGCCAGTAGTAGTCGAAGGAATAAAGAGTAGATGTCGAGTTAAGTGACCGACAGGATACTTAAATAATCATCTCATTGATAATATGCGCGGATGTAGTTTAATGTGCATTGATATGATGATTCGTCTGGGGAGAGCATCTAAAATTATTATATTGTAAAATTTCCTCGGAGAAAGATATTGACGGATATAGAAAAATTTTTCATGGTTTTTTCTAATCATTAAAACGAGCCGAAATGAAACTTTTATAGTGTTTATACTGTTTACTGCCATCTACTATTTTTCAAAGTAATTTAATAATACAATCAATAAAATAATCTCCTGCATCGACAGGCACATCACATTATCCTAAATAATAAATAAAAATTGTCAATAGATTGAAATGTACAAGGCAAAGATCACGTTTAACGTCCAAGGTGGACAAAGGCTAGTTAGGACAGTACGCTTGAACTAGTAGACGAAAAATTATAATTTCTCGGACGTGTAGAAAACCTCACGGTCATGATTAATTTTGTAGATAACATTTACCTACATTAAAAATCATATTGGCGGCGATCGTACTTTGGCACTCTTATACTGAAGCAAGTGCCATAACACCTAAGCTACCATGGCTAATGTAGACTGTAAGGTATCTTGATTATCTGATATAGTATCGGAGAGAATGATACCTTGGATTTAGATGAGCACACACCTCTTAATATTATTTTATCCATAGTTCTAAGATTTGTATATTATACGTTTACGTATAATATACAAATCTTACGTATTTTTTTTTACGTGCTTTTTAAACATTGCAGCATGGTGATACTTCTCATTGTTTCCAACTAGGTACTATGATTAGATGATGCAACTTCTATAAAGATTATCATGATAAACAAACAGGATAAACAGTTTTTAATTTAATTGTAAGGTGGTTGATAATTCGAAAACTCTTAGAAGTTAATAAATCGATATATAATAAGAATAAAGTTAATCATTTTATAAAAAGTTTTCCTAGTATTATTTATTTAGTTTTACCAAATTTCTTAACAATATTAGTTACCAGCAATATTTGTGGAAACGGCGTGGTATTCGGTGGTATTCTGTGTGGTAACGGCTTAAGAATATAGCCACTCCCTTTCTGCCCGTGGACGTCGTAAGAGGCGACTAAGGGAAACATCCTTGAATATCGTTATGGCAACCGATAGATGGCGGGATTATCATCTCTAAAAATATTAGACCAAAATTTTCAGACCAAAGATGAGCAGCAGCGTCTGAGGTGTGAGTGGTCTGGTACTGCAATCGCCAATCCGGTTACCAAGCGTGGCGATTATGGCAAATCCTCCCTATGGGAGAGGCCTATGTCCTGCAGTGGACTTTAACAGACCGATATGTATGTATGTATGTAATCTTTGTGGAAATATAATAAGTTTTAATTGCTCTGCCCTTTATTTTCTGAAAATTTTATATCTATATCAAAAATAAATTGTTTAACATTCTTCTAACATTGATATATTTATTATTATATTGATTTTTATGTGCGATGAATAAAAAATACTGTTTAGAAATGTCTTGTCAAGTTGTGTGCATAAATTTTGTTTGGGCACATTTTAAATGTTGGGGGTAAGAACTAGCTTAAATTAAGTTAACACTTGTCCTGGAACAGACAGTAGTACAGAAAGTCGGTCCTATTGGTATTTGATCATATACATAGTGTACAGAATTTGTTACGTCGATATATATAATTTTTCTGTTTGGTTTTGACTTGTTTTGATACATTCTATAGAATGTGCTAAATTAATTAGTATGTTTATCTAATAGAGTTGACAAATTTATAAACCAATAGCTGTTTATTGCCAAAATTGTGATTTGATTTCACTTGGTAATACCACCACAAGGGTTTTCCCAATAACTTGTAAGAGAAGTTTTTAATATTTTATGTTTCACATTTTTAAATAAAAATAAATAAATAAATGTTTTCATGCAATTCCCAATACAGGGGTAGACAGAGGTCTAGTCTAGACAATTAAGTGGTGAACCCGTCGCCATCTTTCGTCGGACGTCGCACGTCCCGAAAATCGTCTTCGGTGGAAGGTGGGTCGAAGGGACTTAATTGTCTAGACTAGACCTCTGTCTATCTCTGTATTGGGATTGGCGAGAAGGTATTTTTTTGTTACTTAGTATTATCGTATCATATTATAAAAATAAAAAAATGGTATACGATACGGAACGACATGTAAATTATGACTTTCATCATTAATTTCTTGTAATATGTTCAATATATATTAATATCAAGAATTAAATTAACAACAAAAATGAACGGCAATAAGCTAACCACATTTCGTGTCGTCTCAAATAAATCTATAAATTTGTTTCAAAAGGATTAGATTATTGATACCAATACTGTGTTGTATTTAACTAATCTATATTATAAAAACAAATAAGCATTTTACAATTTAAATCAAAACAGTTTTTTTTCTTTTTAAGTGAGGTTTAAACTGTATTTGAACGATAACTATTCAACGAATCAATGAGTTGTAGCGTACATTTTAATATAGTAGTGGTGCTTAATCGAACTTGATCAGCCACTGTACATATTATACTTGGCCTTTGGTATTTAGTAATTGGTACTGGTTGGTACACGCGTGGTACGGTGCTGCGTGTCACTCGCAGTAGTGACTAAGCTACGGGCAGCATTATGTTGTTGTATACATATACGATGTAATGCGTTAACAAGTCGCGAGTCGCCTTGATTAATACTTCCCATTCTCACAGATTCTAGGCCTTTGTGTATTGTTCGCCTCCCGCGAACCAACAGTCCCCGGAGGCCGACTTCTGGCTTCACGGCTGACATAACGGCGAACTGCAGTTTACTCGGCACGGATGTCACCGAGCAAACAGAGACTTAAGTACACATAAAATTTTAACATATTGGTGGCTTTTCAGGGCTGTCAGAAAGTTATTAAATAATAATTTGGTTCTTAAAATTAATCCATGTATAGGCACCTTACCCAAAAGATTGATATTGTTGGATATGTTTCATTTTTCGATAAGAAAGCGTTGCTAAGTAGCTGATGTAGATTACACAACAAATATAAGCCTTTGTTTGATCAAAGCGCAACTTATGAAATATGCGAGAGGAAAGTGTTTATATAACAATAAGTACAGGGCATTGATTTAATGTTTTGCAATTATAATTATGGTATATTATATTAGGTGGTATATTATAAATATAGTTCATTAAATTATTATTTATGGTATTTTATTATGGTATGGCTCTTTCTTTAATACGTTCACTCTGTAAGTCGATAGCAGTATTTTCTTTATTAAGTAAGAGTGAAAAGTATGGTGGAATGTGCGAATGCGACTTCGATCATTAAATCAGGGTACTATTTGTTAAAGGTTAGCTGATTCTTGAAAATTAGTCTAAAAATCTTTCTCTATTATTTACAAATATATTAGTATCACGTATAATATTCGGTTGTTTTCAAATTTATAGTGCAACAAAAAGCTTAAAATGTTCCTTGCTTTGGTTATTTGCTTGGAAAAACCCTCAAATATCTTTAAGGTATCAATAATTTGAATTGTAAGTTAAACGCAACATAATATCGAATATTTAGATTTTTTTTACTTTTATTATACAATAATACAAGACACAGATTAACTACAACACTAAAACCTCAAAGATTTATCTGTGATGCAGAATCGTCGTTCAATTATACACGATGAAAATCCTTAGATATTATACTATTGAAAAAATGACAAATTTAAAATAAAAAAACAAATAAGCATTTTACAATTTAAATCAAAACAGTTTTTTTCTTTTTAAGTGAGGTTTAAACTGTATTTGAACGATAACTATTCAACGAATCAATGAGTTGTAGCGTACATTTAATATAGTAGTGGTGCTTAATCGAACTTGATCAGCCACTGTACATATTATACTTGGCCTTTGGTATTTAGTAATTGGTACTGGTTGGTACACGCGTGGTACGGTGCTGCGTGTCACTCGCAGTAGTGACTAAGCTACGGGCAGCATTATGTTGTTGTATACATATACGATGTAATGCGTTAACAAGTCGCGAGTCGCCTTGATTAATACTTCCCATTCTCACAGATTCTAGGCCTTTGTGTATTGTTCGCCTCCCGCGAACCAACAGTCCCCGGAGGCCGACTTCTGGCTTCACGGCTGACATAACGGCGAACTGCAGTTTACTCGGCACGGATGTCACCGAGCAAACAGAGACTTAAGTACACATAAAATTTTAACATATTGGTGGCTTTTCAGGGCTGTCAGAAAGTTATTAAATAATAATTTGGTTCTTAAAATTAATCCATGTATAGGCACCTTACCCAAAAGATTGATATTGTTGGATATGTTTCATTTTTCGATAAGAAAGCGTTGCTAAGTAGCTGATGTAGATTACACAACAAATATAAGCCTTTGTTTGATCAAAGCGCAACTTATGAAATATGCGAGAGGAAAGTGTTTATATAACAATAAGTACAGGGCATTGATTTAATGTTTTGCAATTATAATTATGGTATATTATATTAGGTGGTATATTATAAATATAGTTCATTAAATTATTATTTATGGTATTTTATTATGGTATGGCTCTTTCTTTAATACGTTCACTCTGTAAGTCGATAGCAGTATTTTCTTTATTAAGTAAGAGTGAAAAAGTATGGTGGAATGTGCGAATGCGACTTCGATCATTAAATCAGGGTACTATTTGTTAAAAGGTTAGCTGATTCTTGAAAATTAGTCTAAAAAATCTTTCTCTATTATTTACAAATATATTAGTATCACGTATAATATTCGGTTGTTTTCAAATTTATAGTGCAACAAAAAGCTTAAAATGTTCCTTGCTTTGGTTATTTGCTTGGAAAAACCCTCAAATATCTTTAAGGTATCAATAATTTGAATTGTAAGTTAAACGCAACATAATATCGAATATTTAGATTTTTACTTTTATTATACAATAATACAAGACACAGATTAACTACAACACTAAAACCTCAAAGATTTATCTGTGATGCAGAATCGTCGTTCAATTATACACGATGAAAATCCTTAGATATTATACTATTGAAAAAATGACAAATTTAAAATAAAAAAACAATAATAACAAATAATAAAAACAACTCCAAAAGCATAATTAAATAAAATAATCAATCAATCGGGGCACCCCGGCTGATTTTTGAGATAACAAAAAGTTAGGTTCTTCCTAATTTGGAATTATGTTCTGCCATTTATTCGGCAACTCCTTTATTATTTCATCTTTTTTTTGTATTAATAAACGCTTTCCGAAATAAGGTTAGGTGAAAAAGTTTTATTTTCACGCATTTCCTAATAATTTAAGAAATGCATGAAGAAAGAAAAAGTTGCTTTTTACTTTATTACGATAGTAGAAACTTGATGTCACAAAAATTTGACTTGTAATTTTCAATAAAACGTTTGGAAAATTTTAAAATTTACTCCTAAACTACAGTTAATGAAAACATAGATACGTACATACTTACATACGAGTACATAACGGCATGTAAAAGTTTACTTTATGGTTATCCTGCCGTCTGTTGTTAGCTACAATAATGTAATAGCGTTATTAAGGATTTTCGCTTAATCACTTTTTACGTCTCCCATGGGCAGGAAGAGGCTGCTATATTATTAAACTGACACCACATTCCTATTTATGAATGAAATAAAATAATAACATTAGAGTCGACCTCTGTGGGTTGGTTATTCGTTTCTTTTTATATGTATATGACAGACAGAATAGCAGTGTATTAATATTAAATTTTGTGCTATAATAATTAATTATTACTTGCATAGCGTACTAAGTTAGTTCGATATTAAGTCGAACGACTGTTTATATTTCTGTCTTGCTATCAAATAATTTTAATTAGTGATAAATTAAAATAATTTTACGAGTTTCCCGACACCATTATAAAAAATTAAGTTTTGAACAACAAACAATACTAATATCACAAAGGTTTTTCTAAAAATATTTTACATTATAATTATGGACAGCACACTACTTATTTATTTATTTATTTATTAATTTATGTACACACAAAAATAAAAAAGAAGAAATGTTATAAAAGGAAAACGTTTGTACAAAGGCACTGCTTATTTCTTAAGAAATTTCTTCCTGCAGACCTGTGACTGAAATGTGGGTAAAAGTAAAGGTAGATTTCGTGTGTACAACTACATATATACAAACATACACATACACCATATTCATACATACATATATAAACATACATATATAATATATACAAATAAAATGCATACAAATACCTACAGACATGACACATTTCGAAATTAAACAATAACCACCTTAAGTGCTAAAAGAACAGCACGTAAACAGTAAGTAATATCTATTAAAAAAAAATGTTACAATACTAAAAGAAAAAAAAAGACGAAAATACTCACAAGCGCAGTAGCAGCGCGCGTAACATACATTAAAACAAATTAGACTAAAACAATAAAGCTACATAATACATACATTAACATAAGAAGTTGTGAGATACTGTATCAAATAATCAATAATGTTACAAAGGAAAAGGATGCATACTCACAAGGCCTTTGCCTATCATTACAAAAGAAAAGTAATTGTGAACTTAAACACTATTGGCTGAGACAGATGTGTCATCTGTGTCATGTTCAGAATGTCACATCAATTAGAGTGCATGTCAATAATACAAACAAAAGAAAACAAAGATACAGCAAGAAATTCCAAAAGTTACTAGCGTACTACCTACTGAGTGAGAAAAGAAAAAAAAAGATGTAAGATATTACCATTCCTATAGTATAATACCACTAAATTAGGAAGTTTACGTTTATAATGCAATGTACAACAAATGTGGTGATGAAATTACAAAGAATAACAAATAACTCCTATACTATAAATTTTAATTGCGTTTGCGGCCCTTTTTCAAAACATTAGTAGTTTTTGCCGTAGTTGTTTTAGGTGAAGGCATGTTGTCACAGCTCTGACTAGGGAACTGAGACATTAGTGACTGGAGTTCTCCCATGGATTCGATTTTCCGTCTGGATTTATCAGGAAGGGATATGGAAATTTTACCTTCCGTTGTCCAACATTGTTTGACACCAAAATGATTGCGGGCTGTAATAAAAACACGATGTCTAGTCTTGGTAAGGAATTCCGAAACCGTCAAGCCAGTGCCTTTCAAAGAGGTTTTGTTATCCCACACAAGGTGACGGTGCTCCATGTGAAGGAATCTGACTAGAACAGGCCGAATCTTATTCCCAGACGAACCTAAACGGTGACAAACATGCAAATGTTCTACTGATATATCTGACAACTGTAATTTGTTGGTTAGTATTTCATGCACCACATCATGTACTTTTTTTTTTTTTTCGTTTTGTTTTTCAGGAATCCCATGGAAAAGTAGCACCTTTCTTCTCATGGCTGTTTCATGCCTGTCTAGCCCAAGGGAGAGAAGCTCAATTTGAGTTTTCATGGTAGACAGGGTTTGCCACACAAATGATTTAAATTCAGAGAACTCACGGGACAGTGTTGTGATGTCAGGTTGTATAGAGCTTGTACCAGCAGAAACCTTTTGCAGCTTCTCTTCATACTCATGCATACGAGTACCAAACAACTTTTCGAGTTTTTCCAAGTTGTTTATAAGTTGAGTATCCATAGTGAGTTTGAGGGAAATATTGTTGATTGCAGACAGGAGAAATTAATGTGCAGTGTTGCGAGTGGGTTATAGAACCAAATTAATGCATATATTTATTTAAATTAAACTTAATTATTAATTTAAATTATAAAATAACAGAGAGCGTACTTTTTGCGTGTTAACGTTACGTCTACCCACACAGGAAAAGCTGATTTCTTTAAGGCAATAAGTTGACAACCACCATTATAGAATGACCACGCTTTCATTAAAATTAATTGGGTATTATTAATTATTAAACGAATATCTGTAAATAAATTTAAAATAATACACATTTATAATAAAAGGATTTTCGGATTTTATCGCGTTTTTAATTAGTTTTTACAAACTATTTTTATTTCCCGACATTTCGGATGCTTTACAGCTTTCGTGGTCACGGGGTGATAGTTTGTAAAAACTAATTAAAAACGCGATAAAATCCGAAAATTGTTTTATTTAAAACCAATATCTGTTGTTATGATTAATTATTTATCGAAATTAAAAGAAAGCCGTTCTATTTTAGGATTTGACTCACACAACTTCTGGTGTTTAAAGACACAACAAGTTATTTACGAAAATTTATTACTAATGAATGGAAGTGAAAAGCCGACTTAGAAAATAGTATAAGAACCTGTTATTTTCACATATTTGAGATGCGTTTAACCGAACGAGTCCAAAGTACCATCTAGAATTGGTTAATGACAGTCCGGTTCCTGTGGCGTACAAGTCAGTTATCGAACTGCCGCTGGCATCGTCGACATTACCCAATGAGAAGGTATGTTTCTCATTGCAATTACCGGGAACGCGTACTTCATCAAACAGGAAAATGGCACAAAGAACATTTGTATCAAATGTCTTACTAGCAACTGGTTAAAAATTCATATGTAACAAATAAATTCTATAAAGTTAAATAGTAATAGGAAATATAATAAGCTCATAAAAGTATCTTATGTATCTGCTATTAAAAACGAAAAACATTATTATTAAAAGTATTGGTGATGGCAAAATATGCATATGCATGCCGCATATGCATATTTTGCCACTTTTATTAAATAAGGGTCACATTTGCCTGCGAATACTTCTTTTAATAAAAATACAAATTACACATCATGTTACCTATAAGTTACCTGTTTACATTCGAAGGTTGTGAATACAACTTAAACGGGTACATAAAAGACTTTTAATAAATCGTAAATACAAATAAAATTTAAAAACTTTAAAAGGGCAAATAGTTATATCATCCATTTTAATTTTTGATTTCCGTTAATTTGTTATGCCGATATGCCGACGTGTGGAATACCTCTAATATACTAACTAAAATGCTTTTTCTTTTATTTAATGTAGTGTTATTTCACATTAAAATTTGACGGCATTACGTCTTGTTTACAAAATGAATACATTCGCGTGTTTCGTTAATGGAAAACTCCAGAATTGTTCGTGCATTTATGTATTGTGCAGAGTATAAGTGCAGGCATTTCGTATGAGTCTACGTTTGTTTTAAGGTTTATTATTTACTTTAATGTAGACAAGCCGACAGCCTATTTGGTAGTGACCCTGTCTTTAACAGGAGTTGTAGGTAACCCGCTAGGGAATAATATTTGTGCAATGAATTTGAATGTTTGTACTGGATATTTATATGTATATAAGAATATTTGTCTACGTAAATATAAATGAGTGATAAGCATATTGTACCGTTATCTTGGACACTTAAACAGCGATAACCTCATCATTTATCACGTAGTCCCGAATAAGCTTCGTTGAAAGGTAGGTCACATGGACTTGTCTACTGCACAGCCTCTGTCTATCCCATGATTAGGAAAATACGTGAAGTTATATTTAATACATAGATACCATTACACATACATACTTTGTTATTATTATATCTTCACGCATAATCCGTGATGGGGTAGCCAGAGAGAACAGATCTCCAAGGATCACGATCCTTGCTTACTTCTTTCCCTTGTTTCAAATTTATCTGTTGTTTCAACACGCTCGTCTAGGTATCCGAATAACATTGACATCCTCTTTGAGTAATTTGCTCACATAGTTATGCCTCTGACAGTACAATAAGTTGACAGTAAGACAGCAATAAGTTTTTATCAAGAGATCACATACGGTCCACGCGTTACTGTTTTAATCTTACGATAATACGACAAAACCACTTAGGGCTCAAAGCTAGGGCCTATCCAGAGGTACTTGTAGACACGGTACAGACTCTACTACAGCCCTGATGTGTCATTTTGTGATTTATTTATTTTTTATACATTTTATTTTTTTTATTTTTTATTTTCACAGACACGGTTTTTATCTTTCACAGTATTCAGGCAGATGAAAGACAAGAAATAGGTGGACACAAAAGTGTGTTTCAAAAATCAAAGTATCAGAAATATCCTTGATAATGTTATTTAATGCTAAAAACATTTTTAATAGTAAATCATCATATTATAAGATTTTTGTCCCATGACAAAAACTTTAATTGTCGGACATTTCTAGTTTTGATAACTTTTAAAGATTATATTAGGAAATTAAATCTATTCTGTAAAAACGCTGGAAAATACTATGACTCCTTTGTAATGCATTATTACTTATATTTCAAATCAGGTTCCAATAAAATGTCTAAAATAAGTTTATGGCAAAAACAAACCATCTCAATATGTATGCTGCTAAAAATGAATGTGTCTGCGATGAGCCCGAGGGAAAAAGGGATTGCAGACCTGTTCTCAGTTAATGAGCGAGCTATATAAAGTTTGAACCTAACGTTGTAATGCTTTATATTGTAAAAACGCGTATCCTTAAGGTAAACGCACGACGAGGCGAGTAATGTAATCGTCGCCCGTTTATAAATAGACTAGGGAGAAAGGAATTTCTTATAGGTTTTTATTTACCGCGTTAGACTATTTATAAATGCCTCATACATACTTTTATAAGCTTCGGTATTAAAATTGCAAGAAGGAGTTCGCAATTTATTATAACTTTACTTCAGATTAATTGTTTCTTTTTTTAGAACTAACTCGGTAAGCCCAGTGTTTAGATCAAAGAGCTAAATAACAATTTAAAACAAATCTTTTCGAATTTTTGTCGTTATCTGAATAGGTTGAGTAATATCTAAATTATAATAAATAAACTGTGTTACAAATTCTTAAAATATTTGTTAAATTATCCGCATGATATATACGTTTAAAGATGCTTCTGTTAAACGGATCTTTATAACCAGTTATTAAATATCTGGGAAATAAAACGAATTGCAATAAAGTCGCGCGCAGAATATAATATTAATATAGATGTGGTAGTAGTTACTGGAAATCGAAGGAAATAACTTTAATATTAGTGTTTATGTAATCGCTTGTTGTGCGTTGAGTTTATAAAAGGTATATAAGAGGAATATATAAAGATATTTATATAAAGAGTTCTGTTCATAAATACATTGATAAATACGTACAACATCACATACGTTGCTCTGATCCCAAAGTAAGCAGCGTAAGCACATGTATTATTGGAATTAGGAACAACGAAGGTGTGATACCTTCCTTCCTTGTGAAACACCCATACCCGAGAAAATGTAGAAACAGTGTCTACGTGTACATTGACCCGACCGGGAACCCGGGACCTCAGAGTCGGCTACGCCATGAAAACCGGTGTGTACGCTACTCGTCCACGGAGGTCGTCTGTAAACGTATATCAATACCCTAATTTATACATGCTTTTAAGAATGTTCGACTACACATTACACTTTTTAAGCGTAAGAGCTTCAAGCGTGTGTTGTTAATTAAATAATTAATGTCTATTCTCTTATACCTAAACTATATTCAGTTTAATAAACGAACTTTTAGCTTTTTTAAACGGAGCACATACTTTGTGCATGACGTATCGCAAATACACGAGAAGTAATTTGAAGAGGAAATTACAGTGAAACAGAAAATAAAAAGAATAAGTGCATTTGTTACGTATACATGTATATTTTCTTTAATTTAGTGATTTTAAAATAGAGTTGTACTTAGGCAGATCGATTTATAGGATTCAATGCAAACGAGTAATAGGCTGGCGCGACTTTGAATTCCTTTACGAGAAATCGAACCAACTTTACCTGTTGTTAAGTAATTAAGAGATTTAAAATGCTGTAATTATTAATATTCTTTAATGTGGATTTCAATAACACTATTTAGGTGTTTTATCTCGAGTAAAAACGTAAATCAAATATCAAATGGTAAAATATTATCCGATTAATACATAAGTAAAAAATATAAAATTTGTATTTTACTTTATTTATTTTATGATTTTTGGGTAACAAAATCCAATTAATTAATTAAAAAAATTGAAGTTTAAGTTTTATAAGGCGTAGAAACATAATTTTGGTTCATATAACGTAATCAAATAAAAATAAAGGCAAACAGAACTACAAAGTAATAACTAAAAAATAACTTATTACAGAATAATATATAAAAAAAAAATACCGAAACTTGGCTTAAGAATTAATTCATCCACTCTTTTTCCTTGGGTATCGTAAAACGTGATTGAGGGAAAGAAATGTAATAGGCAATAGCTACGAGCAGATGGCAAAATAACGTCAATGAAAAAAAGCAGACCAAAAATAAGCCGACCAGTGACGGCAGCAGCTTCTACGGTGCGTGGTGTCTGGTAGCGGAAGAGCCAATCCGCTTGCGAAGCGCGATTATTCCAAATTCTCCTTAAGGGACTATTGCCTGAAATGTACTGTATTTAAAAAAATGAATCTAAAGCTATTGGAGCAAACATCAGCCCAGAGACCCGAGTTCGATCCCCAAATAATGTTGAAGTTTTTCGAAAGATGTAGTCTGAATGGGAACAAGAGGAGGTCCATTGGTTTCTGCATTGTCTTATATTGTTTAATTTAAAAAAATATTTATGCACTAGATCCTGTTTTAAGTTTTGTTAAACAATCGATTGTATTGTATATGACTAATAATATCAATCCATAATTTAATGTATACCCAATGAAAATCATTTACGAAATGTACAGAGCAATTTCATTTAATTACTGCTTACCATATGTCACGTTGCCCAAAAAAATTCGTCGGTGAACGGCAAGTCGAAAACTTCTAATTGTCTACTTCTGTCTACCACAGTTTTGAAAACGGCGTGAAGATATTTCGTTTATTATAAGATGAAGCTGTTTATTGGAAAACGAAAAAATAATTAAATTTGGTGCAAAGCAGGCCATTTCGTGTTTGTAAATCATAAAAAGTATTACCATCTTAATAGATTAAAATAATTTAAAACAAAAATACCATTGTAGTATGTCTTGAATTTCAAGAATTTTTTCTCGATAACTTGGTGCATATATACTTCGACATCCTTATTTCAGCAAAGTTGTATGGATTTTTGGTCGCTTCCCTTGCATTTTAAATTGCTATTAATGTTTTAGTGTCGATGGCCTTGGGAGAGAACCCGAGTAAAACGAGTATTAATATGATATACCTACCACGATTCTATAGGGCTTGTAGAGCCTTTAAAGTTTTAATCATAAAATTATTAATTCTCTGACAGTACTGAGAGTAACACCCACATTAGTTTAATATCTTACATGTTTTACTTTTTCTTCTCAGAACTGTGTAAGACGTATAATTATAATTTGTTCAGTTTCGACCTTCTAGAATATTTAAGGCAATGTTGGGTTTTATTGTATTTATGTTTAGTAAGTCGGATGCTATTTTGTTGTTGCAATCCAATAATAGATTTATTAAAAATAGTAGTGTACATTAGAGGACGTAGAGGTAGATTTTACAATATATTTCGGTCTAAATATGATTATTAAATGTATTACAGTTATTATGAACTGAATAGATATTTTGTTTTTGTTTTATTGATAGGTTCCGATGGATTGTAAATGAAACGATACATATATTGAGGTTAAAAACGTCTTAGCCAATAGGTATAATATATCCAATCTTCGTTTAGAAGGACGTTACATTTAGTTGGTTGCATGATGCTCACGCCTTTGCCGCACTTGTTAATTCGATTGTTTGAAGAAAACGTTATGTTTAAATAAGCTCACTATACAGTACTATATAATATAAGTTTGTAAAAACAACGTGTTGTATTTGATGTTGAACATACAAATTATTTCGAATTACTATTACATAAGAAATATAAAAATCTATGCATATTTATGTCTATTGACACAAAGTATTCAAAATAGGAATGAAATCTTCCGACGTTCGAAACTAGGTTTCGAAATGAAAACTTAAGGACGTGTTGAACATACGAAATATTAACCGATACACAGTTAAAATAGTACATTTTTCGCATCACCTTGCGAAACAAAAGGTCAAAATTGTAAATTTGATTGTGCACGCAATTATATCCCTTGGACTCCATATTGATTCGAGAATTTGTACAATAATTGAAAAGATTACAGCCGATTAAAATAAAAATAAAAAACATCAATATTAAGCAACGTAAATGTGCTACTTACTTTTCCAAACGATCGCCGAGTTTGTCCGATAGGTGATTGTCTTTGGGCTTGGTGAGATCGGCATCGTACAGGTCTCTCTTAAAGCCCCGCCAGAATGTTGGCATCATCCAGACGAACCATGCTCGTGATAGGAAATTAGCTCGTTTGTAATTGTTGGTTTTCTTTTCACGGTTTTTCGGTGGTATTTTCATTGGATCGCAGGGGTCTTTGTTACCACTGACCATTTTTATATTATTTTTCAATGCTTTGTTATAGATGAACAAAGAAAACGAAAATTATTGTAATAAATGTATGTGAGTTCGAGCGTCTGTCGCTTCAAACACAAAAACTTAGTATAGCGAGAGATGCAACATTTTTTCGGGAGAATCTATGCCGCGATGCTGGCGCCAGGGCCGGGATGCGCATGCGCACAGCGCCTTGCAAGAAACGACGCGGACGGAACGCTAACCTTTTTCCACTGACTGGCGCGCGCGCCGCTTGCACGTTTATATGAACGGTTTGAGCGGCGCCAGCGTCTTCTTTGCTGATGACGTCTTATACTCTTCGCAGCCTCATTAACACTATTAACTTTGCTCAAAGCTTTTGAGTTGAATGTACAACTTTTTCCTTTGCACCGAGTGGACACTTCTTATAATCTAATATGGAACATGATTACTTTATAATTCTATTACCAATCTAGTGCAGTCACTTTCGTGCAGATGTCGTCAGCTGGATTTCTACTTGATTTTAATAATTTAAATGATACAGGCGTAATAATTTTCTTAATAAATTGTATGAAAACAGTATCATGAACATATAAATAAAATTGGAGGGTCTGTTTGTAATATTGAAATAACTATTTTTTACCATGTATATGAATGTATATACAGTAAGTACACCAAAATAACATTTTTTACAAGGCAGATAGCTGATGTTATTAGGAGTAACATAGGCTACATTTTATTTAGAAAAATAATTAGAGGTCTCTCATTGGTACTGCCACCTGGGGATCGAACTCGGGTCTCTCGACTCGAAAGTCCGACCACCCAACAACTCGGCTATCGTGAGTTATATATATATATATATATATATATATATATATATATATATATATATATATATATATATATATATATATATATATATATATATATATATATATATATATATATATATATATATATATATATATATATATATATATATATATATATATATATTTATTCATGTGTACATATGTACATCCATCACTGCGTGTACAAAAATCCATATTATTCACATATGTTTGCCCCTAGCGGGATTTGAACCTATCAAGGCTGTCGGTTCGTCAATCAAGAATCTAATATATTATAAAATAGCTGTCCATTGCGGGTTTTCCTGCGGTGTAACACTTAACGCGGACCTCTAATTATTTTTCTAAATAAAATGTAGCCTATGTTACTCCTAATAACATCAGCTATCTGCCTTGTAAAAATGTTATTTCGGTGTACGTACTGTATATACATACATATACATGGTAAAAATGGTTATTTCAATATTACAAACAGACCCTCCAATTTTATTTATATGTTCATGATAATGTTTGTATGACTTCTAGAGAAATCAGTAGTTGCGTCAATTTTTCCGATGTGGTTGTATTTGTTTTATAAATTGTAAGGAAATCGTAAAGTTCTTATCTCTACTGATGTTCTTTTATGTGTATCTTTGTTTACTTTCTTGAAGTGAACACGCTGCAAAAATGTGTATTTTAACATAGTAGGTATAACAGTACGGGTTGTCATTAACAGACATTTTTCTAGCCCTGGAAGATCTACATTTTTATTAAGATTACGATGGTCTCCTCTAAATATAGTTTCAAATAGACTACCACTGCTGTGCTATGGCCTCCCCAGTAAGAAGGTTTTGCCATAATCGATACGCTTAGCAAGCGGATTTGCGATCGTGGTATCAAACTCCGCGCTTTAGACTATGCTGCCATTACTATTTTTCTACAGCCAACACTATTTCAAGAGTTTTTGTAAGTTTTTCCCACCCACGGAAAGACTACGAGCAAGAATTATACAGAATTTTTTTGTAACAATTGTTCAGCTGATCTCATTTATTAAGAAAAAGTTAGTTTTACGTATAATATTTTAACTGACATTTTTAAATAACTTCTATGAATATATAGTTCAAAGTATGTATGTACATACTTAAAAACATTACTTCTTAGAGCAGGGAAGTCTTGGACTGGGTTGTTTTAAAGAGGTGTGTTTGTAGTATTTTAGTGAACGTTAAGGTACAATCTGATATGCATAATTTGTGGACGACAGCGTAAACGAAAAAAGACAACATAAACATCACGAATTCTACATTACCACCGGAAGATACTTACAGTGTATATATTAAGTATTCTGCCGTTTCTTTCTGGCGTGTTTTTACAAATGATTATACTTACAGGTATGCTGGTGCATTTTATAACCGGTTATATTTGGTTTGTAATTATTAATTTGAAGAATAAAAATATATCCCGCATGATATTAAAATATCATACCTATATTCCTTCGCAAATTGTACGGATTTTAAATTATTAACCGACTTCAAAAAATGGTCCTAAATTCGATATTATTTATTTTTTCTTTTTAAGTTTGTTATCACATAACTTCGTCATATGTGAACCGATTTTGAAAATTCTTTTTTTGTACCATTTGTCAAAACTTGTCGTTGACTTATTACATTATAGAGATTCATTTTTTAATTTCAACTGACATGAACATTTAGTAATTGTTACAACAGTAGATGGCGCCGATGCCAAAAACTGGCATTTAAAATTTTAACTTACTGTGTAAGACACGATGGCTCAGAGGTAAGAAAGTTGCCACGGTTTGGCAAAGGTTCGAATCCTGCCTGTTTCAGTTGAATTTTACATTTTTTTTTCGCTTTAATTTAATAACAAAAAGTTTAGCATAACGTAAAAAACAACAAGTAATATAAAGAAAAGTCACGATAGCCGAATGGTTGGATAATCGCAATCAGAGTAGAGAGATCCGAGTTCGAACTACAGGTGGCAGTCTCGTACCAATGAGTTTTTTCAAAAACCTATATACGATTCATATCGATGGCTTGGACATAAAGACGGCGACGGGCTCACCACCAGTCACGTTGTTCCTAAATATCTTCAGTGGAAGGGTCGAAGGTCTTAATTGGCTAGACTAGACCTCTGTCTACCCCTGTATGGGAACGGCGTGACCATATATATGTATTGAGCACATTACAATTTTATTAGTACCCCACACGAAGTTATTAGTACTCGTATACTGACTGAGGATATTATGTAGTTGATATTTGTATTCATTATTTTAGTGTTTCTTTGCAGCATTATCACGACTAAAAGGCGAGATCAATGCATCTTGATAAAATACTGATGGTCTAACAAACAGGTTAGAAAATTACTATGTCATACAGAACATAGTAATTTTCTTTAATTTGCTAGGAAGAACAAAAGGAAGGAAAGTATTCTTTATTTTTATATAATTGTCAATTAAAAGTTATTTTAATAACTACGTATGAAGAATGTCTAATATTTAAATGCGTAAATATGATAACAAATCCCTTAACTATAGTTTAACATGTTATAGATAATCGTGTGCTAATTGTTTTATATCGACAATCGATTTGCGATTACACGACTGCAATCCGTTTGGTGTATTCACTTATACCTATACGTTAAACCGAACTGGAAAAAACCGAGACCTCGTATTGGTGTTCATTCATTCTATACTAACGGATCTCCACTTGATTAATTTTGTACTCGATTGTCAAGTTGATCGTCAGTAACGTATTAACCATTTTAATTTCTTTTATTATCAATATGGCATTACCCACATCAATAACAGTGTAAAGTTAAAACATTTAGATTAATAATTATGACGATCCCATAGCCGAGTTGGTAATATTTGCTTAAATACATAACTTGAATATGAATACAACAAATATCTTCACGCAATTCCCAATACCCTGTATTGGGAATTGCGTGAAGATATTTATTATATAAGACTTTATTGTCTAGATAGACAGAGGTCTAGTCTATACAATAAAGTCCCTTCGACCCACCTTCCACCGAAGATATTTTCGGGACAATGTGACTGGTGGTGAGCCCGTTGCCGTCTTTATATCCAAGCCAACGATATAATTCGTACATAAGTTTTTTTTGAAAAACCCATTGCTACGAGCCTGCCACCTGAGAATCGAACTCGTGTTTCTCGCCTTGAACTCCCGACCACCCAACCTCTCGGCTATCGTGACTTCAAGTTATGAATGTTTATCTATATTATAGACTTCCTGTGGGTGTGTTGCCAGCCCTTAAGAAAGTAGATGGATTAAAGGAATGGAAATGTGGGAAGGAAGTGGAACGGTGGGTATTCGATTATCTCAGTCATAGAACGCAACACCGTAGCCCAAGGTATATCAACTTAGCGTTGGTATTCTGCGACGCTGTGGTTCTGTCCCGGCAGCAGTAGAACCTGTCTATTTACATTACCATGTAAAATAATTTTCACACACAGTGGGTTAGCTGACATAAAGAGAATTATAAAATTACAAATGTTTTATTAACCATTTAATTGATTTAAGTTGTTTTATTAAGTAACTTGCTAAACACGCTTTAAAACTAATTTGTATAAGCAGAATATTGTTTAATTATATTTGAAGTCCCCTAACATTATGTCAGCTCACTACAAATACGTACTCGTAGGTACTATTATAGGAGCGGAATATAATACCACCATATCAACCGGTTTGATGTACCCTTGACTATTGAGTCAATAGTAAAAACAAAACATGGCAACCGATCTAGCCTTTTTATGGGATAGCTAGGCAAGCGACAGCTGATATATAATAATAATTATAAGATACGCTTGGAGGTTGAGCGTTAAAGAAACTTTACTAGAGAGTTTTATATGTATGCTGTACATATACGTGTTGCTGTTATATGTTTTTTTTTTATTTTATTACTTATGTTTACGTTACCAGTTTGAAATATGATTTCACCAATAAAATGGATATGAGCGAATAAGTTGAGAATAAAATATACCGCGCAAAATCTACCAATAAAAGGGGTGGAGGTAGGTCGTGACTAACTTTCAAAGCCCTCGTGACCTTGAAATAACTCTTGACCCTCTTGTTAGCAACTCAGATATTCAGACGTGCGTGTATGAAGAAAATTATGCCTTTGAAAGAAGCGAAAGAAGTATGCAAGCATTGTGACACTTGCGGTCTGTTTTCTCTGATTACCCCGTCAAGAAATATGCGCGAAGATCTAATAATTAATAAATAATACTATTATTTACTTTAACTCAACTGGAAGCATGTGTTTGATTTGTCTACAATAATCATCTAATGACGGGTTTGAATTTATGACGTAATGTTTCGCATTCCGCACTCTAAATCATGTGGGACATGCCGTTTGGTATCGGCGTACAAATAATGCAACCCCTCTCTTCCCATGGGTTTCGTAAGAAGCGACTACGGGGAAGCTTGAAAATGCAATCGGCTTCCGACAGATGGTGGGATAACCATCTTGAAAAACACCAGAGCAAAATTTTACAGACCAGTGACTCCTGGTATGTGCACTTCCACTTTTCGCCATGCGATAGCTAATCCACTTTTCGCCAATCTGTGGCGATTATGGCAAACCTTCCCAGGGAGAGACCTGCAGTATATTTAACAGGCCGTTATGATGATGATGACGACTCCAAATCATGCAGTTGAAGCTTTTCGTACTGCCTTTTTGTTAACATTTTTAATTTAATGGTTTACTAGATATGACTATATCTTAGGCTTGTGGATATAATAGATATGGTAGTAAGTGTACTAAATGGAAGTAATTTTTCGAATTATATTCTAGTTACTGCAATTCGACTGAGAGTTTCTTTGAAGATGAAAACTTTGAAGATGAAGGAATTGATTAACCCTTTAGAGGGTTTAAAAGTTACCGTTGTTATATTTGCGACTAGAGCTGAAGACATATTAATTAATGTTTATTAAATTATTAAATAAATGAGAAATCAATTAATTTTTTAAATAATTTAAAAACATTGTGTAATATTATTTTTAGAGCTACATCAGCTGAGTTGGCTCACTGAAAATCTAATCAGCACACTTACGTCCGATTACCAGGAGGATGACTCGTACCGTACTTTTTTCGAAACTTATGCCGGTCACATCATTTTTCACAGTATTATATATCATGTAACACATTTTCTCTGGAAAAAAGGAAAAGAAGGTAGACCTCTGATTGGTTCAGAGGAATTGCATAATATCTTAACACCATTTCCAATACAGGGGTAGACAGAGGTCTAGACAATTAAGACATTTCGAACCACCTTCCACCGAAAAAATTTTTAAGACAACGTGACTGGTCGTGAGCCCGACGCCGTCTTTATGTTCAAGCCAACTATGTAATTCGTACTTAAAGTTTTGAACCCACCTGGGCTCGAACTCCGATCTCTTGATTCGAATCTCGATCCCATCCACGAGGCTATCGAGGCTCACCACCTGTCTAGTTGTCCCGAAAATATCTTCGGTGGTAGGTGGGTCAAAGGGACTTAATTGTCTAGACTACACCTCTGCCTACCCCTTTATTGGGAGTTGCGTGAATTTTTTTTAATTTTTTTTATAATCTTCAAAGGCAGAGTCAATAGGACTAAACTGTCTAGACCACTGGTTACCCTTTTATTGGGAAATACGTGAAGATTTTGAGGCAATTTATAAAATTTACTACGTATCTTTAATCATCATCAAAATATCTTTTCAAAAGTCCTCTGTTGAGCATAGTCCTCTACTAAATATTGCCTCGTAGAATGATCCTATGCAATCTCGATCGACTCTCCGCAATAATTTTCAGGTAGTCGCTCCATTTTAAAGAGAGTCGTATACACTGCGTTAGCCTGTACGAGGTAGTCCTTAAAAATGAAATATTTGATATTGTTTATATAGGTTGTGCGAAAGTTAATGATACAAGCTGGAACCGGTAAGACAAGATTTTAAATTCATAATAGCCTAAGAATTTCATTTTACTGACAAAGTAAAATAGACGAACAACTTACATAATATTAATAATTTATTGCGTACAAAGTTATACATATTTATTTTTCAGCCGCGACAAATATTTGATAACGATAAACGGTGATATGTAAAGTAAACAGTTTATATCTTTCCGCTTCTTGCTATTTCAGCAACAATAAAAAAATATAGTAGTACAGTGGTAACACCTTTGGGTTAGTGCTGCGAGTTGCGGGTTTGATTAAAACATAGAGTAATATAATTGGATAAACTACTAATAGCTGATTCAGTAAAAAACTAAACATGGTGATGCTCGCAGTAATACCAGCGTTGACACCCAAGATAACACAAAATTGTTGTTTTAGTCTGTATAAAAAATAACTTTTTTTATTGGGTATTAATATTATTATATAATTTTTCAAATTTATACAACATAATCTCCAAAGTCACGATAGCCGAGTAGTTGGGTGGTCGGAATTTGGAGTCGAGAGACCCGAGTTCGATCCCCAGGTGACCAATGAGTTTTTCAAAGACGGCGACGGGCTCACCACCTGTCACGTTATCCCGAAAATATCTTCGGTGGAAGGTGGGTCAAAGGGTTGGTGGGTGGTTTAATTGTCTAGACTTGACCTCTGTCTACCCCTGTATTGGGAATTGCGTGAATTTTTTTTTAATTTTTTTTATAATCTTCAAAGGCAGAGTCAATAGGACTAAACTGTCTAGACCACTGGTTACCCTTTTATTGGGAAATACGTGAAGATTTTGAGGCAATTTATAAAATTTACTACGTATCTTTAATCATCATCATAATATCTTTTCAAAAGTCCTCTGTTGAGCATAGGCCTCTACTAAATATTGCCTCGTAGAATGATCCTATGCAATCTCGATCGACTCTCCGCAATAATTTTCAGGTAGTCGCTCCATTTTAAAGAGAGTCGTATACACTGCGTTAGCCTGTACGAGGTACTTAAAAATGAAATTCAATTATCTTTGTTTTATGTAAAAAACATCACCAAGATTGACAATAATTTGATAGAGATGACTGTCTTGCTTGAAACAATATGCCCGCTATTGCTTAGCCATATAAATATTTATCTACAGAATGAATGAAATATTACAAAGAATTTTAGAAAAAAACATTTTTTCTTAGTTAAATATGCAAGATAGTGACGGAATTTGCCATTTGTCAAACAATAACTTCCATTACCACGATCATCTATAAATTATATGTCTTTAACGTAGTATTTTTAAAAATATTCTCCGTTTCCGGTATATATAAACACTCTAGGATAAAATAAAAATACTTGACAAGAATTCAAAATCAATCCATGGACTATCATCGACATCGGGCACAAATACAAAATAATAACGGATACAGTACTCGTATTTTCATATATTAGTAGTATATGACCTCCGTTGACGAGTGGCATATGCTCTGGTTTTTAAGGTATCTCTGAGGTCCCGGGTTCGGTTCCGGGACAAGGCATCGTAGAGAAATCACTTTTACTACGTCTTCTCGGATTTAGGTGTTTGCATTACCATCGTTGCCTCTGGTTGTATAATATAAGTGCTTTAGCTGCTTACTTTAGCATCAGAGCAATGTATATATACACATATTATATTTCTTACTTTTTCTTTCTATTTACTTATCACCTCATTTTTATTTTAATATTTAAGCGAATACCCTCGTAAACCTTTGGGACAAGATATGAAATAAGATCGAGCTTTGGATTATATTACAAGATTATTGAATTTTGTGCTTTTCATTTTAAAACAACAAAATACATCAACATTATATATGATATACAAAAATCCATGTCTCGAGTACAAACATCTACATTCATCTCATAAATTTTTGCGCCTAGCAGGATTCAAATACGCATTCTTTTATTTTATTAGCTTAGCTTAGCATTACCTTTGAAAGTAAGCTTTTTACTAACTAGACTATCGGGCTGTCAATATATATTTTTATCATCTAATACAGGACTTACCTATTAATAAACAAATAAATTTAGAAGTATTTTGTGACCTCTGTGAAATTGGTTTATAACCCTTCATTTATTTTGTTTGACGAATCAGGCCAAAAATCTCCGAAGAGACCAAATATAGGTTTTGTTTGTCTCGGTTAAAATCAAGAAAAGTAAAAAATTAAAATAAATTAAATATTTTATTTTTTTTACTTAAAAGTAAAGTAAGTATTAAAAAACTTTATTATTTAATTTGAAAGCACGGAAAAATTTATTGAAACTAGTTTTAGTTATTTTAGCTATGTAAGTACCATCCGTTATGCTAATGGGTACTACGTTAGGTACTGAACTTTTTCCTTTAATTCATTTACTTCTCGCATTTCATGGGAAGGGAAGGACGTTTTCCACTGATAACACTGAACTAGAGTGTCTACCGTTTTGTACAGTAACTTCTTATCTAGGGACGAGATTTAAATTATATCCCCTTGGTAAAAAAACTCTTGGGTAAAAAACCCAGCTTGCCACCTGGTTATCGAACTCGGCTCTTCGAATCCCGATCACCTACCCACTCAGCTATCGTGACGCCTCGCCTCTCACTTCAAGGGTACTTTGATACAGGCCGCGGCATTAGAGGCAACTGAGTCGAGCAAGTGGCGTAAATTTGAGTTCTTTCAGAAGTTTCTCCATTGAGAGAGGCTAAAACTTTGTTCCATTTGCCGTAGAGACGATCAGTCTGTGCAATCCTTGCGCTATGAAATTTCTAAAGGAATTGTATCTGCGCCTGGTCGTAGCCGCTGGTGACAAGAGGGTTGGTTCTTTTTTCGCTCAACGGTTAAGTCTATCATCACAGCCAGCTATCTTAGTACCATGCCACGAGAAGTAAGCCTGAACGATCATTCTAGCTTTTAGTAAAATATTGTAAATATAAACATTATTTTGTTCCTGAAAATAAGAAATGAGATGAAAATGAAATGAAATAAAAGAAAGTCTTTGGATTTTTTTGGATCTTGCTAAGGCTTTTGACACTGTCTGTATTTGTATTCTGTTAAAAAATGGGAATCATGTGGTATTCGAGGAAAGCAACTTACTCTATAAAGATCATCTCTGTTATAGAACGCAAAGTACAAAAACCTAAGATCACATCAGTCATGAGGCACTAATTGCCACGGTGTGTAAGGGGTAGGTAGCATTTGGGGAGCTACACTTTGTTTACAAACATATCATATTATATGCTGATGAATCTTGCTTTCCTTTTCTATCAATTCCGGGGAATTGATAGAAAAAGAAAGCAAAAAGAAAGCAAAAAGTCACGATAGCCGAGTAGTTGGGTGGTCGGAATTTCGAGTCGAGAGACCCGAGTTCGATCCCCAGGTGGCAGTACCAATGAGATTTTCAAAAACTTTTGTACGAATTTCATCGTTGGCTTGGACATAAAGGCGGCGACGGGCTCACCACCTGTCACGTTGTCCCGAAAATATCTTCGGTGGAAGGTGGTTCAAAGGGACTTAATTGTCTAGACTTGACCTTTGTCTATACCTGTATTGGGAATTGCGTGAAGATATATTTTTTTATTATTAATTCTGGGAAGCTGTTCAGAATTCTGCCTATATGGGATTTTATTTATTGGAAAATTAGTATCAAACGAATTACTACTTTAAATTATGTAAAAACTAAATAAATTGCTTTTCAAATGCTTTTTCAAGATCTTGTTCAATTTATCAAAAAGCCACAGAGTCATGTAAATGTAACAAAATAGAATTAGCTTATGACAAATGTAACAAAATAGAATGAGCATATGACTTTAAGTATTCTGTTGTAATACCTACCCACCACTACCCATTGCTCCACTAACCTTTCGGTAATGTGGGCCGAAGTGCAGGAGAACGCGCCGGGTGGAGTGCCCCGTGCCGTTTACACAAATGAGGGCTGCTTGCCCGGAGATTCCACGTCACTGTCATGACACTGGCTGTTACTTTTTCTACGCCATTCGTGTGCAAACAGTCTATGTTTGTGGACGTTCTTTTCCGATGACACAAGCTCACAGTAGTAAGCCGGTCCTGCTACGGCATTCACAATCATCCACATTGATTGGACAAAGCCACAGGATATGATATAGAGCTTCGTCTCAATTCAATTCAATTCAATTTCATATCCAACAATCTCTTACGGAAGCATCCATGCGCAGTCAGAATCTGCGAAGTTTCATAATTCGGCACGACCTGACCTTAGGAAAGAAACGTTGCAAATCACTACCTTTTGACTTGCCCTTCTATCGACCCTGCCACTTTACATTTACACCGACTTCAATCCTTTTTCTTCTTACCTCTAGTTCCTTAATCAGGACTACTATATTTCTTACTACGTACATATGCTAATGTCTAGGTTGTCGTCGCCAAGAAAATCCCACGATATAGGATTAAGAGTGCTGGATATTGAAACCCCCTGGATGATGTTAACTCCCTCGACATTTTGCCAAAACATCGGGTCGTACGTTCACAGATATTTTTTTCATGTTCAACGTAAGACAACCTACATCTATGCATACCTACGTCTATGTATACGCCAAGTACTATGGAACAACTGACAGCGCGAATGGGGTCCCTCCAATTCTTATGGTGGGGGAGAGTTGGAATCAATCCTTAATCGTTTAAGATTTCGGTTTATCTGGGGCAAATTTAAAATGGTTCTGTTGCCTCACTCTGACATATTTCTGATAGTGATGGCTGCTGAATCTTCAACTCACGCGCGAGCGTTAGCCTCAATCCACACTGACTCGATGTCAGCTGATGCAATGACTCTGACTTCATCCATACATTCAAGGCATAGGCCACCAAGCAAGCAAATGCCCTCAAAAAATCAAGAAACAGGACCTATAAAACTAGTCCAGTAGAATTGTCCGCAGTGACGTGACCGTAGATTGGCCAGGAGAAAAACCATACCGATCCTTATTAATTTTTCTTATAAGTTGCTGCGAGTACGTATATGTAATTTGTTTGTTCAGGTATGTTTGTAAGAGAGTGTGTGTTAAAATTAATATTTCAATAAATATATATGAATATATCAATGTATGGACACACGCACGCACACACGTATACAAACATATAAAAGTATATTTTAGTATTCCCTTATTAAGTATTTTGAACATGTTATCAAATACAGTAGCTTCGTTGTAATTAAATTCCATTACAATATAAGATTTGCTGACTATTAAATCTTTGCTAGAATAACTTACACATAATATAACATAGTTCGAGGAATGAGAACCGGGGGACTGAACTACGGGCACATACATATCCTACTTCGTGCAACAGCTTCTCAGATAATAAAATTCTGTATACTATAAGACACAGTACATACACAGCCATACTTTTTGTGAGAAGATAAATATACACTTTATTATAATGAACTACACTCAAATTATTAGATACGTTTCACAAATACAATGGAATAAAATTAGATCGATATTTCTATTTACATCTTTAGCTCTTTGATGTTGTTTCTAATTTATTAATGAGTCTTAGCAATCACAATTTTAATAAGTTTTATTTTGTAGAGATCTTTATTACCTCGTTGGCGTCTTGAATAATAAAGGCGACATGAAAATTTATTGCCTAAGGCTTTATTTGAAAAAATATTTAAATTAATCTTAACTATCACCTGCAAGATGACTTTTAATTTGTAGGAGATAAGAGTATTATCCCGATACAAATAAATATGTAACACTGTAATTCCAACACAAATAGAGAACACTAAGTTTAACGTATTATTTTATTTTTGCTGAATAGTCATGAACATATCAATGTTTTAATATGCGAGTATGCTACTCCCGCATTCTAATCCCGTTTACTACACGACTTCACGACTTTACTACACCCGTTTATTTCGTCCTCTTTTTCTGTGGGTGTCGAAAGAGATACCTAAAGCAAGAAAAAGTTGAAATTTCTGTACCGTTAAACCATTTCGAAGAAAACGTTTCGAAAGTAAACGCCAATACGGTTTCCACTGATAGCAGCGTCTACAATGCAAGTGTCTGATATAGCGATCGTCAATCTTATGTTGTTTGCCACCAAGAGTGGCAATAATGTAAAATGCTGTACAACAACACAACTAATTAGTATAAATAACAACTTTAACATCGTCTCAACCCTAATTAAATGTATCAGACATCACATTGTGCTCGTATTTGATGAAAAATTCGCGAGTACTTTTTTAATACTAGTAAAACGGCCAGGGATATGATTTATAATAAGCTTTCCGGACCAAACCTAGAAAAACCTAGAGTAACTAAGTACAAGTGATAGAATTAAAACTTGGTGATCTACATCATATTGTATCCAACAATGTTTAAGGTATAGTTCCTTTTTTTGTTTGTTAACCACTTACTGTCCTCTCTTTTCGCGAGAGATAAGTTTTCAATACTAAGTAAACTTTGTAGGCTATTCAGATGCACGTAATGATAAAAAACAAAACTAACGCGTACTACTGCTTTTAAGATTTATCTCATGTAAATATTCATTGGGCTTTAAAGGTTTAAAGGAAGAGGTTATTGTCACTATCTTCACGCTATACCCAATACTGGGGTAGACAGAGTTCTACCCCTTACTACAATTAAGTCCCTCCGACTCACCTTTCATCGATGAAATTTTTTGGCATAAAATGTCAGATGGTGAGCCAGTCGCTTTGAAGTTTCGATGCTACACATATAAGGAGACGCAATTTTTATCTTATTTAACATTGTAGGGAATATAGCCTAAAGCATAATAAATATCACGCCAGTGAATTCGAATGTTAGTCTGAACTTTGAAATCTGAAATTATTAGTCAACAGAAACTGTTCGGTACTAAGGTATTAAAAACAAATTGGGTTTTAAATGGTTAGTAGTCTTTTTGTATATTATACTCACTCGTTATCATTG
Organism: Sericinus montela; assembly: GCA_029286605.1. Taxonomy (NCBI): domain Eukaryota; kingdom Metazoa; phylum Arthropoda; class Insecta; order Lepidoptera; family Papilionidae; genus Sericinus; species Sericinus montela. Next base: position 5,426,766 of record JAGSMR010000021.1, read on the forward strand.
TCAAGACCACTGAATTCTTTTACGGCTGGGTATGGGCCTTTCTGAAATTGTGCCCTCAAAGTATAGTTTTTACAGTAAAAATGGTACATTAAACTTTAAAAAAAATTGGTCACCCTTCAGGAACAGAATAAGAAGGTAAATACATTCTTGGCTAATCTTGTTACTTTTTTTTAATAAATAATTTGTATCTATTGTGTATAAATTATTGTAATAATCATTATAAATATTGTGTATAAATAATTATATATAAATATCTATTGTGTGTAGGTTTTTTGACAGTATTTATTTCAGTTAGTACAGTTTTATTTTATATATATTTAGTATAGTGTTTTCTTTCTTGTATTTCCGACTTCGTTCTTAACAAACCATGTCCATCCAAAAGGTTGTCTGGAAAAAATCACCGATAACGATAATATGGGTAGTATCATATTGTTCGACCTCTTATAGTGTAGAGATTAGTATAATTTTATCGGATTGTTATTTCTTCGGTTCGGACTTAGGAATATTTTTTTATTATATGCTACATGAGTCAATTGGTATATCGGTACTCAATACCGATATGTTTATATTTGGTAAAAGTGACCAGAAAAGAAGAGTTAAAGAGGAAAATAAAAAAGTAACAATGCATTTCCACATAAAATGGTTTTAATTGCACAATTCAATTTCTTATAGGCAAGCGTCAAATTATATGACGTTTAGATAGGTTCGTTGTTTGTAAGTGTATCAACACAGTTAATATTTAGTTGTGAGAATATTACACATCAATTCAAATAGAGAACGCACACAGTAATCTTGTTGACATGGAGCCTGTGCTAAAAATAGTATCCACATCGAAGCTAATGCCTGGCTATACTTGGAAGGCTCAAACCGTTAGCGATGGGAACCGGCCGTCGGCGCCGACGGCCTGGGGAGTATCGACCCTTCTCTTTTTATTTTTTAATGGGTGCAATGTGCACAGTAACGTATTTACGCTAAATATGATGAATCACCTTCGTATTACTTCATTCCTTCAAAGGAAATATTTCAGTCAAAAAAGAGTTAAATTAAGTTTTTATTATTTTCTTTTCAATTATTTTCTAATTATTATCCTTATTACATGACTATTACTGAAATCAGTCTACAAATACTGGTATTTAGATAGGATTTAAGGTTTGTGGTTTATCTGGATAATTTCTGTGAAAATCGTATAACACAAAAAAAAGAAAACAATTTAAGAAATTTATTACACACTGTCCATTTTTCCCCAAGGAAGGGAATATTTTAAATTAGTTACTTATAACTAACTGCGCTAACACTTACTTAAAAGTAACTAATTTTAAATATTTTGTGCGTTGGTACCTAAGAAACAAACCAAACTGAATATAACGCGCTTTTTCTGTTTGAAAGCTGATATGGTTTACAATGGTTTTGACTTTATTTTATGATGACGATTCAGATGTACGTACGTTTGACGATCATCGGATTATTTTAAATGATCGACTTATTATTATACATTATTCATGACTGAGAAAATTAATTTTCTATATTTATTATTATTCTATTCTATATTTATAGAGAATTATTATTTTCTATATTTATCAATATTTTACCAAAAACATATTCATTGACGGTCAATAGGAGCCTCTGTAGTCGAATAGTTAGGTAATCGGAGACCTAATCAGTAGACCCGAATAAGTTCCCCATAAGAAATTCTACTACCAATGAGCTATCCGAAACTTACATATGATCTGTATTGTTCCCTTCAACACTAAGATGGCGACTGGCTTACATTTATCACATTGTCCCAAATAAGCTTCAGTGAAACCTTGGTTAAACGATGGTAAAAATCGAAAAATTGTAAAATATTTAAAGAAAGACTTCTTAATATTTATTTATAATTTTTGAGTATCGGTATGTAGTGTTTATACGATATATCGTAAGTAATTGTTTGTACGTATTCCGCCGGTGAATGTTCTGCGAGTTGCCAATACTCCTGCAAAAAGTTGAGGTATGACCTGAATACTCTGTTATAACGGGTTAACATTTCGTCTGAACGTTGTGATTCCACTTTCGATTTTTTCCGGGGAATGCCATGTCGTCGATTGCGTCTTGAGGGCGCCATCGAGTTCTACAGACCCAATTCTCCGTAACGCTAATATAAATATGACAAGAGGTGAATTTAATTAATTTTCAGAATTATAATGTGTTCAGTATGTATGAAAGACTTCTTAGATTATTTTTATTTTTGAAGATTACTTTTATATTATTTATAATAGATGAAGATTACGTTTATGAAAATATAAAGTAGAACACAACAGTATGATTTTATTTTATTTTAAGACGTACCTCCTACCTATAATAATGCAGATACAAGGCTAATGAACAAGGAGTAAGATTGACTATCGCACTAGAAATATCCCTCCATAAAATGAAGATTTATTTTATCATTATTTTTACCATGGAACCTAATCATAGTAAAAATGACTGGGTAACCTGAGAGGACGGATCGTCAAATGTCATGATCTTTACATATCTTTTTAGCTTTTTTCAATTTGATAATTTTCTTCATACACCCAGGTCTTATTCGTACTCTTGATACTAACTTCTTCGGTCAATTTGCTCACATGACCATGTTTGAGGGAAAGAAGCTATTTAATTATAAAACAATCTTTTCGTTATTAATTGGCCTAATGCTTCTCGAGAATGCCTCCAACAAAATTTAATCGAAACAAGACGGCTTTCTCGACCCTCAGGACTTTACAATTTTGTTCTATCATTGCTTATAAAATATTAGTAAATACTTATTAAAAATGCATAACATTGTCATACAAATTTTTAAAATATTTGTTTTGAGTTCTTCTAAACAGTACGTGTTTGGATTTATTGATTGGAAAGTAAATATAAATCTTTTATTAACTATATAAAACTATGACTTACAAATAATACACTTTCATATTGCAAAGGCTTTGAATCTATTTTCTAATTTTTTTGAATCTAATCTATTTTGGAGATTACGTAATATATTACTATTTATAACTTTACATCCTAATCAAGAATTATAAAAAAACGGCAATAAAAGAAACCTTAATCAAAATATATTTTATTTTGTTACAAAGTCCAAATTGATCTTCCGTTTGTTTATCGTAAAGTAAAAGTATCATTAATTTGTCTTTTGAATTTTAGTTCGTAATACAGTACGTGCGTTTAACTTCATACTGTTAACGTACTATGTGCTATTAAGTACAAAAGTAACTTGGTATCACCAAGGTTTGTTTTATAACATGTGTTTTTGGCACTTAAAAGTAGTTCACGAATTCAAACAGGCATTAATGGTATAAACAGGAAATAAATATGTTTGATTTGATTTTTAATTAAATTTATATGAATTTAATATGAAATGCACAAGAATGAGCCTTAGCCTTTACAAAAATAAGATTCTTATATTTTTGGTGAGTTATATAATATATATAACTATTCATATGGGAGACGGTGAAAGAAAACTAATAACTCCAATAAGCCGTGTAAGGAGGTGGCGGTTTGTTTATCAAAATAAATATTTTTTCTTTGTCTTTATCGTACTTTGTAATTGTAACTGACGTGTAATCAAAATAATAATTTGACAGAAGTCTCACGGTCATGCCATAGATAAATACTCGGAATACTTTAAAAACGACTAAATTAAGCTTGTAAAATTTATAAGAGTAAAAGATTCTCGCCGACTTAAAAATAATTCCCTATACAGATGACTCTAAAGTGACAATAAACTATTTTAATATGACAATATACAAAAAGAGAATGGACACTACTTTTAAAAAAATGGTAAAAAATTTAAAATAATATTCGTATTCATACAAATTTTAGTTTTATTATGATTGAAATTTAATTAGGAATGGCAGAGTTAAAGGGCGACTTTCTTTTCAGTTTTTATAGGTTATCCGACGGGAGTAGTACCGCGGCCTTGCGGAAAGCAGGCGAGAACAAGAATTATCTTGTTTTTAACTTTAGTCATGTGAGGCATCTGAATGCAAACTCATATTCCTTCTCTATTTTATTTATTTATTTATTTACACTTTATTGCAAACCTCACAAAGAAAGTTATACAAAGGGCGGACTTAATGCCATTAGGCATTCTCTGCCAGTCAACCCGAGGCGTGGAGAAATATTGTTAAGGTGCTTTAAACTGGGTTACAGAAAAAGAAAATCAATATAGGACCTAACGAAAATAAAGATGCAATATAAAATACTAATACAAATAATAAATATAATATATATACATATACATACATCCACACATATATACATATATATATATATATATATATATATATATATATATATATATATATATATATATATATATATATATATATATATATATATATATATATATATATATATATATATATATATATATATATATATATATATATATATATGTGTATATACATATACATACATACACACATATATACACAAATATACATATACATACATACATATATAAAACTTAAAAAACATTATTATGACTGTAATGACCAATCACTAACTCTAACTGACAGTTGAAAGGTGTTCACGTACAAGTCTTTTAAATATCGACTTATTGGTAACTTTTCTGATGTCTTCGGGCAAAGAGTTCCAGAGCAGTGTAGCCTGAATGGTAAAGGAGTGACCAACAAAATTGGTAAAGTGTTGCGGGATACTCATCTTGTAATTAGATGAAGACCGCAGGCACCGATCATGAAATGAGCATTGAAACTGAAATTTATCCTTAAGATACGAAGGGTAAGTATTATCATTTATGATTGAGAAAAGAACAAGCAGAATTCTAGAGTTTCGCCTTTGTTGTATAGTAAGCCATTTAAGACGAGAACGGTATTGTGAAATATGGTCATACTTACGAAGGTTGAAAATATATCTTATACAATTATTAACAAGGCGCTCTAGCTTGTTTAGAAGATCTTTGTTCAAATCACAGTAGCACACATCTGCATAATCAATGATTGGTAAAATGAGCGTCTGGACAAGCATAAGCTTAGTTTCCCATGGAAGAAGATTTTTGAGGCGATAGAGCACTCGTAGCGTGGCCGTTATTTACGGCTTACTTCAGTTATGTGTTTTCCCCAGTTCAAGGTGTTATCGATATGTAGCCCAAGATTTTTAACAGAGCCCGAAAATGGAATCACTGCATCGTTATAACGTATAAAGGGTAGGTTTCCAACAACGACTTTAGCTAGCATTTTAGTACTACCAACCAGCAAAGATTGGCATTTTGTTGCATTCACAGATACTCCAAAGCGTAAGGACCAGTCTGATACTGCTTTCAGACAGTCATTTAATTTATTAATTGCATCTTGGAGTTCTTCAATACCAGACTGTACATAAATCTGCAGGTCGTCTGCATACAGATGGTACGAACAATTAATATTAGAAGTGATAAAATTTATAAAAATTGAGAAGATAATGGGAGAAAGTATACCGCCTTGCGTAACGCCACAACCTAGTCCCGCCCATTGAGAGGTCTTTTGTCCCATATAGACCGATTGCTGACGTCCGCGAAGATAAGAAGAGAACCACTCCAATACCGTGGAAGCAAATTTAAAGTTAGAAAAATTGCAAGAAGGATATCATGGTCGACTGTGTTAAAAGCATTCGAAAAGTCCACAAGCACCATAACTGTAACTTTCTTCTTCTCCATACCCTCACGAATATCATCAGTGATTTTAAGTAGTGCAGTTGTGGTGCTGTGGCCAGGACGAAACCCAGACTGAAAGTTACTCAGTAGGTTATGTTCATATACAAATTTGGAAATTTGCTTATGTAAACAGGCTTCCAAAATTTTAGAGAGAAATTGCAATATTGAAATAGGACGGAAATGATGAGGAAGTGTAGGATTAGGTACTTTGGGGAGAGGTCGCACGAAAGCCTTTCTCCAAAGAGAGGATATTGTCCAGAGTCTAGGGAGAAATTAATAATGTGAGTGATAGCAGGAAGTATAAATTCAAGGATGTTGGCTATCATAACCCTACTAACCTCATCGCATCCCACGGCCCTGGATTTAATTGCCAGTACTGCCTTACGTACCTCATCCTGATTCACGGGAGAGAAATTAAAGACAGGGATGTGTGGAGACTGCATTGAAGCAATGTATGCTATGGTTTGTGCCCGGATGGTAGGGTCCATTGCAGTAGTAGCAGTAAAGTATAGATTCAAATCATCGTGGGAAAGAGAAGGACCATACTCCATGATAGGTGATTTACCTACACCCATCGAATTGAGAAATTTCAGCTGGTGAAGAGTTAATTATATTGTTTAGGAAGTATCGGCGTTTAGCAGTTCGTACCATCTGGTTACACATGTTCCTAGCCATTTTAAAAGACAACCAGTTTTCTTCAATACGAGACCTCTTGAATCGCAAGAAAGTTCGGTTTCGCCTGTCCATTGCCCTCCGCACATCGTCAGTCATCCAGGGAGCTGGCAAACGTTTAACTCTGACCTTATGAACTGGGGCATGGACATCATACAGACTAATTATCGTGCTATTTAGGGCATGTACCTTTTCATCGACCGTGGAAGCAGCCGCCAGCGAGGCAAAATTAATTTGAGACGCATCACTGTGCAAATTATCCAAGTTTATCTTAGTAAAGTTACGGAAGTGTAAAAATGAAGTACCACGTTTAGGCGGTCTAAGCTTATACGAAGCATAAATAAGGTCATGTCGGGAGAATCCTGGGGCTGGAAGCTGACCATGTGCAACCACATGATCAGAAGAACTAGTAATAATGAGATCTAAAAGAGAGTCTTCAGTGTCTATTCGTTTCCTGTTTTCTTTCAGTCCCTATGTTATAAAATATTATTCTATTTATCGCTATTTATCATGTTGTGTTGTAGATAGGCTTCGGTATTCATTTATGATCTGATAATTTATTATTCAAGTTCCTACATTTTGAGTGGTTAAAAGAAATATCCAAATGGCGGCCACGGAAATGATACAAAATTCGCTGTGTACGCCCTAACCCTAACCTATAACCCAATTTCAATTTTATCGATTGATTGGATATGTCAACGTATATATTTATTCGTTCAAATGCTCAGTACATTTGGTATAAAGTTTTATTATTAATGCATTTACAGCCTAATATAAATAACACTGAACAAGAAAAATGTAATACTGAAAATAATGATGACAAGAATAAAGCAATGAATACTCTTATCACGTGGAATATTTCAAAAGTTTTGCAGATACACCCAAATATAGACTTGAAGGTAGTTAAGAATGATTTTTATTTTATCACAAAATATTTCCTAATATAATGTAATGAACTTATTTAAGAGACTGTAAGTCCACTGTTCTACAAACTTACAGGACTCTCCCGTAAGAAGGGTTTGCCATAAGCAAACCGTGGCGGTTGTGGTAAATCTGTCGTAAGGTAGAGGCCAGCAGTGGAGTTTTAGTGGCCATTATGAATGTGTGTATTTAGCAATAGAAGGTTATGTTATCATCCTTCTATGGCACACATATAAGATTTTGAGTATAAAAACAAAAGCGAAAATATCGAAAACCTTCTATTTTAAAAAGACATGTAAACCGGTTGGATAGAACAATCGAACGGATTTGTAAGCTTACTATGTCTTTCTATATACTATTACGAGTATGTTGATGATAGTTGGATGTTTGTTACTTAATCACACCAGAATGACTGAATGTATCTGGATGAAATTTGGCGTAGATAGGGGAAATCTTGGATTTTATATAGGTTATTCCAAGTTATAAAATAACTCTGTGCAATTTTTAATACAATTAAATAGCATAATGCTTAGAGGAAACCGAAGACAGTATATTTTTATAGTATTGTTATAGTAAATAAAATTATTTAAAAAAAATTATACACTTTTCCTATGTCCTATAGAAAGAAATGAAATCAATACAAGACCGCTTAAAAGGAGGATCTTGCGATGTAAATACAATATTTTCCAACTACCCCGAAGAGCGACACCTGGCGTGCGCTGTTCTTGCCTGGCAGGAACTTGGTCACGAAGACGTAAATACTCTGTACCAGTATGTTAATTTTTTCAACACTGACCTTTTTAGATGACCTTTAGCCAGCAACTATGCGCAATAATTATTTTGTAATTGTACGCAATTAAAGCTGGGGCTTGAGAAATTGATGCGGGTGCATTAGTCGATTCTACGAGCAGCTTAAATTTTATTGCGTGTTTACTTAAAGATGAGACTTTTTTATTTTAAATATTATAATAACTGATACATTTATATATTGCAGACTATCATTATAATACATACTTTTAGATGATTGCAATTCATTATTGAAAATCATTTTAATTTCAGGTTTATACAATCAAATTTAAATAATGTTCTGATCAATGAGTACAATACATTCTTCATGGAGAACGTATACGTCGTCAGTAGTACAGACGTTTTCTGTGATCCTAAACTGGTTGCATGTCGTAAAGAATCGAAATTAAAAAATGGCATTGATTCTGCACACTCAGTTACACGTTCTTTTATCGGTCCCGTTGTAAAGAAGCCAGTTGACACAAAAATCGTGATGCGTTTGGATAATACTAATACTATACGTGTTCCGGCAAAAAAGCCGGAAGTAGCACATCAAGGTGACATTAGACAAAAAATAGATGCGGTGAGTATACTTACCGTAAATGTATAATAAAGATCTTTGGGACAGCAATTAAAAGTATCAAATTTTAATCACCTCATTTCGACTCGCTTTCCACGATTTTGTGGAAGTAGAAATTTGAGTTTTGGATTGTATTTTCGATTTAAAACTCAAATCGCATTTTATAAGGTTCTCCATTGGTAGTGGTATTGTAAAGTGTCAAATAAATGTAAATGTGAATAGCCTGTAACAGTCGATCTCAAGACCTCTCTCTTAAGGAGCGTTTACCATAAAAGCCACACACCTCGCATCTTACATGCTGCTGTACGGTAGTGGTTTCCTTCGTTTTATATAATAATAATTATTAATATTTTTTGGGATGTTACTATTTTTAAGGCCTTGTCATCAGTAGCATCTTACGCTGAAATTTACTTAAGAAGTAACTATGTGTTTGAAGAAACAAATATATTACGTATAATTTGTAAAAAAAAAGTCACGATAGCCGAGTGGTTGGGTGGTCGGAATTTCAAGTCAATAGACCCGAGTTCGATCCCCAGTTGGTAGGCTCGTACCAATGGGTTTTTCAAAAACTTATGTACGAATATCGTTGGCTTGGACATAAAGACAGGCGACAGGCATTTTAAATTATTCAAAATTTAAGTGCTAGTACTAATAAATTTTACTTAGATTTGTTGTGTTTTGTACCACGAACAAGTTTCATGTGATTAAAAAAAATTGGACATGAAGGATGAATTATCGTCGCGAAGCACATAAAATTTCACGTATTTAAATGTAATTAAATATAATTACATGTAATACTATAAAAAGTCACGATAGCCGAGTGGTTGGGTGGTCGGAATTTCTAGTCAAGATACCCGAGTTCGATCCCCAAGTGGCTGGCTCGTACCAATGGGTTTTTCAAAAAAAAAAAACTTATGTACGAATATCGTTGGCTTGGACATAAAGGCGGCGACGGGCTCACCACCTGTCACGTTGTCCCGAAAATCTCTTCGGTGGAAGGTGGATCGAAGGGACATAATTGTCTAAACTAGTCCTCTGTCTACCCCTGTATTGGGAATTGCGTGAAGATATTTATATATTTTTTATTTACTTACTATATATTATAATAATTAGGTATTATAAAATCGATTCGAATTCGAATCGAGAGACCCGAGTTCGATCCCCAAGGTGGCAGTACCAATTTTTTCAAAAACTTATTTACGATTTTTTTTATTTATTACATATTACAATTTATTTTATATATTACAAAGTTTTTCAAAAACTTATTTACGAATTTCATAGTTGGCTTGAACATAAAGACAGCGACGGGCTCACCACCTGTCACGTTGTCCCGAAAATATCTTCGGTGGAAGGTTGGTCAAAGGGACTTAATTGTCTAGACTTGACCTCTGTCTACCCCTGTATTGGGACTTGCGTGAAGACATTTTTTTTATTTTTTTATTATTTTTTTTTATTTATAATAATTAGGTGCAGATTTATACTTTTCAAAATGCTTGAATCAATGGCAGCATTGCCAATTGCCAGGAGTGAGATCGGTATATAAAATAAGGAATCAAATAAGCAACAACATACTACACTATGTTTGTATGGAGTATTATTCATACTAAAACAATTATTCCGTAAAAAACGTGACTTCTAGTTATCTATTAGCTATCACACATAGTTAGGCACGTTAATGTGTTCACACACTCCTTCAACGTGTCGACCGAATGGTGAAGAAAATATATAGCACGAATGTTAACATTAAAATGGATCGAGGTAGGCCGAGGAAACTTTTGTAAGCAAATTGCTCGAAGAAGGAAGGGTCATGAGTACTCGGATACCTAGACGTGCGTGTATGAAGAAAAAGAATTTAAAAGGAGCAAAGGAGGAAGGTAGGGATCGGAACACTTGGCGATCTGTTCTCTCTGGCTACCTCATCAAGGAATCTGCGTGAAAATATTTATTTATATATTTCCCTTCAAAACCTAGTAAAGTTAAAGTAATGAATACACTCACAGGATATGGTGGTCTTAGCATTGGCTGTTATTTTTTTATTTGTTAGGGTTAAGTTTGTATCCCGGTATATATTTTTCAATTATTACTTATCCATTTAAAATTTTTTGAAACGTGTCTTTCAGAAGGCTATCAAACAAAAATAAAAAGAAAATGTTTTGTCCTTTTTGTTGATCACATTTTTAGTAAAGTGATTCCTTATTTAATAAATTACGTCCTATTCTATTTAATTACAAAAATAATTACTTTTCAAAATAATTTTACGTGTGTATTCCAATCAATACTTCATTGAATAATACTTCATTCTTCACTATGTTTATTGATATTGAATAATCGATCTGTCAGTTTTAGTTTTATCGATCTTGAAGAAGAATCTAGATCGACTCTTTGTGATTGAGAAGGCCATTGGTTACAAGGCTTCATCTGTTAATAGAATTTATTAACGCTAATTAAATAAAATAATGTGCAGCTTAAGTTATATTTTTCTATGCTATTTCAAAAGAAATATGCGATGTTGTATTAATACGATTCTCCTAAAGGATGCTGATTTAAATTAAAATTACGCCGATCAAGTGTTTGTAATTGCATGATTTCCGCGTGGTGTTTTATTGTTATTAATATTTATAATTCTTGTAATAGTTGAGTCGTAACAACAACGCTAGTCATTAAATGTTGATATTGTATAAGGATATCTTCTTAGATTTGATATTGTAGGAAAAATGTGTCAAAATTAACTATTACGACTAAGACTTAAGATTACTAAAACGATTAAGGCAATTATATTTTTATTACTAAGCCTTAGATTTATCTAGCGCATTTATAATAATAATAGTAGTTTCAATCATATCATTACCCATTTGCCGATGCCATCTAAGTCTGATAAGGATGAGATCCTTGAAGGAAGAAGTTATTTTCATATTTAATGGTACTGATTTTGCATCAAACATTCTCTTTTAAGTTTCTTAAACATTCACGTTCTAGCAATTTTATGATGCCACACATTCTTAACGGAGAAAATATAGATTCTTCTTTTGATTGAACAGTTAAAAGAGTATCTTGTACTCCGTTTGAGCTTGATAGTCTTACCTCGATATTTACAACCACCTAATTGCGACAAGATCATATCTTTAGTTAGGGAGTCCGCCACTATAAGTGGTCAGAGGTTGGAAGTTTTTCTCATTATCTACCTTGAAGGTCAGCTTTAAGAATTATTTTCATCTTCGGTATAATGATACATTTTCTGAGTTATTCTGATTGACTAACGTATAATATAATTTGATGACCTCCGTGGACGAGTGGCGTAAACACTGGTTTTCAAGGTGTCGCCATCTCGAGGTTCTGGGTTCGATTCCCGGTCTGGTCAATGTGGAAAAACCACTTTTTCTACATTTTCTCGTGTGTGGGTGTTTGTTGTGCCTTCGTCGTTTCCGATTTCTATACCTCAAGTGCTTTAGCATCTTACATTGGGATCGGAGCAATGTATATGATGTTGTCCTTATATATATATATATATATATATATATATGTATATATATATATGTATATATATATATATATATATATATATATATATATATATATATATATATATATATATATATATATGTATATATATATATATATATATATATATGTATATATATATATATATATATATATATATATATATATATATATATATATATATATATATATATATATATATATATATATATATATATATATATATATATATATGTATATATTAACGATAAATTCGACCATAAGTTTTTGAAAAACCTATTGGTTCCAGCCTGCCACCCAACTACTCGGCTATCGTGACTTCTGAAATACTGTTTTATTTCATTATTATAACTGAACTGAAGAAAACCTGGTCTATTTTCAAGTTTGTTTTTCATTTGTCATTTCAAAATCATACGATATTTCATCAGTACATAAAACTATTTCTTTAAACGTATTACAGTGTAAAATTTTATTTTGTGATTGTTTCATTGAAACAAACAGGCATGTTGCATTGAGTCGGCATGCGTTGAAGGTTTGGCTGAATTAGATACTGCGACCACAGAGCTGAGAAAACGGGTTGGCCAATTAGCTAAGCGGGAGGCTGAGCGCGTGGAATTGTTGGAGCGCGCTGAAGCAGCATGGAGAGAACTAGAGCAAGGATACCTTCGTCGCCTCACGAATTTCGAGGAAAAGGAAGAGGACATATCAAAACAGGTTTTGATTTTATTGATATTTTGTATTTCAATTCTTCTAAGATGTTAGGAAACGGAGTAAGAATTTCCATTGTCCCGAGCATATAGTATGAGGGGATTAAGGGAAGAGCCTAAATAGCAGTAACATCTACTGGCAGAATAATAATCTCGAAATGTACCAGGCCACAGTTAAGCGGACCGATAATGGTTAGTACCAACTGGCTATCAGTCTGTATGTCATACTATAATCGACTATCGGCTTTGGCTTGGCGATTTCTATCAGCAATTCAAAATAGTATTGTTCTCAGTAAGCTATAATGATCCTTGAGCGTCTTCGTTCTGCAGTGGACTTTTAGGACATTTTAAGTAAGCAAGTCATTAATTATATGTATAACGTGTAATTAAATTTACAGTCAAGAAATGACTAAATTATAATAAATTACGATAAGCATCAAGTCTGCTTGATGCTTATGCTGCGTTGCAGATTTAGAAAAAATTTCCTTAACTTAAAAATTAAAAAGAAAAGTTTTCCTATTGTTTTGTGTCTTTTTTAATTGTATCCGGCCATAAGTTCTGTTACAAATGAAAATGCATTTTTTGATGAAAATTTATACCTAAATATTTATTAGTCTCAAATGGCCACCTTTGCCTTTTATACAGGCCTTTATTGTTTGGCCACGAATATTTGGATTACACATTGTTTCCATTGTCTCGTTTAGAGCAGGCCATGTCCTCTAAATATATGTGTATGTGTATATATAATAATAATATATGTGTATATATATCATCTGAGTAGCTAGAACTCGTGTTATGGAGTCAGTAACAACGAAGGTGCTGCATTCATACAGCCGACAACTCCTTGAAAATGGTACGCCTCTCGAACTGGTCGTCGATTGTATAAGTCAACATTCTTATCAAAGTAATACCTTATTTTAAACGCTTTTAGATGAAAAATCTCATCAATGAACGTAGTGGTTACAAGGACGCTTGTATAATATTTGCTAAACAACTAGAAGAAAGAGGTGAAGCGATGCAGAAGGAACGGGATCGCCTAAAAAAAATTGAGCAAGACTATTGTGAGTGTGCAAAGAAGAAATTTCGCTTGAGTGAAGAAGTATTGCGCGGTGAAGCATCACTTGCTGACCAGCATTGCCGTGCTGCGCAGCTCGTGAGGGACCTGCAAGTATGTTATAAATACCTTTGAATCTTTTGACTTCTAACAGTCATATGTTATTAACCTATTTAAGAAATAATAAGTTCAAGTGCAAACGAGTTCAAAAATATATTAAAATTTAGTGTATTACGGTTGGGTGGTCGGAATTTCGAGTCAAGAGACCCGAGTTCGATCCCCAGGCGGCAGGCTCGTACCAATGAGTTTTTCAAAAACTTATGTACGGTTTATATCGTTGGCTTGGTCATTAAGACGACGACGGGCTATTGGAAATGACGTGAAGATATTTATTATGTTATTTAATAGCTACATTAAGAAAAAAAAGGGTTAATACCAAATAATTATTCATTTAATAAAAACTTCGTAATAAACACTACAAAATATTTTTAATCTAATTTTGCTGTTATTTAATTGTTCAGTTATAATACATTTTTACTGCATCTGGTGACATCTTTTAATAACTGCAAACTGTGGACTCTGATATCTGCCTCTCTATATCATTTAGATACAGACAAAAGTTGTAATACTGCTGTTTGGCGACAGAAATCTTAATTATATTAATAAAATCGATATATTTAGATCGGTCGATTTCCAGATCCGTCTTTGTAAGATTAGATTTGTATTTGTCGCAAAATACGGTAAATACCCCTTTACCAAGTACTAACTAAACTATCCTTATTTTAAAATATTATACACAATCATGATTTTAACAGGTTACTTGACCTTTTCTGTACTTATACATTTCGTGCTAATGAAAAGCGTCAAATTGTAATAAATTGTCGGTAAGGTGTTACTTCAAGGAAGCGCAGTAAAATATTTATGTAGAACGTTTTGTTTTTCAAACGAATTCCAAGAAATACAGCTTTGTTCTGATTGTGAAATATCAATATCACTATCGTTTTCGTAAATATATTATGCAATAATAAAACATAATTTTTCTTCAAATGTGTATGAATAATATATTATTCATATATACTTGAAAAGAAATAATAAAAAAAAATATCTTCACGCAATTTCCAATACAGGGGTAGACAGAGGTCGAGTCTAGACAATCAAGTCCCTTCGACCCACCTTCCACCGAAGATATTTTCGGGACAACGTGACAGGTGGTGAGCCCGTCGCCGTCTTTATGTCCAAGCCAACGATATTCGTACATAAGTTTTTGAAAAACCCATTGGTACGAGCCTACCAACTGGGGATCGAACTCGGGTCTATTGACTCGAAATTCCAACCACCCAACCACTCGGCTATCGTGACTTATCTGACGGCTATCGTGAAAGAAATAATGTTTTAAAAATCCCAATAATAGAAAATTACTTCGTTATACAGTGAGTGATGATAAATGCTGGTGGTAGGGGAATGTTCCTTGTGACAAATTTTGGGGGAGGTATATGTTCAGCAGTGTACTTAGTCTTGATAGGCTGCAAAGACGAAGAAGAGATAATGAATTCGGATATTCTAATAAATTAATTAGCTATGTAGCTAAATATTAGCTACATTAGCTTTTGCCTGCGAATTCGTTCACCCGTTTTCCCCCATCAAGTATTTCGAGAAAATGTAGCCTAAATTTGCCTCTAGGATCCCACTTTACAGTATTAAAAGAAATTATCAAAAAACTGTATGTGTTTAAAATAATACAAAATATTACTAAATATGGGCACGGCTTAATCACTCTTAAAAAAAAATAGTAATGAAGTTTTGGTGTAGTTTACTTATATTTTGGTGGCTGTTTCTTTAACATAATTTTTCTACATTACGGGTGACTCATACATACAAACATAGAGGCCAGTTAAAGTAGACTTCAGGGCATAGGTCCCTCCCATGGGGAGGATTTGCCATAATCGCCACGCGTGGCAGGCGGATTGGCGATCGCAGCACCAGACCACTTGCATCTCAGACGCTGCTGCCCATCTTCGGTCTTATTATTTATTATATTATACATAGGTAGACTGTAACTTTTAACATTATAAGAACTTGTTAATTTTACTTACAGTCGAATAATAAAATAATTTGAGATTGAAAGAACTAAATTGTCAATACCTAAATTGGCTAAACGCGTAAAAATAAAAAAGTTAATCCATCATTTTTTTAAATTAACCATCGGACACGCCTTCTACAAAATATAAAAATTATCAGGCTACCGTTGTACAACATTGCTATTAAGTTTTTACAGGTTTTATCACGTATAATCTGAAAATATCTCTAATTTATTACTGAATATACGAAATATGTTCAATAGGCACGTTAGATAATCTGCGTATTTTCATTACCAATACTTCTTCTTATCTAGGCAAATTACCTAACGTAGCGGAGGCAAAGTCAAGTTCTATTGAGCTTGCAACGCTAAAAATCTTACGGTGCCATTTCAAAAGAAAGCATTTAAATGCTTATGCTTACCTCTACTAAGTAATCGGCGCTAACACTCTTACTAGCAACTCCGAGAAAGAGAACATATTCTTTGTTTTCGTGTGTTGTTTAGAAGTGAAAAAAGAGCAGCCAAAAAGGTGGACTCGGCTATGTTTCCACATAGCCGAGTCCACCTTTTGGCTGCTTTTTTTGAGTCACTCACATCAAGTCCTTAGAATCCGATATCTGCAGGTTATGTGAATCAGGATAGTGTGTACCCCACTACAGCTGCACAAGTAGTGTTTCAGAGTTGAATAAACGCCCGCACACGACAGATTATTGTTATTTCAGATTATTTATTTATGTACTCGTCTGGTTAGTACTATTTAAAATATATGTAATACCGGAAGGTACATAAAAAATACTTAAGATAGAAATGTTATAAAAATAGATAATAACAAATAAATAAGTTCTTATTTATTTTTAACGGAAGCATTCAGTAGAGAAAATCAAAACGAGTGTAGGGTAAAAATGAGGGAAACCGCTGGACGATGTTGGCGGTGCTCCCCAATAGGGGAGCACCGCCTTCTCCAGCTTGGAGTCAGCTGTTGCGAGAGCCAGAAGGGGTGGCATTAACTATTCACTAATTCACCCCGTTAGACAAGTGGATTGGCGATCGCAGCACCAGACCACTTGCATCTCAGACGCTGCTGCCCATCTTCGGTCTTATTATTTATTATATTATACATAGGTAGACTGTAACTTTTAACATTATAAGAACTTGTTAATTTTACTTACAGTCGAATAATAAAATAATTTGAGATTGAAAGAACTAAATTGTCAATACCTAAATTGGCTAAACGCGTAAAAATAAAAAAGTTAATCCATCATTTTTTTAAATTAACCATCGGACACGCCTTCTACAAAATATAAAAATTATCAGGCTACCGTTGTACAACATTGCTATTAAGTTTTTACAGGTTTTATCACGTATAATCTGAAAATATCTCTAATTTATTACTGAATATACGAAATATGTTCAATAGGCACGTTAGATAATCTGCGTATTTTCATTACCAATACTTCTTCTTATCTAGGCAAATTACCTAACGTAGCGGAGGCAAAGTCAAGTTCTATTGAGCTTGCAACGCTAAAAATCTTACGGTGCCATTTCAAAAGAAAGCATTTAAATGCTTATGCTTACCTCTACTAAGTAATCGGCGCTAACACTCTTACTAGCAACTCCGAGAAAGAGAACATATTCTTTGTTTTCGTGTGTTGTTTAGAAGTGAAAAAAGAGCAGCCAAAAAGGTGGACTCGGCTATGTTTCCACATAGCCGAGTCCACCTTTTGGCTGCTTTTTTTGAGTCACTCACATCAAGTCCTTAGAATCCGATATCTGCAGGTTATGTGAATCAGGATAGTGTGTACCCCACTACAGCTGCACAAGTAGTGTTTCAGAGTTGAATAAACGCCCGCACACGACAGATTATTGTTATTTCAGATTATTTATTTATGTACTCGTCTGGTTAGTACTATTTAAAATATATGTAATACCGGAAGGTACATAAAAAATACTTAAGATAGAAATGTTATAAAAATAGATAATAACAAATAAATAAGTTCTTATTTATTTTTAACGGAAGCATTCAGTAGAGAAAATCAAAACGAGTGTAGGGTAAAAATGAGGGAAACCGCTGGACGATGTTGGCGGTGCTCCCCAATAGGGGAGCACCGCCTTCTCCAGCTTGGAGTCAGCTGTTGCGAGAGCCAGAAGGGGTGGCATTAACTATTCACTAATTCACCCCGTTAGACAAGTGGATTGGCGATCGCAGTACTAGACACCCCGCACGGCTGCTGAATTGTAGTCTAGCATTTTACGATATCTCGCTGTCTGTTCTTTTCTGTTTTCTCGCTGCTTTTCCTTTAGTTTCCTTTTACGAAATCCACGGGAAGAAAGGGGATGGTATATTCTTACATCGTAACTACGGGGATAATTATTCATTTTTATTTAAAATAATATTCAATGCCTGTACAATGTACACGTATAAACAGAAAGATGTTACCGTGACATTAATTTTGTGACAAAAATACTAATTTTCAGTTCAAAGAAGAGCAGGCTCGAAGAAAAGTTAAGAATTTAGAAAACGAACTAGAGTCTTTACGTGGGCTCAAGCATGAAACTGATAGAGCTCTACGTGCTGAATTAGGGGCGTTGAAAGATCAAGTGGCTAAAATTTCTAAACAACTTTTGTTGGAAGATACAGAAGCAAAGAAAATTAAAACTGAGGTACTTGATTTATTGTAATAATAACCGTATCTCCTTGACTAAAAAAATTGTTGTGTAAAATTGAAGGATGGTGTGTGTTCGTGTGATGTGGTATTATTTATTTTATTTTTATAAACTTATAGTTATATTACATAGCTTAGTGTTATCAATATTTTAATTTTTTATAATACAATATACTCGTTATATGAAAATCTTACTTGGCGTTCTGAGATAATTAAATGACTAACTTTTTGCCATTACGATATTAAAGCCTTTTCTCTTAGTCATCTCCTATCACAGCCACGGGAAAAAAAGGGGTGGCATATTCTCATGGTTTGATGTTTTTTGCTTCTAAGCTTGAACAAATACGCCAAAATAAGCTCAAGATTACTGAAGATCTTGAAGCATGCAAGATAATATGTGATAATAATATGCAAGGCAAATTAGAAGAATTAAAATCGAAAACAGAGGAACTTTCTTCACTTCGAGATAAATTGTTGGATTGTCGCTGTAAATTGCCACAAGATAATAGTGTCGAAGCCAAACGTACGCCTTCCCTAGCCGCTATTTGTCAGTGTGATCCTGAAAATGATATTCAGGTAAAACTATACTATATAAATGACTTTCTTTAATGAATTATTCATATATCATATTTATAAACTTTTTTAATTATTTTAGGATTCATGTTCGTGCACTTCCTTGCGTAGCAGTCTGCTATCAAACTTACTAAGAGATCTTTTCAGTGGATTGAACTCAGAGTTAGGTGACACTGGATTAACAATGCCGTGCCAACTACTTAAATGCTTAGAGGATAAACATAATTGGGATCGTTCTAGTGCAGTTAAATCGAACCTTCAAAGCTTTTTTGCAAAATTGCTTGCTGGGGAGCTAGATTTTGCAATCGCTTCATCTATTGAAAAATATCATGCGAAGGTAAAAGCAAATCATATAGATTCTATTTATCTTTAGCACAATAACTTGGTTACAACTTTAGGTATATTTTACAGTGGGTTGGGCAGTCATGTGCAGATGAGGTTCCATTAAGAAATATAAGCGACTCTGAAGAAAGAGAATTTCAGGAACGCGCTCTGGAAAACCGGGCACAAAAGCTTGCAACTCAACTAGCGGAGCAATTGTACCAAGAAAGGGCTGAGCAGCTATTACAAAAAGCAAAAGACATTATAAAGTTGTCTCCGCCACAGTGTGAATGTGATATTTCTTCTCCTGGTAAGATGTAATATATAATATAATCAACAGAGATATAATTTAAAATAAATAAGAAAAAAAACTACGTTTAAAAACCGACTTCTAAAAAGTAAAAGTATAAAATAACTTATTACAAATTTAATTTATGCAAACCTAGTACCTTTGATATTAATAAAATACTACTATTTGTATGTGCTACCTATAGAGAGGTTTCAAATCGGTGCCAAGCCTAAACAAAATAAAACTTAGTATTATAAATAGCTGGCTTACGTGAATGAAATGTATCTATAGAGACATGCTGTCGTAGTATGTATGTATTATAGTTATGTATTATTTTATAGTTTTGCTACAGTGTCTAAATTTCTTGTCGCTTATTAGGATCATAATTGTCGGGATGCACCTAAAAAGCGTATGTATAGTCGTCTGAATGTTACGTGCGCGTGATTTAAATGACCATGGTTGTGATTTAAAATCTGCGCATAGCTATGCTCAATTGCTACGGTATTTAGTTGATATTATGTGATAATAATATGCAAGGCAAATTAGAAGAATTAAAATCGAAAACAGAGGAACTTTCTTCACTTCGAGATAAATTGTTGGATTGTCGCTGTAAATTGCCACAAGATAATAGTGTCGAAGCCAAACGTACGCCTTCCTAGCCGCTATTTGTCAGTGTGATCCTGAAAATGATATTCAGGTAAAACTATACTATATAAATGACTTTCTTTAATGAATTATTCATATATCATATTTATAAACTTTTTTAATTATTTTAGGATTCATGTTCGTGCACTTCCTTGCGTAGCAGTCTGCTATCAAACTTACTAAGAGATCTTTTCAGTGGATTGAACTCAGAGTTAGGTGACACTGGATTAACAATGCCGTGCCAACTACTTAAATGCTTAGAGGATAAACATAATTGGGATCGTTCTAGTGCAGTTAAATCGAACCTTCAAAGCTTTTTTGCAAAATTGCTTGCTGGGGAGCTAGATTTTGCAATCGCTTCATCTATTGAAAAATATCATGCGAAGGTAAAAGCAAATCATATAGATTCTATTTATCTTTAGCACAATAACTTGGTTACAACTTTAGGTATATTTTACAGTGGGTTGGGCAGTCATGTGCAGATGAGGTTCCATTAAGAAATATAAGCGACTCTGAAGAAAAGTTAAGAATTTAGAAAACGAACTAGAGTCTTTACGTGGGCTCAAGCATGAAACTGATAGAGCTCTACGTGCTGAATTAGGGGCGTTGAAAGATCAAGTGGCTAAAATTTCTAAACAACTTTTGTTGGAAGATACAGAAGCAAAGAAAATTAAAACTGAGGTACTTGATTTATTGTAATAATAACCGTATCTCCTTGACTAAAAAAATTGTTGTGTAAAATTGAAGGATGGTGTGTGTTCGTGTGATGTGGTATTATTTATTTTATTTTTATAAACTTATAGTTATATTACATAGCTTAGTGTTATCAATATTTTAATTTTTTATAATACAATATACTCGTTATATGAAAATCTTACTTGGCGTTCTGAGATAATTAAATGACTAACTTTTTGCCATTACGATATTAAAGCCTTTTCTCTTAGTCATCTCCTATCACAGCCACGGGAAAAAAAGGGGTGGCATATTCTCATGGTTTGATGTTTTTTGCTTCTAAGCTTGAACAAATACGCCAAAATAAGCTCAAGATTACTGAAGATCTTGAAGCATGCAAGATAATATGTGATAATAATATGCAAGGCAAATTAGAAGAATTAAAATCGAAAACAGAGGAACTTTCTTCACTTCGAGATAAATTGTTGGATTGTCGCTGTAAATTGCCACAAGATAATAGTGTCGAAGCCAAACGTACGCCTTCCCTAGCCGCTATTTGTCAGTGTGATCCTGAAAATGATATTCAGGTAAAACTATACTATATAAATGACTTTCTTTAATGAATTATTCATATATCATATTTATAAACTTTTTTAATTATTTTAGGATTCATGTTCGTGCACTTCCTTGCGTAGCAGTCTGCTATCAAACTTACTAAGAGATCTTTTCAGTGGATTGAACTCAGAGTTAGGTGACACTGGATTAACAATGCCGTGCCAACTACTTAAATGCTTAGAGGATAAACATAATTGGGATCGTTCTAGTGCAGTTAAATCGAACCTTCAAAGCTTTTTTGCAAAATTGCTTGCTGGGGAGCTAGATTTTGCAATCGCTTCATCTATTGAAAAATATCATGCGAAGGTAAAAGCAAATCATATAGATTCTATTTATCTTTAGCACAATAACTTGGTTACAACTTTAGGTATATTTTACAGTGGGTTGGGCAGTCATGTGCAGATGAGGTTCCATTAAGAAATATAAGCGACTCTGAAGAAAGAGAATTTCAGGAACGCGCTCTGGAAAACCGGGCACAAAAGCTTGCAACTCAACTAGCGGAGCAATTGTACCAAGAAAGGGCTGAGCAGCTATTACAAAAAGCAAAAGACATTATAAAGTTGTCTCCGCCACAGTGTGAATGTGATATTTCTTCTCCTGGTAAGATGTAATATATAATATAATCAACAGAGATATAATTTAAAATAAATAAGAAAAAAAAACTACGTTTAAAAAACCGACTTCTAAAAATAAAAAGTATAAAATAACTTATTACAAATTTAATTTATGCAAACCTAGTACCTTTGATATTAATAAAATACTACTATTTGTATGTGCTACCTATAGAGAGGTTTCAAATCGGTGCCAAGCCCTAAACAAAATAAAACTTAGTATTATAAATAGCTGGCTTACGTGAATGAAATGTATCTATAGAGACATGCTGTCGTGAGTATGTATGTATTATAGTTATGTATTATTTTATAGTTTTGCTACAGTGTCTAAATTTCTTGTCGCTTATTAGGATCATAATTGTCGGGATGCACCTAAAAAGCGTATGTATAGTCGTCTGAATGTTACGTGCGCGTGATTTAAATGACCATGGTTGTGATTTAAAATCTGCGCATAGCTATGCTCAATTTGCTACGGTATTTAGTTGATATTATGTGATAATATTTATTATTACAGTTACTACATACCCATGTCTTTTGAAGTCAACTTTGAAAAACACTGAAGATAAAGCTTGTTTAGCTACCAAAGAATATTCACATCGAAATATTACGCAACTTCGCCTTCAAGTGGACGACCGCAAAACGGTATTTAAGCACTTAATATATGTTTTATTTCTTGAGCTTCATTATTAAATAACCATTTTCTTTTCTTTTTCAAAATTGTATTGCAACTTACTTTTAACGTCACGCACTTTACCATTGGGGAGTAGGCAGAGGTATACACGCATATTTAGGACAACGTGACTAAAGGTAACCATATCATAAAGTAAAATAAATATAATAAATAAATATCTTCACACAATTCCCAATGCAGGGGTAGACAGAGGTCCAGTCTAGACAATTAAGTCTCTTTGATCCAACTTCCACTGAAGATATTTTCGGGACAACGTGACAAGTGGTGAGCCCGTCGCCGCCTTAATGTCCAAGCCAACGATATAATTCGTCCATAAGTTTTTGAAAAACCCATTGGTACGAGCCTGCCATCTGGGGGATCGAATTCGGGTCTCTTGACTCGAAATTCCGACCACCCAACCACTCGGCTATCGTAACTTGTTCTCTCTTCGTCCCTTTCAAATAAAAGAAGTTAGTTTTATTAGCATTTAAACGGAGACGTCTTTTTTACATTCCTTTTTCATGCACGTGACTAATGCACGAGTTCTGTCTCTGATGGTGCAATAAAAACTTACTTAATAATTACTTTAATGTCACCCAATTTCACATCCAAACAACTATCTTTCAGCTTTTGTAAACAGCTCTTAGCACAGTTTCCACATTTTCATCCTTATTTTCTTATCAAAAGCCTTCTCTAGATCCACAAAAGGACAGATAATCTTCTATTAAGCAGCAGTTTTTCCGTGACCATGCGAAGAGAAAATACTTGATCCATGCATCCTCTTTCAGTTCTAAATCCGCATAATGCCTCCCATAAAAATCTTTCCAATTTCTTCGATGTACCTTCAAGTAAACTTTACTTGCTAAACTGGTCAAGCTGATCGTCCGATAGCACACGCAGCCATAGTGTGAACGTTTACCTTCATATAAAGGCACAATGAACGCGGATCGCCAATTGTCCGGGACATCATTCCGCTCGCCAGCATAAATTGCACAGCAGATGGAAGCCGTCTTAAACACGAGACCCACCATATTTGAGCATTTCAGCAGTAACTAACTAGTCCTGCAGCCTTGCCGCATCTTTTTCACACTGATGACCTCGGTATCAGTCATCATGGAAGTCCGAATCTGGTTTACCAGTCACGGCGTCACCCTCCAATACTTCACTAAGATCATCGCACGCATATATTTCTCTATAAAACTCGCTCCATCATTGCATGACGTCTGATTTTACGAAGCTCTATATATTATTTCTGTATTGTGTACGTCGAATAAAGTTTCTTTCTATGTATAATTTCTTGTTATACTTTTGTCGATTAAAAAGTGATTTTCAGAAATCCACCAAGAGATTTAATTTCAAACCAACGGGAACGAGGGATAGGAACAAAAGAGTTGTACAAGGACTTATGGTAATTCACATTTTTTTAAATTTCTCATAAAATATTTTAAGTGGATTTAGATTCTTTTACTATTCACATAATCTATGATGATGGAGGGACATAGCGGATAAGAATTTGTTTTTTTTTTTTGTAAAAGGAGAGCCATTAGGTTACTTGATTAAAATTGGTAAGATTAATATGTGAATTAACGATTTCAGTTATATTACGATTTAGATCCTGGTACGCGTAGTATAAATTTAAATAATATTTAAGAATGTATATAAAATTAATAAAAGTCACGATAAAAAACTTATGTACGAATTATATCGTTGGCTTGGACATAAAGTCGGCGACGGGTTCAGCACATGTCACGTTTTCCCGAAAATATCTTCGGTGGAAGGTGGCTCGAAGGGACTTAATTGTCTAGACTAGACCTCTGTCTCCCCCTGTATTGGGAATTGCGTGAAGATATTTATTTATTTATTTATAAAATTAATTTATTTTGCGAACATTTTGTCAGGCATTATAATTTTTAAGGCGATGTCTTGATCATGTCTTATGGTGCAGGTGTTGGGATAGTTGTCGTGTAGAATTTTTAATTTATATTTTATTGTAGAATTTTTAATTTTTAATTTATATAATTTTTTTATCTTTAAGGACCCTTACTATATCAAAATAGGAGAGGCTAAGAAATGTCGAAAAGAGATTCCTGTCAAACAAACTGTTAACCATAGAGCAGTAGGAACAGATAAATATGAAACTTCTAAGTTTGCATTCAAGAAGAAACAAGGTGAAAATAACATTCCTTTTAGTAAAGAAAACAAGTTAATGTTTGATAAAAGTTCCGTTAAAAGTTTTAAAAAGTCAACTCAGGCATACGCAGTCAATTTATGTCTCTATAGCCAACAACAAGATGGAAACATAAAGCTATTGACAAATAAATATGTAGCGGATACTAAAAATAGTAAGCAGAGAGAAATTTCTACTAGTGGAATGGATCATAATGATGAAGTGCATTCAAGTATTTTATTAACAGAAGCACCTGTTGAATACCTGAATTCTGCTAATTTGCCTTTGGAGATACTGGAAAAAAAATCAAATTTAATAATAGACAGATATTGTTCAAATGATTGTGCATGTTTTCATAAATTGCCTTCAGACACTTCAATTGATAATATTTTAAAGACTTTCCGAAAATCGGAATCAAAATTAGCCAAATTGGCTAATAACACTAATATACGTGAAATTGTAGATAAAGATAAAGTCGAAATATTATCTGGTTTTCTACCATTAAGTAGAGAAATTATTCTTTTAAACGAATCTAAGAAAACTAATGAAAAAATATTAAATGAACACATACTTACAAAATCATTACATGAAAAAAAATCTAAGCCTGCATTAAATTACATAAAATCAATTAATTATGACAGTAATGAATCAGTAGCTAAAATACTAGGGGAACCATTAGATAATAATGATGTAAAAATAACAGAAAATCCAAACGGAAATTTAGAAGACGGAAATAAAAATCTATTTAATAAAAAACAGCAAGCATTAACGGAAAATTATTACAAAAATTACCAAATCCATTTTGATCATAAATATTTTCAAACAGATAATGTTCCTACACATAATCAGTATAGTATTACTAGTATAGGACGTCAAATTTGTAACACACAGACGAGTGTTCAAAGTTTGTTAATGCCAACGAATCCTACTGTTAATGTTTCTACTCCGAATGCGGACTATGTAGTTGATACATCAAATATTCCACAAAACTCCAATTATCAAGTTAAGCTGCTGGGAGTAACACTTAGTAATAATAAATACGATACAGACCTTAATTTAGGATCTGTTAAACATGGCATGAGATGTTATGAAAACTCATACAATAATAAATACGGAAACGAAGACCAAAATAATAAGTCCATTCAAATTGCAACAAATGCGGCAAAAGACAAAAGCAATCACAACATATGTAATAAAAACGAGAAAATTTTAATTTCAAACAGCGTTTCACAAAATGAAAACTCTTGTGTTTGCTGTGAAAGAGAGCTTGGTGATGATTCTCGTGATCTGGAGGTTAACACTTTCGAGTTATTAGCAGAGTTTTTACGAAGAAAATTAGAAGAGTATAAAATATCAACGTCTGCATCTCCTTTGGACTTGGTTCTTAAGGAGGATAAATTGTATTCTGATATACTAAAAAAAGTAAAACATATAATCGCAGAAAGTTCTCGCGAAATAGAATGTAAATGTTTTGCAGAAAACCAACACGAGGGAAGTGTTGCAAGTTGGAAACGGGCCTGTATTCTATTGCAAGAATATTTAAGGATTAAGATGAAACGAATTAAGTGTTCTTGCTCTATCACAGCTAAAGACTCAAGTAAGTTGTTACCTGAAGTGCTGGAAAAAGTTTGTGAAATAATTGAGACAGATTTCCAGCGACTAAAAGAGAAAAGCTGTAATAGAGTTGACAAATTTAATTTAGACATGAGAGATGTAAATAAAAGCCACGAAATAATTATTCCGCTAAGTGATACATTCAATAATAAAAAAAATTCAATAGACAATTTTGAGCAGGACAAAAACAGAAAAGATTTACTTGAACAAAAAAATTACGGTCTTTATTGTACAGATTCTAAGATAAGGAATGAAGCTATCGTTAAATCTACCTTTGATGGAGAAAGTAAACGTAAATCTTTTCGTAAGAAACAAACTTTTTCTGATTCGAAGGATTCAATTGAACTAAATAAACGTAAACATATGGAAATTTTAAATTTAAGAAAAAATGACGAGATAGATCAAAAAGAATGTGTTCGGTTGTTACACGAAGAACATCATCATCATGAAGAAGGATTGGAAAATAATACAAAAACAGTGGCTAATTCATACTTAAGTTCTAATTTAGACTGTTCATGTAATCCAAAATCGGGCTCAAGTGAGTACGCCAATTCAATCTTAAGAAATAACGATGTAATTAAGGAAATGTGGAGGAATGATGAAAAAACAAATGTATCTTACATAATGCAAAATTTAATCAAACCAAAATCTAGTAAATTTACTCAAAGAGACAGTTCTTTAATAAAAAAAGATAAAGAATTATATGAGAAAGAAGTTTATGTTGATACAGGAAATGAAATTGTTAAGTTAAAAGTTTCGAATTCTCGTTTAAATAATGGTATTAATAATTCTACAAATACGTCTCATTTTAATAATGAATCCGATTATTTAAGTTATGATGAATGGGATGACTGTGAGTCTTCTGCTTGTTGTCAGAATATTAGTGATATTGCTTATAATAAAGAAAAACTATACGATTCTTTGAATTTGCCCATGGATAAGCTTTCCAGTCATGTAAAAAGTAAGCCATTATTAGATAGTGATGAAATATTGACCTATAATATTAGATCTCAAAACTGTGATTGTGAAATGGTTCCCATATGTCATGTCAAAATGTTAATAGATAGTATTGAAAGTAAATTAGTGAATTTAAAATGCACGTGTGACTCTATGCATCCCGATGTTTGTCCAGTGCATTTTGAGTCATCCTGGTAAGCCCGTTTTTTCGTGTAAATTATTGTAAAGTTCATCCTGATTAAAAGGTTTAAATTCATCAATATGTTTATATATTTGTGCACTTACACAATCCTTAAACAATGCCGTATTTTACCGAGCTATAAGTCATTTGAAATAAATGACAAACATCATTTGTTCATATCACATGTAAATTTCAGTGGAATTATACGTACCACATATTATACGTTTATATTTACTACTAGTATATACATCAAAGATCGATGTATATACTACTATGGTCGAAGGGACTTAATTGTCTAGACTAGACCTCTGTCTACCCCTGTATTGGGAATTGAGTGAAGATGTTAAATTTTTTATTTTATTTTATAGTATACTAGCTGACCCCGCAAACGTTGTTTTGCCATATAAAAATAGGGGTTGATGATAGAGGGGTAAAAATTTAGGAATGTATGTATTTTTAATGCCACATTATAGAAAAATAAAAACTAAAAATTTTGTCCAATAATTAAAAAAAAATGTTAAGGGTGAACAACCCTTATCACTTAGGGGTATGAAAAATAGATAGTAGCCGATTCTCAGACCTGCTGAATACGCATACAAAATTTGGTAAAAATCGGTAAAGCTGTTTCGGAGGAGTACGGTAACTAACATTGTGACAGGGAAATTTTATATATTATATACATACGTAACGCCTGTTAAAGTCGACAGCAGGACAATGCAGACAAAATGATAATATTCATCATTCCACGCCTACTGATGTATGGAAATTCCTCCGATCAATGGGTATTGGAAAGTCAGTTTCATCGGATTATGGTCCAGATCTTAATTTGGATGACATAAATTGTCATTTTGTTTCTACTCCTTCAATAGACCCTGCAATCCGATCTCAAACTTTAGCTTCCATAGGTTTAATGCAACCTCTTTCAATTCACCCCCTTAGCTCAAGATGAGATTAAAAAAGTTATAAAGTCGATAAACTCCAAGGCTGTGGGCTATGATGGGATTAGTAAGGTTATGTTATCCTTGATCCATGAATACCTTCTGCCCACTATTACACTTATTTTCAATTTCTCCCTAAACTCGTAGTCAGTATCCTATGCAGTGGAAAAATGCCTATGTTAGACCACTTACCAAAATCTCTAATCCTGTACTACCTTATCATCTTCGCCCAATTTCAATTCTCCCATTTCTATCAAAAGTTCTGGATGCATGTGTTCACAAGTAAATTTCCTTATTTATAACAAAACATAACCTGCTGAATGATTTTCAGTTAGGGTTTCGTTCAGGTCATAGTACCACCACTGCATTAATTAAGGTCAGTGATGATAAATGGAAAGCAATGGATGAACAGTAACTAACGGTGGTGGTACTTGTCGAGGTTTCTAATGCTTTTAACATAGTGGACCATAATATCCTTTTTCCATCCTAACACACCTACGTTTTTCTACGTTTTTCGAGTTATCTTCGCGGTCGCCAGCAAACAGTCCGCCTAGGCCAGAACTTCTCTGATTGGTCTGGTGTACCGCAAGGCGGTATACTTTCTCCAATTATGTTTTCCCTATTTATTAATCCCATTACTTCAGTTGTCGATTGTTCGTCCATCTGTATGCAGGCGATCTTCAGCACTATTTGCATACAAATATTAATGAGTTAAATAATGCCATTACCACCGTAAATCATAATCTAGAAGTCATAAGACTGTGGTCAAATAGATTCGGAATCTCAGTCAAACCCTGGTTGCTTGCCAAGACGGATTATGTAAATCTTTATCCAGTTTTTTACGAATGTATACTTATACCTTATACTAATTTAATAAAAAATCTTGGCTTGCATATAGACAACACTATGACTTGGGACTTACAAGTTGGTGAAATTAGCCGTAAAGTTATTGCCACCTTGCGCTCCCTATGCCGCCTTAAAAATTTCCTTCCTTTCAAAACGAAACTCATGCTGGTACACTCTTTGATTTTACCTATTATCGATTATGCAGATGTGTATTATCCAGACCCACCGCAACATCTTCTCACCAAAATGGAGCGCCTTTTTAATTGCATAATATTTATATTCGGTCTTCGTAAATATGACCATATTTACTTTTACCGTTCAAAGCTGAAGTGGCTTCCTATTCGCCAAAGGCGTAGCTCCAGAATATTGACAGTGCTTTATTCGATTGTATATGATCCTAGCTCTCCTTGCTATCTTAAAGATACAATCAAATTTCTTTACATGAGTAATGATCGTGTACCACGATCTTCGACCAGTCTCAAAATTTGCATCCCGTACCATAAAACCGGTTTCTTTAGCTCTTCCTATACAATACAGGCTATACTTCTATGGAATGCCCTGCCTTATGACATAAAGAAAGCTCCCAATAGACCATAATGAAGTTATTTTATATTATTTTTATTTTTAAATACGTTCATGTAACTAATTAAGTACATGTTCATCTAACTAATTAACCAAATAATTAAAGTTTATTTTTTTATTCGTTATTTTCTTAATTCTTTATCGCTTAAGTTCTATAATATCAATTTAGTAACAAATTTAAAATAAAACGATTTTCGGATTTAATTGCGTTTTTAATTAGTTTTTACAAACTTTTTTTTATTTCCCGACGTTTCGGATGCTTTACAGCATCGTGGTCACGGGGGTCCCCCCGTCATAGTTTGTAAAAACTAATTAAAAACGCGGTAAAATCCGAAAATCGTTTTATTTAAAATGTGTAGTACTCGCGTAAATACAAGAAATCATTAGTAATAAATAATTAAATTAATAATAATAATGTCTTCACGCAATTTCCAATACAGGGGTAGACAGAGGTTTGGTCTAGGCATTTAAGTCCCTTCGACCCACCTTCCCCCGAAGATAATTTCGGGACAACGTGACAGGTGGTGAGCCCGTCGCCGTTTTTATGTCCAAGCCAACGATGTAATTAATGTTTTTGAAAAACTCATTGGTACGAGCCTGCCTCCTGGGGATCGAACTCGGGTTTCTTGACTCGAAATTCCGACCACTCGACCACTCAGTTATCGTGACTTATCAATTTAGTAGCTTGAATATTTAATTGAAACTGCCCATTAGCTTTTCTCGTAACGCATAGAATAAATGTATATAAAATGGTGAACCATTTTATATGTTTACTAACGGGCAGTGCACTAAACGTGGCAGACGTAGTACTGTCTTGGAATTCATAAAAAAATTCCTGATTTAAAGTACTCAACAGCAAAATAAACATTAAAAAAAACGTGACAATCGGTTACATAGTTTCAGAGTTCCTCGTGAGCTACAACGTGATATAAAAATCATTTTATGTTGTTAAAAAAATAACGTCGACATGTCGGCTTATTTTATATTGAATAATTGTTATATAAAATCATCCTGTGTTTAACTTGCTGTGGATATATTGTGGAATGCAAAATAAATATAAGTAAAGAATTTCAAGGTCTTATAAATAAATATAAATGATACCTAAACAATATATTATTAATTGGTGCAGAAAATTATTGGATGCATCGTGACACTGTCTTGTAATGTGTGGTTAGATATAAAAAATGTGTTTAGTTTGTTAGCATCTCACAAATTTTGCTTTTGTCGTCTCCTATTACACCAGAAAAATGACGAAGTAGGCTAAGTAGACTTATTCTGTCTAGTGTTTACTGATACCCTACATGGGTATATAAAACACAAATCTGTAATAAGTCACGATAGCCGAGTGGTTGGGTGGTCGGAATTTCGAGTCAATAGACCCGAGTTCGATCCCCAGGTGGTAGGCTCGTACCAATGGGTTTTTCAAAAACTTATGTACGAATATCGTTGGCTTGGACATAAAGACGGCGACAGGCTCACCACCTGTCACGTTGTCCCGAAAATATCTTCGGTGGAAGGTGGGTCGAAGGGACTTGATTGTCTAGACTCGACCTCTGTCTACCCCTGTATTGGGAATTGCGTGAAGATATTTTTTTTTAATTTTAACAAATCTGTAAGTATAGAAACGGGTCCGATTATGGCCCCTGTCGCGTTGTTGAAAATCTCCTCCTGGCATTTTTGGTTTGTTAAGAAAACTGCGCAAATTTACGAACAGGTAGCATTTCCCTTACGTTATATTTACGTCTATGCTTCTCCAGACTTTGGATAAAGTTTCGTTGTAATTTAACATTCTGAAATATCCTTTGATGTCATAGTATAACAAGGATTCATTGCTAGGAAAGAAGACATTATAATAAGGGATGGTATTGAGTCACTTGTATGCTTATAAAAATGTGTTAATCGTTTTGAACTGATAATAGCCGATATCAATTACAAATAAGATAACTTACTGGTTTAACAGTATCGGTTGATTTGTCTAAGAAGTGAT
Source organism: Sericinus montela (assembly GCA_029286605.1). NCBI lineage: Eukaryota > Metazoa > Arthropoda > Insecta > Lepidoptera > Papilionidae > Sericinus > Sericinus montela. The sequence continues at coordinate 5,459,063 of JAGSMR010000021.1, forward strand.
ATGTATTCATAATAGCGAAAAGCGAAAAATAAAATTGTAATATTTAAGCAAATAAGTCTTCTTCGCATTGAATAAGTAAAATGGAGCCGAACATAAAATTTAACCCTGATTTAACCTCAAATGTCAAAAAAAGGAATAAGCCAAATATTATTTCGAGACTTTTTCTTTGTTGGGTACTACCCGTTATATATAAGGGTAATAAAAGAGATGTTGAAGAAAGTGATTTAGTTGTTCCAACCAAAAAGTATGATTCGGATCGTCTTGGAGACACAATAGAAAGGTAAGTGCAGAATTAATACAATTTTAAAATTTACTTATTTGACCTAATGACTTAAATATATGTGTGACTTAAAAAATATTTGTGTGGCAGTTTCTAGAAATAAATGTTAAATATTTTTTCTCCTTTCTTAGTTTTATGGCCCCTCTTTTTAGACTGGAATGTCATGTTAAGTAATCTTGTGACATATCAATCAATCTTGTAATCTTTCATCACTGTGACTGACAAAACAAACTATTGTTACAGAGCAAACATTATTATATCATAAAACTAATACTTTAATTGCGTACTGCACTAACTAATAAGTAATTTTATAACTATATTTAAAAATTTCACTGCTCATTGATAACACTCCAAATGTTCTATAAATGTGTAACTTTATGTGATGAATCTCTTAATAAATAGTTGCTGTTTTGGGTCTTTCTATGTCACACATGAGATAAATTTAGCACTTAATATCGCACTTGGTAATAAAGACTTATTACGAATTACGAGTCGAAACCATAACTCTCACCTAAGATGCTTCCATGGCAGATTTTCGATTAGTTTATACCGTACCTATAGTACTATACGGAAATAATAGCGAATATGATATTTTGACAAATTTATAATCAAATTTAAAATCATTGCATAAATGAATATGAACATTTGATTATATCACGTGTCCTCAATATGGCTCTAATCCGAGTAGAGCTCGACAGGTCTCGTATAGAGAGCGTTTAGTAAGAATGTACAACAATTTTATATATTCTATATAATATCCACGTTACATATTCAGTAATAAAATTTTTGTAGTAATGTTTTTTGTTACGATTTGCTGTTTTATTGTATATATGCTACATTTTTAACTATATATTTGTGTGAATTGTTTGGTAAAAATATTAGCATTAAACACACTAGCTTTTCCCGTATCGAACCTTAATAAAAAAATTATCCGGTAGAAATTAGACAGATCGACGACGAGCATCTGCGTCTAACCAACTTGCTTGGTGGCGAAATATCCCTTTCAGGAAAAGCTTCTAAGGCTTAGGCATCATAGCCTGAGGGGTGAAATTAAAAATTCATTTATTATTTGTTTGATATCTTTCTTTTGATTCATGGGAGTACAAAGTATTTGCCCGATGCGCTGAGCGAAGACACCGTCCTCACAAAATACCAGCGCAAAACTGATTTCAAAGTAATAAATTAATAAATAAATATCTTCGACCCGCCTTCCACCGAAGATATTTTTGAGAAAACCTGATAGGTGGCGAGCCCGTCCCCGCCTTTATGTCCAGGCCAACGATATGAATCGTACATAGATTTTTTTGTCCTTTTCACCTGATCGAACTCGGGTCGCGAGTCAGTGTCTTTGGTGTACGTTTTTGCGACATAGTATAACCAAAATGAAATACTAGTGAAAGTGACGAACTGTATGGCTAAAGTGGACAGGTTACTCAATTTGAATGGAATTTATAAGACGCAGCAGGATCACATTATACGATAATAGTTTCATAAAATAACATAATGATTAATATGAAAAATAAATAAATAAGATGTTTTTAATATATACTATAGTCACATCTTTTTGTACTGGTGTCAAACATGCGTATGTTTATGTGCATAAAAATTTTTACATGCAGCTTGCCGGTGATATATATATATATATATATATATATATATATATATATATATATATATATATATATATATATATATATATATATATATATATATATATATATATATATATATATATATATATATGTATGTATGTATATATGTATGTATAATGATTCTTAAGATACTCACGAAGTAATCTCTTGAACTAATAGGCATTCGGAGCAGATTTTATCTTCAAAGGTAGGGCGTTCCAGAGTAGTGCAGCTTGTACCGTAAAAGAGGAGTTAAAGTATCCTGTATAATGTTGAGGAATGTGAATCCTATGTTGGTTTATGGAGCGAGGTGCTCTGTCATGAGTTGATTAGAGATGTTGAAAGTTATTTCTTAGGTAAGAAGGAGAATTAGAGTTTATGACCATATCTCAATAGCCGAGTCACGATAGCCGAGTGGTTGGGTGGTCGGAATTTTGAGTCAAGAGACCCGGGTTCGATCCCCAGGTGGCAGGCTCGTACAAATGGATTTTTCAAAAACTTATGTACAAATTATATCGTTGGCTTGGCCATTAAGACGGCGAAGGGCTCACCACCTGTCACGTTGTCCCGAAAATATCTTCGGTGGAAAGTGGGTCAAAGGGACTTAATTGTCTAGACTAGACCTCTGTCTACCCCTGTGTTGGGAATTGCGTGAAGATATTTATATTTAATAATTTTTCTATATCTCAATCAAAAAGAAGCAGCTGATGCTATACCTAATTAAATAGAGCTGACCGCCAATATTTATTTATTGGTACTCCGTTTCACCTTATTTTTTCGCATGTATAATGGGTGAATGTTAAGTGTGAAAGCAAATTTTCTCACAATTAACTGAATGGTAGGGCACGTCCAATAATAATTTTATCGTTAATTTTTGATAAAAAAAAATCTTCGCTACCGAAGACATTTTTAATTGTAGTTATATTGTGAAACTGTAATAGTGTAATATGTAACGTTAATATAATATAATATTTAATGTAAGTAACTCCCTCCGTGTAAAGGCCGTGGACTTGAACCGGATTAAGAAAATTGTTATTTGAAATAAACATGATAATAAAATAAAAAAAAAATTACATGCGACTTAAGACCGGAATTAAAAAGGGGTTAAAAAGAGATTTTAAACCATCAAGGTGGTCGTGCGCAATAGTGTTAATCAGAACTCCGTAGGGGACGCAGTCAGCTAGAGTCTTATCTTTCAGTAACAGACTAGACAAATGCGAAATGTGGTCAGTTTCAACAAGTAGATATTTAAAATAATAAATATATCCATCGACTGTTTGCGAGATAATGTGCGACCGACAATATTTGAGCGTTTCAGTAGTAACAATACTGTTTGTTACATGTGTTTGTGATATACACTACGTTTAGTGGGATGCCATTTCACTAAAGACCACCACTGCAACCTAAAAGACATGTTACACACATGACCCGTAGTACACATCGTTAACATATAGCATCACCCTCAATAGGCGCGCAATAGAGCGCGTGACATAAGTGCGTGTTTAGATGTCCCCTGGTCACGTGAATAATAGCGGACATCCTTTTAAAACACATCAGTCATTAATGCATGACTGTGAATGAATAGGATCCACATTGTAATTCGCTTTAGATTATACTATGTACGGTCTTTTCCTTACGCATTGGGAATGGGTAATATCGTGTCAGTAGCTCGAGAACATAAGTTCAACATGGATTACAGCAGGGATGGCACACCTGATTGTTCCTAAGATTTACTGTTTACTGGTGAATCTCTGTTCCGTTATTTACATATTTCTTATAATAATAATAAATATCTTCACGCCTTTCCCTATACAGTGGAAGACGGAGGTCGAGACAAATAAGTCCTTTCAACTCAACATTCCACCGAAGACATTTATTCGTGATGATGATAATTTGATAAGAATATACACTTGCTTCCTAAAATTTTTGATAATATTACTTCATTACATGTTATAGATCTTCATAAGGGGCGCTAACTTTTTTTTATGGGTCTATTAGACCTTTCTATTTTTTGAAAATACTAATGAAAATATAAGAGCAAATTAGATAGGTAAACTATTACAACAAATCGTTTCGGTGCCATTGAAGTGTAAAAATGAAAAATTACTCGTCAGTGTATTTCATTTATTTTTAAAAACTTGAGATAATAAGATGAAAATTTAAACCTATGTTTTTAAATCGATATTTGTTTAATTATTATAAAATCTTTAATCTTCGGAGGAACGTCCCCCCTTGGCAGATGTTTCTCGGTCCAGTTTCTATGACGACCCGGGTGAAGGCGGACAAGTAACAATGCTGCTGGTGATAGGTTTCATGTTGGTTTTATTGTTTGAATTTGCAATTGATATATTTACAGTATGATACATTGTACCATCTTTTATAATTCATTATTTTTTTTAATTTATTAGATATTGGCTGGAAGAATATGAAATGGCATTACAAACAAAAAGAAAACCATCTCTTTGGAGGGCCTTAGTGCGTGCTTTCTGGGTAGCGTATCTGCCAGGAGCATTTCTTCTATCTGTTAATACAGCCACTAGGTTAGTATTTTTTCCTTATTTAACGGTCTTTACAATGAGGTAAATAGTAAGTAAGATGGGCTTGCCATAAAAACAGTCCGCCTTTATGACTTACTGAACGTGCAAACATCTTACACCTTTGACGCTATTGACGCTGTTTTCAAGTGATATTTTTCGACGTGATTATCACGCCATCTGTCGATACCTAATACGATTAAGGCTCAAGCTCTAAATCTTCTCTTACGATTCCCACGGAATAAAGTTGGCAGTGGTAATGTTTACCTGTTATTATTGTTATTATTGTTATATTTACGTTATATTATTGTTATATTTACGTAAATCTTTTGTATACGAACAATATTAACGACCTGAAGTTGCTCTGCTCTATTGAGCTGCTTAATTTAGGCTTAACTTTGGCTTTTGCTTATTTTCACGGTACTTATTGTTATTTTCAATAATTTTCCCCTTATTACATTCTCTATAAAAATAGGATGGCTTATTCTAACATTTATTATATAATGTGTATATTTCTTTATGAGAATGCAATAAATAGAATATTTTTGCACAGGACTATCCAACCTTTACTATTTACTCAACTTCTATCGTATTGGTCCGTGGAGTCTTCGATAACTACTGAAGAAGCTGCTTATTATGCTCTGGCTATGTTGGGAGTCAATTTTATCGGCATTCTTTGTCAGCACCACAATACTCTGTTTGTAAACAGTTTTAGTTTAAGAGTGAAAGTTGCAGTATCTTCGCTGATCTATAGAAAGGTACATTTAAATTATGTTGATATACATATTTTAAGCAACTCAGGATAGCCGAGCTTAGGGTTATCCGATTCGAGTCAAGAGACCAGAGTTCGATCACCAGGTGGTACGCTCGTACCATTGAATTTTTCAAAAATAATGTAAGTCGTTGGCTTGGACATAAAGAAGGCGACGGGCTCACCCCCGTCACATAGTCCTAAAAAAAGTCTTCGGTGAAAGGTGGGTCTAAAGGACTTAATTATCTGGACCATAGTCTAACCCAGTTCTAGGAATGGCGGGAAGATAAATATTTTAGTATTAAATTGCAGAGGAGTTCAAGTGATTTTTTATGATTACATGTTAATTTTATTACTTTCATTTTTATTTTATTATATATCTTTTACTTTTATTTTATAACATTACCATGATCTATCTGATCGGCCAGATCCCTAGGCTTTGCGAAGAGATGTTGCATCTCTTTGCCTTTTTTACAAGATATACTACGGGGAGCGCTTCGAGGAATTGTTCGGATTAATCCCAGACGCTGAATTTCACCATCGTACCTTACGGCATAGTCAAAAATTCCATCACCACCATCTTGATGCTTGTTATTTCACCACAGTGCGTTTTTCGCGGAATTTTCCACGCACTTGCACTTTATGGAATGTGCTGCCGTCAGCGGTTTTTCTGGACCGATACGACTTAGGGTCCTTCAAGAAAAGAGCCTATACATTTCTCAAAGGCCGGCACCGCATCTGCTATTCCTCCGGTATTACGGGTGTTCATTCGCGGTGGTAATCACTTACCATCACGTGAGCCGCCTGCTCGTTTGCCTCCCTATTCTATGAAAAAAAACATTGTGTTAGCATTGCCATTACGTAATAAAAATTCCGTCGGCGTAACTGGTTTACTAATAAATTTGTGCAAATCACTACTTTCTTATACGAAGATTAACAGTCGCTTTTGCATAGCTATAACGTTAGCTATAAGGTTATAAAGACATTAAATAGTTTTAAAAACAAATTAAAATTCTTCTTTTTGGCATATTGATGTGTTACAATAAATATATATACTCGTACAATGGAAATACACATTATTTATTTATTTGTATACATATGTATATATATGTGTGTATGTATGTATGTGTATATGTATGTATGTATGTGTATATAGCAGGGTAACCGGAGATTTAATAGGTGATGAATACTTTTATATTAAATAATAATTTATTGAGTTTTTTTTTGTCATTTTGCTTTCATTTATAGATTTTTGTGTACATTTATGCGTATATGGGGATGAATATATAATGTATTGTTAGTATTAAGAATGGAAAAAATAATATATGGTCGCTCTGTGACGCGTTTGCGAAGTCACTCCAAGGTTCCAACTGAAAACCAGCGCTGCAGTCTCTGCTGCATTACGCTGAGTTGGAGTCCTATTTGATATACCACATGTTAAAATAACTATGTAATTAACTTATAAGTTTCTTTTGTAAATGTGTGTATCAAATAAATAGTTCTTTCTTTGTTTCTATAACGTCATCTACACGATCGCTGGGTGATACGGCAGAGGTCACGGGTTCAAATTCCGTCAGTTTACTGCATGACTTATATATATATATATATATATATATATATATATATATATATATATATATATATATATATATATATATATATATAACATTCGTTCTAACGAAAGGCAGATAACAGAAGGAGAAGCGGAAATACAAAATAACTCTACGTAGTTTTGTGAAACATGCTAAAATATAACTGACCATATATATATATATATATATATATATATATATATATATGGTCAGTTATATTTTAGCATGTTTCACAAAACTACGTAGAGTTATTTTGTATTTCCGCTTCTCCTTCTGTTATCTGCCTTTCGTTAGAACGAATGTTAATAGTAGTATGCTCACTAGGTTAGTATCCAGAAAATGCTCAAGCAACTTAATGTTATAACGGTTGTATCATATAGGCGTCGTTAAGCATTTGTCGAAAGGGGAGGCACATGTACAAACCAGAAACGTGAATAGCTCAAAAAAAAGTATAGTCATCAGAGAATTTAAAAGTGAGTCTGTTACAGGTACTACGTTTAAGCCAAACGTCATTGGGTGAAGTCGCAGCTGGAAAACTAGTGAATCTTTTATCGAACGATGTTGCCAGATTTGACTTCGCATTTATGTTTCTTCATCATTTTTGGCTCGTCCCAGTGCAGTTGTGCGTTGTCCTGGTTTTGTTATATTATTCTGCTGGATTCGCGCCATACGTTGGTCTTTTTGGTGTAATTATACTTGTGCTGCCAGTTCAAGGTAAAATATAAGATCATTACTATTATAATATTTGGATTTTCAAACTGATGTATAAAGTGAACGAAACACATATTTTCGTGTTCACCGTAGCACAGACTTTATCAGCATTGTTTTAGCACTAACTCAGGTAAATTTATTTTTAGCATTTTTAGTATGTATTTACAAAAATATATAATTTTTACAGCACTATATGCTAACATGCTTTAGATTTTTTAAGGCGATAATCAATAGTCTTTTACATCTCCTCTGATCCCAAATCACGTAGTTGAGTTATTGAATAAGTATCAACAAGGGTGTCATTTACATCCAGATCCGAGACTATGCAAAAAAATATGTTTTCAATATTGACCTGTACGGAAGTCAACCCCGGGGCCTTAGATTGGCAACACCTTAAAAACCTTTTGTTATGTTGTTCTTTCCGATGTTTTCATGTTTTGTTTTGGTTAGTACTAAACAAACAATGGCCTATGTTTGTTTAGTACTTTGAATGTACACATAAGCTATCAAAATTGTTATTTATACCCCGTTATTTATACATACGTTACATATATGTTTGTTTTCATAGTCTTTAGGGACAATATACAAACAAGATAGATATATAGATAAGGATAACGTCATATTTATTGCTCTGATCCCAAAGTTAGCAGCTTAAGCATTTGTTGCACAAACACCCTAACCCGGGAAAATGTAGAAAAAGTGTTTTCTACATTGACCTGACAGGGAATCGAACCCGGGATCTCGGAGCTAGCGACACCATGAAAACCGATCTGACACCACTCGTTCATGGAGGTCGTCAAACTTTATTGTGTGGTATTACATCGAATAAAAAATATATATAAATAATATATCTTCACGCAATTCCCAATACAGGGGTAGACAGAGGTCAAGTCTAGACCATTAAGTCCCTTTGACCACGACAACGTGACAGGTGGTGAGCCGGTCGCCGTCTTTTATGTCCAAGCCAACGATGAAATTCGTACATAAGTTTTTTGAAAAACTCATTGGTACTGCCACCTGGGGATCGAACTCGGGTCTCACGACTCGCAATTCCGACCACCCAACAACTCGGCTATCGGCTATATTACATCGAATGTCACGTATATTTTAAGTGCTTTCAAAATATGTTTTAGCCGGTTTAACGAAACTGACATCAATCATTAGGCGTGCAACTGCTCAAAGAACCGACAGAAGAATTAAACTAATGAATGAATTGATAAACGGTATTCAGGTAAAAATAAAAAGATTTTCATATACTTTTAAATTCGAAACTTAGGATTTAAATATCTTTATTTAAAAAAATTAAAGTCGACTGTAATAAGCATTCATTTTAGAGGCTTAAGTTCTAAATTTTGTAATTTAGAACTTAACGTAATTTTGTTATGTGTTCTATATAGAACTCGAAAAAGTAGAACAGCAGCAATATTTCAAGTATTGTCGTAGCTTATGGACGTAATACATATGGTTGAAAATTGGGTGATCCGAATTCGAATCAGGAAGTGCAGAAAATTCGGCATGTTCACAGACGAAATATACACAATAAATTTATTCAATTCTAACTAATGTATAATTTTTATTGTTCGTACTTTCCACCTATCACGTTGTCCCGAAAAGCCCTGGAGACACGTTGGTCGAAAATTAGAAAAACTGTACATTTTGTAAGCGTTTGTACTCCAGTCGTGTTAGCTGTATGTATGAATGTTTACATATCCGAATATATATGTTTACTGTAAGTATAATGTGCCGTTGGCTTGGACATTAAGACAGCAATATGCACACCACCTGTCCCGAATAGATTTCGGTGAAAGGTCTACCCCGGTATTGGGAATATACATGTAGACATTGATTTATTTTAAAAATAGTCATAAACCATTTCTTGTAAACTGATACTATCAATTCTCAAATGGTATAGCTATCCTATTTATTATTTTAATAACTTAATCTTAATCGTAAGAAATATCTATATAGGTTTTACCACTTTATATAAAGTGTTTGGTTTGTTCAACAGGTAATAAAAATGTACGCGTGGGAAAAGCCCTTCCAGAAAATCATTAAATCAGCCCGAGAGCACGAATTACAATCACTGCAAAAGTCTATATTCATACGCAGCGTTTTTGTAGGTTTCATGTTGTTCACGGAAAGAAGTACTTTGTTCATCACATCACTTACGATTGTGCTTACCGGTTCTATGCTCACGGCTACTGTGGTATGTTTATTTAAACTTCTAGCATTAACAGTAGCATTAATATGCTGCCCTACATTTATGCTATACGTTTATTTTGAGAATGCCATTATCGGTCACCGTGCATCCTAGGAGCACCACATTTCAAACTAGATCCGATAGATAACATCAGCTGCAATTAAAGTAATTTTATCAGAATGATCTTTTTCCGTTTATCGATAACTCTATTCACGAAACAGAAAAAAGAATACTAATAAGTAAAATAAAAGAAGATGCCCGTGCCCTTGCTGATGATTGCCCTGTAAATGCCCTTGCCGATCAGCATGGGCCTTCTATTAAATATTTTAGCCCAGGGTCCATCTAGTTGCAACTACGGCTCTACCATGTTATGTGTTACCATAACACACTTATTATTATAAATGAGATAATGGAAATTGTCAAAAAAAATCAAATCTGTTATTACTGGAAAAAACTGTGTCGTGTTACAATGATTGGCTTACTGTCCGGTCTGCAAAATTTAAAAGTCCGGTCTGTAAATGTATACTGCATAACATGGAACTCTTCTATAAAACGCTGTTGCAACTACAAACCGTGTACTTCATATACGGTATCTTTTTATTCTTGGTTATACTGCTGGTCGAAATGTATAACATCTCAATTTTTGTAGCTATTGCCAAGCTTTTTACCCAGTCATCTTACGCATTTTGCCGACACCCGGGGTCAGGTAGCCCCTTGTATTATGAAAGTAAATTATTACTTTGGCACGACACTGTAAACGGTTCCCTGCTTTTTTCCAAATGTAATTTTGAGTACTGCATTTTTTCCAATATTAATATACCTGAAATAGGACTAGTTGTAATAACATTATTTTTAACACAATTAATTGTGAATTTTAATAAAACATCAATTATTTAATTATTCATACATACCGTGTATCAATGGTGCGGCCCAGCAAATTGTTTCTTTGCGGACTGCCAGCCAGTTCATGTACACGTAACTGTGATTGGCGCAGTATCAATACGTTTTTATACGTCAGGATGACAAACGTGTAATAGGTTCACATTATAATAAGTCATTAACAATAATCGTGAATACTCGTAACCTACGAAGTAATTACGCAAATGTTATAATTTTTTACATTAATTTCAAAATATTTCAAAATATGTAAAAGTTAAAAAATAAATGCTTTTCTTTCATGTACATTTCGGCCTGTAAAAGTCCATGGTTCCCTTGACGGAAATATTATAACATAACACTAGTTTAAAAATAGATTTAGTTTCTAAAAGAACTTTATAATGCCATCTATCGGGTACTTCCCATCGCATCATGTTAAGATGATACTAGACTATTATTTCAACGCAGATTTCACTCTTTACTTTCATTTCAATCACTGGTTACTTTACATTTTCAGATATATCCAATTCAACAGTATTTCAGCATAGTGCAAATGAATTTAACATTCATTTTACCAATAGCAATAGCTAGTTTATCAGAGTTGTTTGTAGCTTTAGAGCGTATCCAAGGAGTTTTAATGATGGGTAAGTTACATTAGACATGTCTTTGCATAGCATAAGTTACATTAAGCAATCAAATATTTTATTTAAGGCATATTTTAGTTACTTCATTATCCTAAAGGAGATTTTAGAAATTTTTGCTTAAGATAATAATTTACATTAAATTATTATTTTGAGCAAAAATTTCTAAAATAGTGTGCTTAATCGTAGTTAATAATTTAATGTTGTGAATATAATTTCTGCCTGTTTGTTACAATTTCGCAACAAATTTATTTCTCTTTGAAAGAGTACTTGAATAGTTAGAACTAGACGTGCGTGTATGATTAAAAATTAGAAACTGAAGAAGCGATGTAAGGATTGTAACACTTCGCGATATGTTCCCTCCAGATAACCCCGACACACATTATGCTTGAACATAAAATAAATTTATGCGACCTTTTATTGAAAAAAAGATTACTTATTAATACTTACTCGAAAGAAACTCAAAAAATATCTCTTTGTATTGTGAGTTTTTGGCACGTCGTAAAAACCTATGCGCACTACATCACATACTCATATATGCTGTGTAGAAAAAAATTGTACAGAAGTTAGGATTTCATTTTTATTTATTACAGAAGAAAGAGATGACTTAAAAATACTAGACAGTAACGGTGCAAGTGAAAACACGAATACAATGAAAATAAATGGTAAAAAGACATACAAGGAGGACAACTACGTGATTGCAAAAAGATTTTCACGTAAGGAAAACATCGAATCTACTCTTACAGGTAATTTAGTCAATTTTCTGAAGGCGATAGCTTTAACTAGTACCACTAGTTAAAGCTATCGCCTTCGCCTATAAGGTTTGTTCTCTGGGTACCATCATACCCTACCCTAAACAAATCAAGTTGTATATAGGTGCAATTATAAATCGATTAATAGGGATATAATAATAGGAATTACACTTTTTCATGTAGTTGTACAAAAGTGTAACAAATAGTGTCAGAGCATTTTATACATTGAGGTTAAAATTTTTTAAACTTTCGCAAATAACCGCCACATAGCTCGTAGTGCTCACCATCGTTGACAAAGCAAGATTCTCGATTACCTTTGCACTTTCACCAAACGCACTGGAGGTTGCACAAGATGAAGTGACAAAAATATAAAAAAAAATATCTTCATGCAATTCCCAATACAGGGGTAGACAGAGGTCTAGTTTAGACAATTATGTCACTTCGACCCACCTTCCACCAAAGATATTTTCGGGACAACGTGACAGTTGGTGAGCCCGTCGCCGCCTTTATGTCCAAGGCAACGATATTCGTACATAAGTTTTTGAAAAACCCATTGGTACGAGCCAGCCACTTGGGGATCGAACTCGGGTCTCTTCACTCGAAATTCCAACCAATCAACCACTCGGCTATCGTGATTTTTTAATGAAGTGACAATATCCACAATATTGGGATGAGTCGATGAATGCAGGTCTGTTCTTTGGGGCAACCTTTGGGGAGGTCCATGTTCAGTAGTGATTATTTGATTAGAATGTAAAGAAAAAAGTTTCTTATTGATCTAAATTTACGATGGTTATAAATTTTAGAACCAAAATCCCAAAAATTCGTATCTTCCGATTACGCTGTGGAGTTATACGAAGTAAGTGCATCATGGTCTAATTCTAAAGAAAAAATGACTCTTAAGAACATATCTTTGAGAATAAGCAAGGGAAAACTGTGCGCTATCATTGGACCTGTTGGCAGTGGGAAAGTAAGCAATTTAGTTTGTATATTTTACTGTTTTTATTGTGTAACCTAATATTGATATTCAGATTCCATTGACGACTCTAGTCAGTTGAATGAGTTTTTAGTAATTTGCATTTTATAACAGTTTAGTTATTATATTAAACTATTAGACTAATGTAAAGTTATTACGTCCTTTGAAAAAATAAAAGGCTAAAACATTTAGCGCTTACTTCAAACATTTAATTTTCGCTAATAATATCAGTATTTTTAAGAACTAATCATGTATAAACATTATTATTTTCGTTGAATTGATTTAGGTCTTCTACCAATAAAGATATTTTGCTCGTAGCATATTATAATATATTATATCATTAGCGCTCGGCATTCTCTTTAAAAGACTTTTGTAAATTGAGAAAAGATCTTTTCCTAATAGCGACATATTATAATATCTATATTTAATCTTAATTTGACATTTTAGTCATCATTAATGCAAGTCCTATTAAAAGAGTTCTCTATTTGCGGAGGCAGTTTCAACATAAATGGAACAATGTCTTACGCTTCTCAAGAAGCATGGTTATTCCCAGCCAGCGTGCGTGATAATATTCTTTTCGGATTACCTTACGACGTGCAAAAATACAAAGAGGTATGTGCCAAAGATTCTATTTCTGTAATCATTTATTATTTTATATATTTTTAAAAGAATATTGGCAATGACATAATTTATTGTTGATTCCTGTGTATATGTTGGTTAAATTCAATTTTTATTTTAACAGGTATGCAGAGTGTGTTCTTTGTTACCTGATTTTAAACAGTTTCCTTTTGGAGATCAGTCCTTAGTCGGAGAGCGCGGAGTATCACTCTCAGGCGGTCAAAGGGCGAGAATAAACTTAGCAAGAGCCGTTTACAGAGAAGTAAGTTTGCGATACTTTTAATCATTATAAAACATTTAATTATTATAATTATAGTTCTTAAGACTTTTATGGCTGTAAATGGAGTAATTAATCAGGTGTAAATTAAAATAATAACATATGCCTATCTAGGCATATGTTTAATGTATCTTTTATTTTTCACGTCGTTTTATAATGTTCTATATTCTATTAAATAAATTGAACACTACGATTTACTTTAAACATTTCAATTAAGGATGCTCTTACAAGAGTATAATAATAGTACTAGTAATAATAGACTATTGCAGCATATTAATAGCCTCAGTTTAAATTAATAAGACTTTTTTTTTAGTTTTGAGTTTTTTTTGTATTGTGTTTACTATGCTACCCTCTTTTGGCTTTATTCTAATCACGACAGATTTTTTCTTTATTCTAATCAATGATAAATGTTATAATATAATCATTATAATCGATTTACACCCCAATTACTTATCAATAACTCACAATAATCGTTTATTAACATACATGCGAATTTTTAACAGGATCAACCTAATGCGACATCGAAGTTAAGTATACTGTTAAGTAAATATCTACTATAATACACATTACTCGTTACTTTTAGGCCGATATTTACTTGCTCGATGATCCTTTGTCAGCTGTGGACGCAAATGTGGGACGACAGTTATTCGACGGCTGCATCAATAATTACTTGCGCGGACGTACCCGTATCTTAATCACTCACCAAATTCACTTTTTGAAAGCCGCTGATTATATTGTTATCCTGAATGAGGTTCGTTTTATTAAATTAACTGTAAACTTTTAATGATATTTCAAGAAGTTTACATTACACAATTTTTTCGTTTAGGGTTCCGTCGAAAACATGGGAACGTATGACGAATTAGTTAAATCTGAAAAAGAATTCTCCCTATTACTATCAAGTCTAAGCGAAGGTGTTACGGACACAGATGATCCGAAAGGAAAGGTAAAGAGAAAATGTTGCTAATAAATTAAGTTCTTAATACACATACTCTCATGTACAATAATATTTCATCACATTTACTAGCAATCAATAAGGTTGACTTATTACCTTCGAATTCGCTAACCTATTTTTCCTTAAAGTTCTTTCTCATAGTTGCAGCGTTATAGCATTAAAATTAATAAAAAATACTTCACTTGGTGTAATTCACTTCAATGCAAATCACTTTAATGCTGTTCAGTGACAAGCCTTAGATTTTTTTAGCGTTATTGAAGACTGACTGACTATGGTGTACCTTAATCGTGAATGGGATAACATTAATGGTGTACCTTTGATGTAGAAGTACACTCAGAAATAGGGCTATTCTTGATGGAAGTTTAAGTTGAAAAGGCCTTTTATATTGCCTTGATTATTAATAACCTTTGATAATGCCATAAGGGCGAAACCGGACAAGTACATGAATTTAAATAAATGAATAGTGGACTATTAAATTAAAGAGAAAAAAGTTAAAATTTTAACTTCGCCGATCGCGCCAATAAACAAGGCACAAGTAATACAAAGAGAACACAGAGTTAAAATTTCAACTGATGCGTGTAAGAAACGGTGGCTCGGAGGTAAGAGCGTCGCCACGGATCGGCGAAACGTGTCAGTTGAAATTTTAACTTTTTTCTCTTTAATTTAATAACATAAAAGTTCAGCATAAATATGCTTTAAAAATCAATAAAATTGCATAATAAAGAATAGTGGAGTAAGTAAAATAAATAATTTTGATGATGAATTTGAATTTATTTAAAAGTCTATAGTGTCTCTTGGTTAACATGAAGATGGCATTAGAAAATGTCCTTTTTTGAAAGTGTTATCGACATAGGAAGGCTCACGAGAAAATAAATAAACAGCAGAAAACACACAAAGCAGCTCATGCTTCAGTTTTTATTTCACATGCTTGTACTAACTTTCTTTTTTTTTACAAAAAAATAGCTTGAAGACCCATCAGTGCAACGTGGAGTGTCTAGATTATCAGTCAAAAGCGAAGATGATCCTAAAGAACAACTGAAACAGGTTTTGCAAGCAGAGGAGAGAGCCAAAGGAAGTTTGAAATGGAAAGTCATTGCGAATTATATGGGTTCAGTTAAATCAGTGTGGGCTGTCGCAGTTGCTTTATTCGCACTGATATTAACACAGACTGCCGCTACAGCTGCTGACTACTGGTTAAGTTTTTGGTTCGTACATACTTTTAATATTTATAAATTGCATGCTTGTACATATCTATCAGATTACGAGTAGCAGAGTTGGCTAGTGACAGCTGAGTATCTCTTAAGAGTTCAATCGTATACCATCTAAAAATCACTAAGTCTAGGGACTGCTGTTGCCTCTACAGCTTTATTGACTCAATCTTGCGTGAGCGTAGGCTCACAAGTAGTAAAAGAAAAAGAACAACGTTGTGAGTCACTCCGACCCCTGAAAACAAGACTTTCGACTAACAGATGCGAGGAGGTTGGGTAAACTAGTGACCCTATGGATCACTGTCGGCCAGGTTTGATCGTATTTTGAACGGCTAGTTCAAAAAATTCTCGTGTACATCGTGAGCCTAGGATTATGAACCATATGTTTTACTCCCACCGTGTTCGTGTGTATTTTGTTAATCACGTTATCATTTTCGGTGAAGACGTATTTAGATCGTCTTTTATAGGAAGGGGTAAGGGATGCGATGTTGGTTAACTTAACCAAATATGTAGATAGTGACAACTTCATATACATTGCTAACATACCGGAGTAAATAGCTAAAGGGCTTGTGTTATGGGTAGACAAAGTGTTTTTCTATATTGACCCCTTCGGGAATGGGAACCCAGCAGGCAAAATAATGAAAACTCGTCTACTGAGGTCGTCAAGATGGGGAAAAAACAAATTTTCGAAAGTAGCATTTTCATCATAGCCTCGCATTGCTACAACTGCTAGTAAATTACTAATATTACCTACTAGTATTACTGTTATACACAAGAGTCAACGAAATGAAAGATGTTTTAGCTCTATCTTAATATGTCAGATCTTATGTAACAGATCTTAGATCTAGAACTTCGTTTAAAAAGAGAACAGAGAAGAGAACTTTAATTTTACTAGTCGTAAAATTCTAATGGAAACTAAGTTTCAGTCTTTAAACAGCGTAGGCTGCTAAGTATACTTAGTAGGCTCCGGAGATTATTTTTATTTTATTTTTCGTTTGTGCATCTGTGCAGTGTAGTTTAGTGTTATCCGCTACTTGCCAATTTTTAGGAAACAGTAAATTTTAACTTCTAGAAATTAATCTATAAAATGACAAATGAAAATACTCAAGAAATGAAAACGTCGGCCAAGGTAATTTTTAGTGATAATCATAATATTTAAAGTATGGTGTGATTGTAATTTGTGTATCTTTCACTGTGTATTGATTATAAGTTACACCAGGGGTTCTAGATCTCAAATAATCCCAATGGTCGTTTACTGCGACAGATATAGCACGAATTAAAAACTTTCCCGTGTGACTTTTAAGCTTTTTATGGATACCATTCGTTAATTTTATAAAAAATAATAAATATCTTCACGCGATTCCCATTACAGGGGTAGACTGAGGTCTAGTCTAGACAATTAAGTCCCTTCGACCCACCTTCCACCGAATATATTTTCGGGACACCGTGACAGGTGGCGAGCCCGTCGCCGTCTTTATGTCCAACTCATCGATATAATTCGTACATAAGTTTTTGAAAAACCCATTAGTACGAGCCTGCCACCTGGGGATCGAACTCGGGTCTCTTAACTCGAAATTCTGACCTCCCGACCACTCGGCTATTATGACTTTTATTTGGGAATAATTTTCATCTAGTAACATTGCTAGATGAAAATTACTTTTCACTCAGTATTTCTTCAGACTTTTAGGCTCGACATACATATTTGACATACACATTTTAATTCTTTTCAATTTCTTTTCTTGCAGGACAAATCAGGTTGATTTTTATGAACAATCCCTTCCTGACGGCGAACAACCAGGTTTAAATCTTTTGTTTTATAACATTTTGTTTTTCAGTGAAGTAAACTCTTTCCATGTGACATACCAGACAATGAATGCCGTTTCACAGTATTAAAAGTAAAGTTAAAGTATAGTGACTGGGCGGCCCCTTAATATATTTCTTTTAAACATTTAATGTACGGGGATGCCACTCTACTAGTAAAAGTATAAAGTTAAGAACACGGACTACACGCATAAGGGACAAATTGCCATAATCACCATGCATGGCAAGTGAATTGGCGAAACTTTGCTCTCTGGACGCTGTCACTCGTCGGCGGTCTGTTGAATTTTGGTCTGGTATTTTTCGAGATTGAACAGTCATTTGTTGGGAGCCAAATGCATTTTCATGGCATTACTTTTGTACGCGAGAGCTTTCTAAAATCGTCATGTTTGGCAATCGGATCAACGGTCGCAATACAAGACAACTTGAACCCGGTCCTTGTCACAGGTCTCCAGAATGTTGATCTAGCTTATTTCGATAAATGGATGGATGGAATTATGGCTATATTAAGAAAAAGAAAATATCTTCACGCAATTCCTAATACAGGGATAGACAGAGGTCGAGTCTAGACAATTAAGTCCCTTCGACCCACCTTCCACCGAAGATATTTTCGGGACAACGTAACAGGTGGTGAGCCCGTCGCCGTCTTTATGTCCAAGCCAACGATATTCGTACATAAGTTTTTGAAAAACCCATTGAGCTTACCAACTGGGGATCGAACTCGGGTCTATTGACTCGAAATTCCGACCACCCAACAACTCGGCTATCATGACTTTTTTGGTGATGGCTATATTAATTTTTCAAAACGTTTTTACTTACGGTGGTCTATGTAAATATTTCCTTTAGCCGTCTTTTATGACTTCTACTGAGAGAAAGATGTATCACTTTTTCTTACTATATTCCGTGTTCGTTCTTGTAACCGAATATGGGAATAAAATTTTTAATTTGTGATTTTAGATCCCAGTTTAGATACAAAAGTTGGAATATTGACTATTGGACAATATCTTATTATTTATGGTAGCATAATTTTGTTCATTATTCTCATAACACAACTTAGAATATTAGCGTTTGTGACAATGACAACACGAGCATCCAAAAATCTTCATATCAAAGTGTTCAAAAATTTAATCAGTGCAGTTATGCGATTTTTTGACAACAATCCATCTGGTAAGTTCTATATAAAAGAGAGTGAGTACATGAAAAAGAGTAATCTTTTTCCCAATATCAACAATAGGGTTAGACAGAGGTCTTAACAATTAAGTCTTTTCGACCCACCTTCCTCCGAAGATATTTATGGGACAATGTGACAGGTGGTGAGCCCGTCGTCGTTGTTATGTCAATAACTTTTTGAAAAAACCCATTGGTACGGGCCTTGTGGATCGAACTCGGGTCCCTGAATTCCGATCACCCAATCTCGCCTATCGACAACAACCGATAACAAGAGATGTTCACTAGGACGCAGCCACAAAGTTCTCTAGTCGAATTCCGTTTGGTGGATTTATTTACAATAGAATTTTCATGGTAGAAAGCAATTTACTTTAAAATCAGTTTTCTTTGGTAAATTAAATAAAAAAAAATATCTTCACGCAATTCCTAATACAGGGATAGACAGAGGTCGAGTCTAGACAATTAAGTCCCTCTGACCCACCTTCCACCGAAGATATTTTCGGGACAACGTAACAGGTGGTGAGCCCGTCGCCGTCTTTATGTCCAAGCCAACGATATTCGTACATAAGTTTTTGAAAAACCCATTGAGCTTACCAACTGGGGATCGAACTCGGGTCTATTGACTCGAAATTCCGACCACCCAACAACTCGGCTATCATGACTTTTTTGGTGATGGCTATATTAATTTTTCAAAACGTTTTTACTTACGGTGGTCTATGTAAATATTTCCTTTAGCCGTCTTTTATGACTTCTACTGAGAGAAAGATGTATCACTTTTTCTTACTATATTCCGTGTTCGTTCTTGTAACCGAATATGGGAATAAAATTTTTAATTTGTGATTTTAGATCCCAGTTTAGATACAAAAGTTGGAATATTGACTATTGGACAATATCTTATTATTTATGGTAGCATAATTTTGTTCATTATTCTCATAACACAACTTAGAATATTAGCGTTTGTGACAATGACAACACGAGCATCCAAAAATCTTCATATCAAAGTGTTCAAAAATTTAATCAGTGCAGTTATGCGATTTTTTGACAACAATCCATCTGGTAAGTTCTATATAAAAGAGAGTGAGTACATGAAAAAGAGTAATCTTTTTCCCAATATCAACAATAGGGTTAGACAGAGGTCTTAACAATTAAGTCTTTTCGACCCACCTTCCTCCGAAGATATTTATGGGACAATGTGACAGGTGGTGAGCCCGTCGTCGTTGTTATGTCAATAACTTTTTGAAAAAACCCATTGGTACGGGCCTTGTGGATCGAACTCGGGTCCCTGAATTCCGATCACCCAATCTCTCGCCTATCGACAACAACCGATAACAAGAGATGTTCACTAGGACGCAGCCACAAAGTTCTCTAGTCGAATTCCGTTTGGTGGATTTATTTACAATAGAATTTTCATGGTAGAAAGCAATTTACTTTAAAATCAGTTTTCTTTGGTAAATTAAATAAAAAAAAATATCTTCACGCAATTCCCAATACAGGGGTAGACAGAGGTTAAGTCTAGACAATTAAGTCCCTCTGACCCACCATCCACCGAAGATATTTTCGGGACAACGTGACAGGTGGTGAGCCCGTCGCCGCCTTTATGTCCAAGCCAACGATGAAATTCGTAAATAAGTTTTTGAAAAACTCATTGGTACTGCCACCTGGGGATCGAACTCGGGTCTCTCGACTCGTAATTCCGACCACCCAACAACTCGGCTATCGTGACTTTTCTCACGATGAATTTACGACTCGGGTATCGTAAATTCATCGTCTAATTAATTCATGTAATTTTTAGGTCGAATTTTGAATCGGTTTTCTAAAGATTTGGGTGCTATGGATGAATTACTGCCAAGAAGTATATTGGAAACTTTACAAATGTATCTATCAGTAATAAGTATTCTCGTGTTGAATGCAATTGCGCTTCCCTGGACTTTAATACCTACATCAATATTACTCCTTATATTCGTGTTTTTATTTAAATCGTATTTAGCAGCCGCTCAGGCTGTGAAGAGATTAGAGGGCACAAGTAAGTATCTTAAAGTTTTAAATGTCTATAATTGTCAAGGTGATAGTATCGCAATAAAAATGACATCGTTAATATTGTACGATTTTAAACGTTTACAGCAAAAAGTCCAGTGTTCAGTATGATAAACTCTACAATTGCTGGACTTTCTACTATTAGGAGCTCTAATTCACAAAATCGTTTACTAACTACTTTCGATTCTGCTCAGGTAAGGCATATACTTTTTTTTGCCAAGTACGGAAATTTGAGAAAAAATAACACATAAGCTTAATGTTTTTTGATTCCTCATATTTTAACGAGGAGATATTTGGATTCGTGTGTGTCGTAACCGATTATTATGACTTTCACAAGGAAGAGAAATAATAAGGACATTCTTATTAGTTTAAATAATTAAATTAACTTCATTGTGATCTAGTGTATTTTGAGATTGCTATCCCTCCATCTATGAGTAACTTTTATTATTTCAATGGCATAAGCGGTAACTATCTAAGTAATTAGGAATACGCAAATCAATTCCCGGTAACAATACCATTCCATTGCTCAATGCAATTTTAGGTACCGAATTTGCCACGAACTGGGACGCTGAAAGAGAATGATCTCTTGTTGAGTGAATAATATAAATACATATGAAGTGATAACGGCACAGCAATATGTATAGCTCAGTGCTTAAAGATAATTCTCCTCATGAAAGTGTATGTGAACAGATTAAATACTACGCAATTTTTGATTGATTTTAAAGCAAATAAGTTACTCGTATGCTGAACTTTTTGTTATTAAATTAAAGAGATTAATTTAATTATCTTAAATAGAATTCTCTTCCATTTAATAGATTAAATACTATTAAGCTGAGCAATCTTTATGTGTTTTTAGGATCTCAATTCGAGTGCTTTTTATACATTCTTGGGAGGTTCCTCAGCATTTGGTCTTTACCTCGATGCTTTGTGTCTTATATATCTCGGAACTATCATCACTATTTTTCTTTTATTCGATTTTGGTAAGTACTATATTGTCACTTTTTGATGCACATAGGACGGCTTTAGCAGAATAAATATTTAAATAATACTAAATAATATAACAAAAAAATTATGAAATTCAATGTTAATTTATAGGTGATGTGATACCTGTGGGCAGCATCGGTTTGGCAGTAAGTCAGTCTATGGTTTTAACTATGGTATTGCAGATGGCTGCGCGTATTACAGCTGATCTTTTAGGACAAATGACGTCAGTGGAGAGAGTGCTAGAGTATTCTAAATTACCTGGCGAAGAAAACATGGAAACTGGACGTAAGGAATTTTAAACATATTTACCAACACCTGTATGACTAAAAATAACTACTTAATAATATATTCATATTTTTTGATAACCTTAACTAAATATATTTTGACCAGCCTCGTAGCTCGATGAACTGATAACCTTTGAGGAATAAAGGTTCTCGAATGGCTACAGTGTAGGACGACCCCCATATAATGGAATGACAACCTGTAAAATGTTGCGGGGAGTCGATGGATGCAGGTGGTTGAGAACCGCACAGTGATCTCTTGATAGGCTGTAAAGAAGAAGACATAGATTTTACATGCATAACGCATACCTATATTCATAATTCATTATCATAAACATATACATATATGAAAGATAATATTTCACAGCATACCATAAATACATAAATAGGTAGGGAAAACATCACCTGCATTGCTCATCCCGAAGTAAGTGGCTAAAACATTTATGTTATGAAATCATACACTACGAACGTACTACAAACATCTAAACCTAAGAAAATGTAAAAAAAGCGTGTTTCTGCATTCACCCATCCGGGAATTGAACTCGGGACCTCAGAGTTGGGATATCATTAAAACCGATATGTACATCACACGTCCACGGAGGTCGTCAAATATCAAATCATACCAAACCAACTCCTAGTAAAATCCATGTAGCATGACTATAATGTCCGCAGAAATTGAATTCTGATGTTCTAAGACATGTAGCCCAGGTGATAATAAATGCATCACATATGCGCTACCCGCTTTCATGTAGCTTCTTATTGTGCATATATGTCACCTCTGAACAATTCCCTATATTCCATAAGATAAATCAACAAGTATATAATATAATAAATTATTATTCGTAATATGCATAAAAATATCTTCACGCATTTCCCAATACTACTAATGTCTACCCCTGGTAGACAGACGTCTAGTCTAGACAATTAAGTCCCTTCGACCCACCTTCCACCGAAGATATTTCCGGTACAACGTGACAGGTGGTGAGCCCGTCGCCGTCTTTATGTCCAAGCCAACGATTTAATTCGTACATAAGTTTTTGAAAAACCCATTGGTACAAGCCTGCCACCTGGGGTTCGAACTCAGGTCTCTTGACTCGAAATTCCGATCACCCAACCACTTGGCCATCGTCACTTTTAATATGCATATGTGACATACTATGCATAATTAGTCAATAGGTAGCTTTTATGAGAGGACCAATGGGCAGCGGTGAAAAATAAAAAGGGCACTATTATTCGCCTCGTATTATTCTCATCAGATGTTGTCAGGCAAAACAACTTTGTCTTGTAAACCAAATTAAAAAATTCGAAAAAGTCAACTTTTGTTTAATTTATTTGACACGTAATTATGAAGTTTTTTTCAATGAACACACTAAAAATATTGAAGTTAAATAATATGTATTCAATATTTTGGCGAAACATCTTATCTTTATTATTCTTCTCCCCAGCTATTGATCTACCTCCGGATTGGCCAAAACAAGGACGCATTGTTTTTGATAACGTATGCATGAAATATGGGCCTGATGAACCCTTAGTGTTAAAAAATTTAAACTTTGAATTGGAAAGTGGTTGGAAAGTAAGTACTTCTTAACTAAGCTAAGCTGTAAAATATACTTCAAGTACATTCTCAATACTAAGAAACCATATGATAAGTTATTACTTAGTGGATTCACAAACTGTGAAATAAACTGTAGTATATATAATATTTGATAAGTCCTCAGGCTAAGTATTTCTATTTAAAGGTTGGGGTAGTAGGCAGAACAGGAGCCGGCAAGTCTTCTCTGATATCAGCACTGTTCCTTTTAACGGATATTGAAGGTAGTATCAAGATCGATGGTATTGACACTGCTGGAGTTGCAAAATCGGTTTGTATTCTTGTGTAATTTTAATGAAAAAACTTTTACCATATTTATTAATTATTCTTATTAATTTCAAACTTATACTATACTCATATATACTCTTATCCAAGTTTCATTAAATAAATCTTTTCAATGATTGCTCGAAGACATGCGCGAATATTTTGTTTTGATTTTAGAATTTAAGAACAAAGATTTCAATAATTCCTCAAGAACCAGTCCTATTTTCTGCATCATTAAGATATAATTTGGATCCATTTAACCTCTACAGCGATGACGACATTTGGAGAGCTTTGGAGCAGGTATGTTTTTTACAATGATGTGTATACATATAATAAATTTGGTGTATTTAATTTATGCCATTACATTTATTGTTCAATGCAATCACATGAAATATAACATTTATAAAGTAGCTTCCGCCGACGTGGTTTGATGATTAAAAGTAATTAGGACTTCTAAAAGTATTCCAATAGCTGGTTAAGGGAAAAAAATAAACTTCTTACTACTTATAACACAACTTTTACCAAAAGTTTACCATTATTCTTAAAGTAACAAAGATCCTGCGATAATAAAAATGCGCGGTTCCTATGGGACTCTAGTAAAGTATGAAGATAAGATTAAATCATATAGTTCACGAATTAGTACATTACGAATTAGTTAGTTACGTATCACATTTCGTTTATCAATTCTGAATTATTTTAAGCTACCATTGAGTTTTGCAGGCGTAAGAAGCTAGGAAAAGGTAGAAATAAAATAATTTTAATTGTCATAAAAATTCTAGGTTGAACTTAAAGAGGCGATTCCAGCACTTGACTTTAAGGTTTCTGAAGGTGGTGCGAATTTTTCTGTTGGCCAACGTCAATTAGTGTGTTTGGCGAGAGCAATTTTACGTTCCAATAAAATTCTGGTGATGGATGAAGCAACTGCTAACGTCGATCCTCAGTTAGTAAAACTTTATTATCTTACCTTATAATACACATATAATATTCTGAGCGGTTGATTTTATTGTACTGCACTGTAATGATACAGAAGGAATAGTCAACCCGATGGCTGCTACACCATTGCTGTTACATTGATCTTAGTGTTGTATACACCCGAAAGATTTATAGGCCACACCTCACCTCACCTCACTCGCACCATAGACGCTGCCCGTCATAGGTCTGATGGATTTTGGTTTGGTATTTTGCTAGATAGTTATCCCACCATATGTAGGTACCCTTTGGTGTTTTCAATGCCTTTCCTCTAGTCAACTCTTACAATACCCACGAGATAAAATGGTGGTATTTTCTACTCTCGCCGATACCACACGACTAACTACCAACCTACGAGCGAATAGTTTTTATTGCAACGCGAGTCACCTATACAAGTTTGGTTATTCCTACGTTTGTGGCTTTCCGGACCGATTGCGGTGCCGTAGTAAATTATATAAAATTATTATTTATGAGCTAATTTATTGTTATTCGGATTTCTAAAGATACGCAGAATTCATAAATACAATTAAATCAAAAAAAAATATTTATTTCAGAACCGACGCCTTAATTCAAGAAACGATTCGACGCCAATTTGCCACGTGCACTGTGCTCACTATTGCACATCGTCTGAACACTATTATGGATTCAGATAGAGTATTAGTCATGGATAAAGGACAAGTAATCGAATTCGATTATCCATATCGTCTTTTACTGAATCCTGATGGCAAATTAAGTTCCATGGTTAGGGAGACTGGGGATAAAATGAATAAATCCTTATTCGAAATAGCAAAAGCGAAGTACTTAAGTGTAAATCCTGAATAAATCGTTTCTACGACACTATTCGTTACTAAAACTATATTTTTTTACATAAAAACTCTTATAAAATTAAAAAAATACTTAACTAAATAAGAAATATTAAAATATACTAAGGATTAAATATAGATTTAACACAAAAAAACCAGATAATGAGACTGAACCTATATCGTCAACCTCATTTCTAACATAAATTCAATCTAACTTATTGTGTTGTAAGAGATTATTGTGTAAATAAAATTCTGTTTCGAATAATTGTTTTAATTTGTAATTTTTTAAGTTGTATTTTATCCCTAAATGTATAATTGCTCCCCCAAAAGTTGCCAAATCAAGCAGCCGTGTTCCATTCTAACCATGGCCTTTTGGCCAGGACTAGTGTTGCGCCGGGCATTGGGGGCCATTTTTGTTTATAATCTCTCATAAATTGGGTTTGGCATACTCGGAGTTGCCACGTCTGGCGAACAATTTAGAAACCGCAGTTTCTGATCGAAGGTTGACGATCGTGGAACCAAACATTGTGCTCTCATGAGACTGCTTCAGTAGTTAGCTATTGATATTTTTCCCTCGTATGACACGGAAGGATATGGAAAGATTTTCATTACTTACCATATAGTATTTAACAACTAATAAATCTACGAAATTACAGGGAGGTGGTCCCTCAAATTTTAAAGTACGGTTATTGTTGGCTTGTATTCGTTGTAAAGATAAGAGGTACAAATATATATATATATATATGTGTATATATATATATATATATATATATATATATATATATATATATATATATATATATGTATATATATATATATATATATATATATATATATATATATATATATATATATATATATATATATATTCGTAATAGTAAAGTATATGATAGTTGTAGCATACGCTAGATCTCTTCAAAAATGCACAACTAAATTGCGCTGTAGCCCTTAGCACACCATCTACAACACACCCCTGCAAAAGTTCCCACATTTTCTTCCTTAAAACCATATCAAATGCCTTCTCAAGATCCACAACAACACAGAAAATCTTCTACTTAGAAGCTAGAAGCTTTTCCGTGATTATGCGGAGAGACAACACTTAATCCATGCATCCTCTTGCAGGCCTAAATCCGAATTGTCAAATCAGAAAGATTTTTATGGGAGGCATCCCATAAAAATCTTTCAGATTTATCTCGCATCCTACGCGTCAAAACCTTCGTGTTTTGTTAAAACTGGTCAAGCTGCTATCGATATATGCTATCGCCCGATAGCACCCGCAGTCAAAATGTGAACCTTTACCTTTATATAAAGGCACAATGATTACGGATCGCCATTCATGCGGGATATTCCCCAACATAAATTGCATAGCAGATGAAAGCTGTCCCAGGCGCGAGGCCCACCATGCCTGATTATTTCAGCAGTAAGTCTATCTAGTCCCGCACCCTTACCACATTTCAGACTTCGAATAGCATATTCAATCTCTTTCATACTGATGACCTCAGCGTCATCGCACGTATATATTTCTTAATAAAAATCACTCCATTGCTGCATGACGTCCGATTTTTTCCGAAAGGTTGTCATTGGTTCCCGAAAGCACTTTGTTCATTTTTAAGGCTGTCGCACCACTTTGGGCCCGTCCAACCCCTTTCCAGAAGTGCTTGGAGTTTTCCTTAATGTTGTGTCACAACCTGTGGCCAGCTTCTATTCTACACCTTTCACACACTTCCTTAATCAATGCTTTCATGTAAACCTTCTGCAGCTTATATCTTTCTTTTATCTTCTCTCTCATATCCTTATTATGGCTAGAGGCCAAGTAGTCTAACCATTCTTAATTACTGCTTCTTTCACTTCGTCATTCCGCCATGCATAACTTTTTTACTACTACCTCTTTTCATAGTTCCAGAAACGTCTTCCGCTGCACTAACCATTCCATCCCTAAGGCTCTACCATATTTCTTCCACACATCCTTCTTTGACACCCTTGTTTAACTTTTATTCTTAGTGTCCACTTCGTGAAGCTTCCGGCTTCGGATGCTGTCGACCGACTGTGGTTCTAGTATCATAGTCCTGTAGTGTCAACCCGTGAACAGACTCCTAAATATATACCCTGTATACGGATCACTACATACTTATCCGTATCCAGGTCAGCACCCCTGAACACTCCCCTATCCATCATCACTTTCGCAGCCGATCATCCACCAGGAATAAATCGATCATACTTCTCTCATTCTTTCTTTCTCTAGTGTGGATATTCTTGTGATTAAACATAGTGATAGTTATAAGAAGACCCTTTCCTTTCCTTGTATATAGCCAGCTAAGTCAGATAAGCTTGCTAGCATCGTTAACCCTTTAATCACCAAACATTCCAAGTACCGACTCGTGCCCTAGTAGAGCGGTACCAAACCATCCATTGAAATCTCTACATACAACAATTCTTTCCTTTCCCCTAACCAAATCTAGAACTTCTTTTACATTCTCCCCAAAACTTCTCCAGCTCAGCCCTGGACGACGAAGCTATCGGCGCATAAACAACCAAAAGGAATAACTTCGTCGATTAATAATTTAAAGCGAACCCAGAGAAGTCACAACCAGTACATAATTTAAAGCGAACCCAGAGAACCCAAAGAAGTTCACAACGCCTTATACTCAGACATCACATCGACCAACCGAGACAATAGCAGCACCCCTACTCCCTGGCTGACGCTATCGCTCTCCGGCACTCCGGACCATAGAACTAACACCCCGCTAGGGAGCTCTTCAGTACCAGTGCCCTTCCGTTTGGACTCCGACAAATACACGACTTCTAATTATCTTTCAATATTTCGATCAACTCACTCTTCTTATCTCTCATGCCTCGTCTAACATTCCACGAGGAAAACTTTGCACTCCGTTCTCCACTTTCCGCCGTGTCAGGCAGTGCGATAACCAGCTAACGCAACGTATGTGTTATATGTATAATCCGAATCAATGAAGGTACCACAAAGACGCAAACCCAAGACAATGTAGAAAAGTGCTTTTCTAAGTAAGGAATCGAACCCGGGACTGCAGAGATGACGGACCCAAGAAAAACAATGTGTACTCGCCCACCGAGTTCTAATAAAAATTTTAAAAAGTATCAATGAATTCCCGATGGTTATTCCCTAATTGCATAGATTTATTTTCTCATCCAAAAATTTGATGCTATTTTTATCGAGGTGTTCGTTTACCTAACACTCTATCTGAACATATACATATTCTAATAATACTAGAATAAAATACTTTGGCGCTTGTCAATCTTGCGGATAAATGCGTGCATTTTTATTTAACAGCCCATTTTATTCTAACAGCCCAGGCTAACTTAAATCGTTGAAGCAGCGTTGCTCTAATATCTATAGACGGCGTTCTTTGCCAAACCATATTTTAAAAGAGTTCAGGGTTACAAACAGCGAAACTAAGTCTTAGTAGAAATATGTAGTATAATAATAATGAGGTATTAAATACAATACTTATAGTATAAATACATTTAATTGTACTAAACAAATAATGATACTACTAAATATACTTTCACCACAAGACGGAGTGACGACCTGCAAAATGTTGCGGGAGTCGATGGATGCAGATGGCTGAGGACGGTTCTTTGTGGCGAATTCTAGGGGAGGCCCATGTTCAGCAGTGGACTCTTGATATGCTGTAAATAAAAAGAAACAAATAATTATTCGTATACCTATTAACCGATTCTAGTGTTACACAAGTCACGATAGCCGATTGGTTGGGTGGTAGGAATTTTGAGTCAAGAGACCCGAGTTCGATCCCCAGGTGGCAGGTTCGTACCAAAGGGTTTTTAAAAAACTGTGTACGAATTATATCGTTGGCTTGTACATAAAGATGGCAACGGGCACACCACCTGTCACGTTGTCCAGAAAATATCTTCTGTGGAAGGTGAGTCGAAGGGACTTAATTGTCTAAACTAGACCTCTGACCCTGTATTGGGACTTGCGTGAAGATAATTTATTTTAAATCGGTTTTAGCTAAGCAACCGACATATTTATTCACAAATGTCTTGTTTATAAATTCTTTCTTTTATCATCATTCTGAAATTTATGGTTTAAAATTATTAGTTTATACGGTGAATATTCTATCTATCTTAACTGATAAAAATATACATTTTTGGAGAATTTATTGATGATTTGGGTTAAAAATGTGTCTTATAGTTTACCTAAAGCTTAGTGATTCCTGCAGACTATGACACGAAAATGTGAAAACATTCGCATCGTACACATTATTAAAGGTGATAGGCGATAGGGTTACCATTGTTCTCGTTGTCCCGAATAAGCTTAGGTTAAAAGTAGGTCAAAAGGAGCTCTACCTACATATGAATGGGAAAATTATATCTATCCAGGCGTTATCATTGTTAAGTCTGAGGGGCTAACATGGAAAGCTTCACAGACTGTCTTTGAACTGGTTTGTTATTATACCTTTCAACAACAATTATTATATTTTTAATTGTTATTGCTATTGATAATTCACTGAAGCCAAGTTTTTGGGTGATCAACAGACCCGAGTTCGATCTCCAGGTGGCAGGTTCGTACTAACGAGTTTTTCAAAACTTATGTAAGATTTATATCGTTGGCTCAAAAATAACAGACGACAGGCTCGCCACCAGTCATGTCACAAAAAATGGCTTCGGTGGAAGGTGGGCCGACAGGACTTAATTGTCTAGACCTCTTAGGTAGGCATAGTTATAGGGTACATTAGGTACATAACTGCTAAAAATACTTCGGGTCGTACGTCAGATGATGCTGGTGTATGTTTATAGACTCGGTTATGCCTACAGGCAATCACAGGTTACATCCTGCACATATGCTTAGAGCGTAGGTTGTGGAACCGGGCTTCAGAAATCACTACCAGATCAGAAATACAATCTGTTTATGTCAATATTTATTTATTTATAAAAATCATGATTTCTTTTTGCATTAAACTCAATTTTGTAATTCGTATACCTAGACACCAGGGACATATATACTCTGAATGAGGTGTTAACTAAGAAAATATTATATATTTGTATATATATTTACCTTATAAGTAATTCTTTCGTAATATTCATAGACTAATATTTAGCAGAAAAAACTATTTCTGTACCATAAAGAGTAGTAATAGAATTATAAACTTAATTACTCTGGGAATAATATAAAATGTTTAGCAAAATTCACAGAGTAACACTTATACATAGAACGTAATGTTTATAATCTCTTTCTTATAAATGTATAAAAAATGAAATACTTAAAAAAATGAGAACTATAAACCTAAAACACTAAAATAAAACAAATTAGTGGCTATGTTGGTACGTAATGGAATAAAGAATATGATATAACTATTAAATCGGTACAGTAATATGTAAAAACAAGTTTTGCCTTCTGATATTTATGATAATGGGTTGCTGTAGTGAGGAACTTTGCTGTGAGTCGTCGGACGCATTTTTCAGCAATCCTCACGTTCTTTATATTTCCATAATGCTAGGTATGGTAATTATTTACCTAACATGGTCACTGTACCAGTGCCAGGTCTGTACACGTGGTACTGATGTCTGATCTAATCAGAAAGACAAATATACGTATTATGTATAAACTGATGAAAGCTTACTACAAGCTGCAAGGTATGTAATAAAACCAAATCTTCTGTATATAATCAGATTATTTTTGAGCTTGCTTTGCTAGAATGCGATACTATATATTAAGCTGGTATCATAGCGATAAATAGTATGAGAGTTCATACATAAATTCGCATCTTTAGCCCGTAGAGATCTATCCACATATAACCATATCTATCCACTTGCTGCAATTCTCTTCTACTTTTTAGCGTCATGATACTAAGTTTCACTTAACATGAACAGTTTCATCATCAAATATATATTAGCTTTATATAACGACTTGATGTATACTCAAGTACATAGTGGTATAATTTGGTATTAATTATTAGGGTGTATTACTTTAAAACGTCTTAGTATTTTATTTTTAAAAGTTGATAGAACTTATCGCCAATCAACAACCAACACTTCTGTCAGTCGGTGTTTTTCGTCAAAAAGACTAATATAATGAAGAGAATGCATCCCCATAGATGTTTAGTTACCTAGATGCCTAGGTACATAGAATTTGTTAGTGGTTTAGTCGTTTTAGTTTGAAAATCTAGAGCATATATTACAATCTTGCAAAATTACATTCATTTATATATTAAATATTTGTATTTTCTTTCCCTGGAGCCGAAAAGTATTTTTATGTATGGTCAATGAAGAGAAATGAGCAACCAGCTTACCTAATGACAAATGGTATTGGCAACATATGTACATACATATTTAATAATTACTCGAGAGGAGCTACAGATACGTGCCTAGACTTTTAAGCTGGAAGGGGACGAGAGAGAAAGGTGATTGGGCTTCTCAATATGTCACTTAACAGATGAACCTCTTTTTTTATGGAAAAGGGAGGCAAACGAGCAGGCGGCTCACGTGATGGTAAGTGATTACCGCCGCCCATGAACATTCGCAATACCAGAGGCATAGCAGATGCGTTGCCAGCCTTAGAGTGCCCCCCCCCCCAGAATTGGAGAAGGGGGGAGTGTGGGCCTCCGGTTACCTGCACTCACCAGACGAAACGCAGAAGTTTGTTAGACTTCTACTTCACGCCGATATTCTGTGAGGTCATCGGTACTTCCCCGGTCGAGCCAGCCTATTCATGCAACAGCAAAAGCTGATGCGTGGCTCTGCCACTGTTAAACCTCTGAAGCATTGCCTTAAATTGTAAAAGGTATATAATCGCCTGAAACATGTTTTAATGTAACCTGATGATTATTCCAAAGGCATTTCTTTTTTACACATTTAAATATTATATCCTCCTGGAGTTATGTACAATTATATACATATATGCACCGCTATTTAATAAAATCTTGCAGATATGCTCTAAAAATTATGATTGAATTCCTCCAATTAAGCCCGATAGCTTCCTTTATCTTACAAGTAAAGGCTTGTAGGTTCCAATCCGAGTGAGGGAATTATTTTAGTGTTAATAATCTTTAAAATCCAAATGACCTATCCAAGTTATTAGGGTTGCGGATTCGAGTCCCGCTAGGGGAAAATATTTGCGTTACGAATATGTAATTATATTGTACTGTTACCTTGGACGCTACGACGGCAATAGGCTCACCATATGTAACATAGTTCCAAACAAGCTGCGAAGTGTGTAAAAAAGACTTCATGGTCAGTTTATCCCAGTATGGGAATATCTTATTATATATCAATAATATCTTATGTTAATCTTATTATATAATAATATTTATTCATTAAGAAACCTTTTTATTTCGTAATAATTCATTTGCCATCATATTTTAACCATAGTACTTAAATTTGACGAATTAGCGCTGTTTTGTAAAAAAAAACCAAAGAGTAGATACTAAAATCTTTGTAGTTTCATTAATATTTTTCTTATAGGTAAGAACCTAATTAACATCTGTAAGCATTTGACATAATGTGTCAATATCAGTAATACGTGGAAATGTAGCTAAATCTGGATTATGTAAATATTTAAAAAAGGGTAAATTTAAATATAGGTAATGTAAATTTAATTGGATGACATGACACAATATGCTTGCTGCAAAGGTTGTGGCGATAGCAAATTGAAAATTTTTATTAATAAACACAAACTGCACGGGTTCTTCTTCAGTTTGATTTTTTTAATAATATTTTTGTCTTATCGTTTGTATCGATGCCATCATCCTAGAAGAAGATTATTTTGTTGGTGATGTGAAAATAAAATTACATTTATTTCAATTTTGTTTATTAGAGACTCAAATAGTTGCTTTTATTTACTCATATGAGAAAACAAAATTCAATGATCGCATTTCCAATAATGGCCGGATATAGCTAAGGTAATCTTAAAATTTTCCTTTAGAAAATTTTAAACTGTACAAAATATTAGATGTTTTCATTATTAATAAACTTTAAATTTTACTTTCAAATACTAATATCATTATTAATAAAATAATACAACGAAAAATAAAACACAAAACGAGCTTGATCATCAAAATGCAGAGACATTTTTAAAAATTTCTAAGTCTCACGATAGCTGGTAGCGAGTAGCCCATTGTTGAGCAGCAAGGATTAATTTATTTAAAATAAATACAAATAGAGGCTTATAGTTTGTCATCATTTGAAAATGTAGAAATTTTAAATATTAATACTCTTGTTTGCGGAAACCTTTCCGACCGTATTCAGTAAATTTTCTTTTGAATAATATTCTTTTGAATAATATATAATATTCGTATTCAGAAAATTTAATTTATTCAGTAAATTTTATATTGAATATAATATATATCTATCTGAATCAAAGTAATATTTGTTTTTACATTCCAAGTTTATTAGATAGAGATTATTTTGCGTAATATTATTTCAAATATTAAGGCACTATCTGAAGTCTGGTCCTTCAAGTATTTCGTAACAATTGTATCGAATGTTAATTATGAATTTAACAAAATAATACTGTTTAATACATAATTGTTATAAAGTATATACTATTTATTGAATATACTTTTTTTAATTTTTAACATTTCTTACAGCTGATCTTTGGTGTACCATTATTTTTGAAATACTATTGCGCTACACTACTATTATATACTGTTATAATACTTTAATTATACTGTACAATATTTCTTGAAGATATCATACAAAATTCGTTCATTCCTATGATCTATTTGTACAAAATATCACTGGATTCATTTAGGTCCCCTGAAATCTCATCTTGTATTCTCTTTCAGATTACTTTTGAAAAACGCATCTTTGGCAACTTCTAACAGTTTACGACTACTCTTCTCGCCAGTTTCACGTACCATACTTGAAAAAATACTATTAGGATCAGAGAGCAGTACGTACGGGTGATCAAATTCGGCGATCTCACCGCTATTCATAACTAGGACACGATCGGAATCCATTATTGTGTTTAAACGGTGGGCGATTGTAAGAACAGTGCATGTAGCAAACTGACGCCGAATTGTTTGTTGGATGAAATTATCCGTCCTGTAATAAAAATGCTTGTATGAAACATGTTTCAATATAACTTTATAGAATTTAATAATGTAATTGAACGTACTGTGGATCAACGTTAGCTGTAGCTTCATCCATTATCAATACTTTATTAGAACGGAGAACAGCGCGCGCTAAACACATAAGTTGTCTCTGACCCACAGAAAAATTAGCTCCACCTTCAGTCACTTTAAAATCTAGAGACGGAATAGCCGATTTCATGTCCACCTGTAAAAGAAAAGATTTATTAAAATGAGGATTACGAAATGGTACCATAGTATTTATTTTTAAAACTCAAAGTTTTTACCTGCTCTAGAGCTCTCCAAATTTCATCATCACTATATAAATTAAATGGGTCAAGATTGTATCTAATCGTGGCTGAAAATAATACTGGCTCTTGAGGAATGATGGAAATTTTCGATCGTAATCCCTGGAAAATAATTATGATGAACAATTATTGGAAAACATTACAAGAAGTCGGTATGGAAGTGGATACATTTACTAGATCGTTTTTGTAGTAATTTTTGGTGGAGGCCTATTGGCAGTGGACTTTGAATAGGCTGTAAAGAAGACTATAATAACGGTATCAATTACATAAGTAGCACAACGATGGTGCAGGGGTCAATTGCCTCATTTATGATAATTAAACTTATTTCTGCTTATGTAAGTGTGCCTAATGTTGGACCATAAAATCAGTAAAAATCACAGAGGTTGAACATAAACCTCCCAAAAAAGTGTGTAAAGTATCCACCGACTTTCTGCAAAAAATATTAATTTAACTTTCTAACTTCTTCCTTAATTCAATCTATCTATCAATCTATCTAAAATTTTAATTTAACATTTAATTTTCCTCTTCGTTTTAAATTGTCCTCCATCCATCTAATGTGTTCGTGATACATTCATGTGTATGATATACTTAGAAAAAGTAAGTATACACGTTTCAAAATTAACATTTAAATTTATTAAATTCTGAAATTACCTGTTTTGCCACCATGGCAGTATCAATTCCGTCAATTAAAATAGTGCCATCTATATAGGCAAATCGAAATAATGCTGATATCAAGGATGATTTTCCGGCGCCTGTTCTACCTACAATGCCAACCTGTAACAAATATATCGCTTGTACTCTATATGTTCATTTTGCATATACAACTTGTACTGAAAAACTATCTAGTTGAATCACATACGAATGTAGTATACGAATATATATGTATTTATCGCTATATCGATGATAGACGATTGTATGGTACAGTGTCTCAAGACTTAAGTGCCATCTTCCTGGAGGTGAGTATCGTCGGCATAATATGCCGACGATACTCGTTTGACATAGAGGACTGGGTTGAGTGTAAGCTCCACAATAATGAAATAAAACGCAAAAATATTTGATCATCATGACAGTAGGTATGACTCTACCGTATTGGTGGTTACGAGTTACGGTTATCACGCCCTGCTCATCGATAACTCATTCGGTTTTTCCCTTACCTCTACGGTAAGAAGAGGTGGTAAATTCTTTCGCCATAACTACACGGCACAACGATAAATTAGTCCCTTCCTGATGATGTCCCAAGGAAATTCTCGAGGATTTCGAAGGTTATCACTTTTGCCATACAACTTCAGTACATAGTCTGAACCAACATGAAACGGACATAGTCGCATCGATAGTATAAGGATCGTTGAGAGTAGAAGCATTATCGAAGGGTCGTCATGGATCGACAGTAGTGAAGCTCGTAATCAGTGAAATCAAGACTGAATCGCGACTGATAACTATTGATATAAGCAGCATGAATTTTATTAAACAAGTAACCACTTATATGTCTAACAGAGTATACAAGTCTGCAGATAATTTTCAGCTCTGTCTTTCTTTTTTAAAAGGACTAATATAGTCTCTTTCCATAGCGAAAATGATCATAATACATTGAGTTTATTTTTCACCTCTATCTGTTCTTTAGGGCAGCCTGTACTCAGACCCGACCTGGTATTCCGGGATTCTGATGCGGTAGTCCGGTGTCTCAAAAAGTCAATTCGGAACTCTTATAGACTCTCTTCTTCCCTGTCTATTCTACCAATGCTATAAGTTTAAGACTAGATTGGCCTTATGGGTAAAGCAAAAGCATCGCACTTGAAGATACAAATTTAGGACTTCCATCAAAGTGAATCAATATCTCCATTTCATTCATGACTGTCGAATGAAATGGAGTGGTCGTGACTGGAGCGAAACAAAATGACTTTATTGATTCAAAACATTAGTATCTTGTAACCCGGATTAATATAATTGCTTAAGGTATATATTCGAAATATTAAAGGCCCTGAGGAGCTCCTATTTACTCAAAGTAACCAAAACCACCAATTATCAAAATCGTAAATCTCAAACCACAATCAAAGTTTTGATATAACGCCTTTCAAATATCCGTTGTACTCTTATAGTTCTATACATTAAAAACGTCCATATTAGTCATTAGTCGATATTTAACAGATAGGTTATCGAAATTAAAGTGATAACACGCTACGTTTCTAGCGCGTCACACTTAGTCAACAATAAAAATATTGAAACTAGTCTTAATTTTTAACTGAATTTTTTGTAACTGAGAACAAAGAACAACAATTTGAAAATTTATTAGTAATATATTATCACGTCTGTTATAAAACAATCTTTTGAGCGCTACCTCGCGTTTATAACCGAAGTGGACATTTGACAAAAACCATATTTGAGCCGAACAAACATTGTTCGGCTCAAATATACGATACCTGTTTAATCTATACTTATAGCAAACGGAGACAATTTGTTTCCTTTTGAAAATTATTTTTAATATGAAGTCAGTACTTCCTACGCATCCATGTAAAACAACAAATTCTGATTTTTTTGTCTAAGATATACTTACACATAGTAGCGCTTATTTATCAACATTAGTTTACTTATAAATCATAGAGTATATTATAACGGTAGTGTATATAATAACTCCAGAATACACGTATATTTCCACGCATATTATGAGATACTAACACACAATTATAAACCTAATAAATTATTACCTTCCAACTACTCTCTACAACTAGATTTAAATTCTTAAGCACCGGAGCTTCGTCGGGTGCATATCGCAGGCTCACGTTTTCAAATACAATTCTTCCTTCTGAAGGCCACGTTGGCGCAATGGGCAACGCTGCAAAAATACACAAATTATATACAACGCTAAAACACACCTAGTAAATTTAAATAAAGTAATCCAATCTATAAATGAATAATTATAAACTAAATAAATATGTAAAAAATATCATACATTTGTAATAAACATTATTTATAAAAAAAATTTACAGTGACATTTTTTTCTCAATCAAGTTCCTTTAAAAATATTTTTACAAGACCTTAAAGCTAAAAAAATGTGTCAGACTGTGATTATGTAAGAATTCGAGCAGAATTTTGGTGACACGTTGAACATTCAACGTCCTTGACCTAAAATTAAAGTTTTCTCATTTAAACTCTTGACTCAGAATACAAGCCCGCTTCATTTGACGTAGTTGACTACATCTTTGAGCATCACTAGTTGTTTTTGAAAAGATTTTTAATCTCAAAAAGATGTACTTTTTTCCTGTTAGAAACATAGTCAACTTATTTTTGTGTTTTTCGTTATTCTCGGGGTCAGGTTAGATTAATTTGACGATTAAATTACCACACAGGATACGGAAAATTTACACTGAATAGATTATGACTTCATTCGTTCGACGACCTCCGTGGACGAGTTTTCGAGAGGTTTTCAAAGTGTCGCCATCTCGAGGTCCCGGGTTCGATTCCCGGACGGATCAATGTCGAAAAACCACTTTTTCCTACATTTTATTGGGTCTGGGTTTTTTTGGTGCCTTCCTTGTTTCCGATTCCTAAACTTCTAGTGCTTTAGCATCTTATATTAGGATCGGAGCAATGTACGAGTATGTGATGTCGTCCCTATCTATATATGTATTTATTATTATTAAGCAATGATATATCGTTATGTTTAAAAATGACTAACATGCCTTAATCTAAATAAGTTTAATTTAAAATATGTAGCAAATAACCAACACATATATCTATTCGTTTACATATGTTTTATCTAATCACGGTGTGTACATTCTTTTTTTTAACTGGAACAATTTATACTGCTTCAAACTTGTTTATTTGTACCACTAAACGGTAGTGTAACATTTTGGTGTCTTCTGTGAGAGGTTTTAGATTCAACATTATTACGAACTGTAAGAAAATGTAATTGCGGAAACTAAACTGGGGTAATAATAGTAATAGTTGAAGTCTTAGTGGCAAATTCTCCACAATTTTCACAATTTTTTTAAAAAAAATTTGAAAACAAAGTACGAAAAACAAAATTTGTCAACTTTGAATAATATGCATATTGGAATGATTTCCAACATGCGGCTTAGTATGCACCAAATAGTTTAACTTTATCACAATGCAATTAATGGATATTACTAACTAGTAATAAGAATATTACTAACGTCCGTCGAAGAGGTTCTTCTCAGTTTCAACTTTTGTGTAATCCAATACACGCTCAACGCTGGTGAGCTGAGCAACGAATTCGACCAACATGCGAGTACCGTACTGCAACATAGCCGTCAGCGTGCTGCTTTGAGTAACTGCCAGACCTACACTGCCCACTGGGAGAGCATCGCCTGCAAATTATCCGTGAACATTTAAAATTACATTTTAATAAATTACGAGTATACTTTAAAAAAAATCCAAAAAGTCTAATTTACTTAGACACCAGGCTTTAAAAAACTATTATTCATCAATAATTAATTTATTAATATTTTATCAAATGATTGTATTGTCATCGGTCCTTGATAATTTTGGGATGTTTCTAATTAAATGACGTTTTATACGACGTATATATATATATAACATTGTTGTTTGACACCTTAACGACTGAATAAACGGAAGTCCGGGGATTGCAGATTCTAATCCTACTAGGAGCAAACATTTGTGTGATTTATATGAATGTTAGAGGCTTTAGACTTCGGTGAAAGGTAGGTTCAACATACATATATTTACTTAAATATCCATAACTCTGATACAAACACTCATATTAATCTTACAAATGTTTGCCCCAAGCGGGATTCGAACCAACAACCCCTAGCTTCGAAAGCTGAGTCACTATCAACTTCACTATTGGGTCATCATTTATTGACATTCGACACTTTAACAGTTTAATTGTATATGTAAATAGCTAGAGGCCAGTTCAGTTTAATTCCCTTGCTTCCTTTGCCTTTGCCTTTTATTTCCTTTGCCAGGACCCAGAAGATACCTTAAGAAGAAGCCAGTCATTTAAAATAAACATATGTTAAAAAAGTAAATACGTGCAGAATCAATTTTAATGCCGTACAGTTTCACCAAGAAACACAGATATAATTAAAAGTAAAATAGGTTGGTGATGGGCAGCAGCATTTAAATAAGGCCAACCGGCCAGCGCAACTTTGCTGGCCAACTGTAACAATAGTAGCAAAATCCCCCTATTTGAAATAATAAAAATCTTACCAAAGTCGACATACATGAAGACAAAAATAACGGTAGTAAGATAAATTAAGCACATTGTATCCAAATAAAATCCGAATGTACATCCACCACCCAAATATCCGTACCACGCTGATGTATGTAAATCCTAAAACAAAAGACATAATATTTCTGATTGTATACAAATAATAACATGCTTTAGTAGGTACCAGCTATATAGTCTTCATTCGAATAACAACTTTAAATTGACGAGTTAGTTGCAGTAGTATTTAAACCAAGGTTTATACAACTATATAATTAAACTCTATGTAGTTTTGATGGGAGTCAATTTTAAGTTTATTTTAAATATTAAATAAAATATTTAAAACTTGAAACCTCTTCGAATTGTAGTATCGCAAGTTAATTGTTTTTTGTTCTAAAAAACCTTTTAGAACAAAAAACAATTTACTTTTTTTTACATTAACCATAAATTTTCCTTTTTAAAAGTGGCAACGGTTTTTTATCAATCAACGTTGGGCTATGAATAATGTTTACAAACCTGATGAGTATCGAATTCGTCAATAAGGCGATTTTGAGCATCACAGCATCTAATAGTTGCTATTCCGCTAAGTGAAGATGTTACCATACCGAAAACAGGACTTTTCGCTAAAAAGAAATAATACGTTTTAAGTAAAGATAATATGTTTTATTTATAGTTCAAGTGTACCCACTATATATATACATATCATAATACACAGCTAACTAAACAGTAAACGAAACATTTCAACGTTCAAATAATTTTATAACGCATAATGATTATGTATGTATAACTATATTTTCTTAAAATCTGCATTTAATTAGAGCTTATTGATTTCAATATGTGAAGTTAGCATTAGCCTTCATGTAAGTGTTTTAACGACGAAAATAATAAAAACAAATCCAAAACTTTTTCTGTGTTACATAGCTATTAGTTTCCGGCATCGAATATCAATCTCCAACTTCCAAGGTATATATGCGACTAAATGTTACACTGGAATTGCCTAAATTTAACATTTTAAAGAAAAATTACAGCTGCTTTATTATTTTACTACGGAAACTGCTCTTGTTATTAGTCCGAAACTTAGACGGCTTAGTTATTGCATGTAGCAGGCAATCAAGTAACTTTGTTGAAAATAATTATCCAAAATATCCATAAATTATAGTGTTGGTACAATATTCATGAGATTTTATGAGAGTTGCATTTTATTAAATATATATTAATCATTCAAAAACAGTGTTTTACTTACTGACACTCTCGAGTCGTTTAACGCCTTGAGCGGCTTTTGTGTAAATTCTAACAAAGAAAGCGAATAAAGTTAGAAGCACAATTGAAGGTATTAATGTCCAATATAATGCTAATGCATTAAGCACAAGTATAGCTGCCAAAGTTCCATAAATTTGCAATACGTCTAATAAAGTTCTGGGCAATATTTCATCTACTGCACCGATGTCTTTCGTAAAGCGATTCAGAATTCGACCTGAAAAGTTAAACAGATTTTTTCATTGTGTTTGGTGTCTTGTACAGCAATCGTTATCTAGAGTATCTCGGTTATGGTAATTCTTTCTAATGGGAAAGACTTAGCAATAGACTCTAATAGAGAACTTGTTTTAATATAAGACGTCTGGTCTAGTTGTAACAAGAAAAATGTCTTGCAGTGGACATGCTGCTGAAATTTTTCTCTCATGTACATAACTGGTATATTGAGTAACATTAGTTATACTTTTCCAATATATTTTTGACCAACAATTCAGTATAATTTTAGATTTCTTCCATTCGGCAAGAAGCAAAACGTGAGTTGTAATTATTGGTAAGTAAAAAAAAAATAATGTAAGTTTTAATAAAATATACCCGATGAACTGGTGTCAAAGAATCGCATAATTCCTTTTATCATTGTTGAGAACATCATATCATGTAGTTTTTTAGAAGCACTGATGCAAAGTTGTACAAACGGCAGGGCTCGGATGTTTGTAATCAAGACCACCGTAAGAACGAGACAGCCATGTATAATTAAGTACGTTCCGGTTGTCAGAGGTCCGACCTGCACGTCTAAACCAGGTTCTGAAACGTTAAAGCAAAGTTTTGTACATTTTGACAATCATTTGACAATTAAATGTGGCAATTATTTTCAATGGAGTCAGGATAGCCGAGTGGTTGGGTGATCGGAATTCGAGTCAAGAGACCCGAGTTCGAACCCCAGGAGGTAGGTGCGTACTAATGGTTTTTTTCATAAAACTTATGTACGATTTATATCGTGAGCTTCGACACAAAGACGGCGACTGGCTCATTACCTGTCATGTTGTCGCAAAAAATGTCTTCGGTGGAAGGTGAGTAGAAAAGAATTAAATTATGTCGCCCTCTGTCTACGCCGTATTGGAAATGGTGTGAAGATATTTTATATAGTTTTATAAAATTATTTTTAATATAAGTATTTTTATTAGTAACACAAACGTAACTCGATCGTTGAGTCGTAAAATAATACAATTTGCTCAAAAATGTTAAACAATGTCATCTAAGTCGTGAAATACAAGCAATTAATTAATGCTTACCCATACTATCACTTCCTATTTCTTCTTCGTATTTTGCCATTTGGTTGGACCTAAAACGTATAGCTGTTGTTAATGTAAGAGTAATGAGTTATAATCATTTTTATTATGTTGATTTATATTTATGATTGCCGTGTAGCTAAGGGGTAAGAACCTCCTTTTACCCGAAGTTATCGTTAGAGAACAAGCCACAAAAATACAATTAGCTAGATAAAAATAGCGTGATAACCATGTCGAAAAATACTATTTTAAAATTAAAGAGACCGGCGATGGGCAGCTGCGCCCAAGGTGTCTGGTACTGCTATCGCCAATGAACTTGTCAAGCGTGGCGATAAATTTAGAGACTACAGTCAGAATTTTACAGTCATATACAGTCATAATCATTACAGTCATATCCATTATTTGGCACATACCTACATCTTATCTTTAAGTTTAAACTTTGAACGATACTTTGTTCCTTTATTTATGTTATGAGTGTATTGTTATTTATAATAATATTAAAATTATATATTAAATCAGTAACCAAAAAACAGTCGGCACTTTAATAAAACTCACCAGAAGCTAACCCAGTAATCAACGGCACCCGCTGAGGTAGATGTCATCAATACCACAAAAAACGTAAACAATATAAAGCATAAATTGCCTCCAGACTTAAAATATGTTGAAATAACTTCCCAGCTAATATTTCCCGACTGGCGCTCCTCGGCAGACATCTTTTGTTCCTCAAACTGAGCTAGGTCATCACCCTCGCTAATAGATATAGTTCTCATAACATTTGGCTTTTCTTTTTCTTCTTTCTGAAGAAACGAACACTTACAGTTATTACGATAGCTTAGGAAACTAATAGTAATATAGATCGATCGAAATGATCTATATTACGATCGTTTCTTCCAATAAATATTATTGTAATAAAATTTATAAATCAGTAGAGAAAATGCAATTTCAAGGGTTTCAAACTTAACGCGTAGTAGGTTCAATTTTGTTGATAAAGATAGATATCATACACAACAGATTCATTATGACACTCATAGGAACATATATTCAAACAATTATTGACTGGATAACCTAATTTATAGGGTGTGTTTGAATCCTGTTGGGAGAATGTAATATTTATATATGAATATTACTCACTTCCAACTAATGTTGTAACAAAATGTAAAATATCAGTATTAAATAAA
The DNA here is from genome assembly GCA_029286605.1 of Sericinus montela. NCBI lineage: Eukaryota > Metazoa > Arthropoda > Insecta > Lepidoptera > Papilionidae > Sericinus > Sericinus montela. Next base: position 5,503,246 of record JAGSMR010000021.1, read on the forward strand.
TAGATATCTTTACGCAATTCCCAATACAGGGGTCTAGTCTACAGGTCTAGTCTAGATAATAAAGTCTCTTTGACCCACCTTCCACCGAAGATATTTTCGGGACAACGTGACAGGTGGTGAGTCTGGTGAGGTGTCTTTACGTCCAAGCCAACGATATAATTCGTACATAACTTTTTGAAAAACCCCTTGGGACGAGCCTACCACCTGGGGATCGAACTCGGGTCTCTTGACTCGAAATTCCGACTACCCAACCACTCGGCTATCGTGACTTTAATTTTATTTCCCAATACAGTATTCAGTTTTATTTCCCAATACAGGGAGGTCTAGACAATTAAGTGGTTACGACCCACATTTTTTGGGACTACGTGACAGGTGGTGAGCCCGTCGCCGTCTTTATGGCCACGTCATAGAATACGTACATAAGTTTTTTTGGAAAAAAAAACCATTCCAAAACGTGCCTTGGGGATGGAACTCGGGTCTCTCGACACGAATTCCGATCATCCAGCCACTATCGTGACTTAGAAAAATATCAAGATTTCCAATAAATAGTTATTCTACAATAATATTAATTATATATAATTTTATTTGTATTGTAATTTCATAGTATATTAATTTAAATATTTATATTTTACTTATTATAATAAATATTTTTGTTATACTAATTCACAGAGTGCAAAATGACCCGCTTTTCCCGAAGTTTTTTTAAAAGATTAAGGTATTTTATAATTAAAACATTGTTCCTAATTCATTTTCCGCTGAGTGCACCACATTTGAATAGATTATGTGTTTTTTAAACTCAAGAAACAGAAGAATTTTAATTTACATTATTTTGAAATATCTTCGGTGGAAGGTGGGTCGATGGGACTTAATTGTCTAGACTAGACCTCTGTCTACCCCTGTATTGGGAACTGCGTGAAGATATTTATTCATTTTATTTTTATTATTTCGAATTATTATTAGCTGCTATATTTTATCTATATTTTAACAAAAAAGTTCATGAAGATGAATGATGACTTACCGCCACAACGATGCTCTCTGAGTCTTTGTCTTTTCCTTCTTGCAATGAAGCCATGATCATAGCAAACTCTTTGCCTGAAGTTACTAACTCGTCGAAAGTTCCCATGTTTTCAATGCCACCCTGAATGTAATACATTAAAAATATTTTAATAGACCATGAAATGAAACGCATGTTGAATAAAGTAATTGATTTTAAACAAACCTCGTTTAAAACAACAATAAAATCAGCGGCTTTTAGGAAATGTATTTGATGAGTGACTAGAATTCTCGTCCGTCCACGTAAATAATTGTTGATACATCCCTCAAACAAATGGCGTCCCACATTTGCATCAACGGCTGATAGTGGATCATCCAAAAGATAAATATCGGCCTTAAAATTTTATAAACATAGATTAATTTTAATATTATTTACGATTATTTACATTCAGTATTACTGTTTGACTCTGTGATCTCAAGTTCTTAATAAACGTTACAGTGTCGAATGAATGAGCTAAATAAATGGCTCTGTATGAGACAGGCTGACTCAAAACAGCCTAAATTTTTCCCTGCTCATTTCTTACTTCTATAGGATTTATAATATATTATGTAAATATATATATATATATATATATATATATATATATATATATATATATATATATATATATATATATATATATATATATATATATATATATATATATATATATATATATATATATATATATATATATATATATATATATATATATATATATATATATATATATATATATATATATATATATATATATATATATATATATAGTCTTGCTACGTATAGTAGGTGTAGTAACATATGTCTAGACATATGATGACTATGTATAAACATTTTGCTATCTCAGATGCATGTCTCCAATAGGAAAACAGATAAACAAGAAACAAGATATTTTAGTACAGGAATAAATAGTGTATTTTTACAAATATTCTATCTTAATAGTTGTCTGCTTTTATTTTTTTTTCTGTATACAAAAATAAATTGAAGAGAAAAATATTTTAAAGTAAAGTATAAATACAATTATTTCTTTCAAATGTTTGAAATTTAAACAAACTTAAAAGCAATGAAAACTTCTCAGTAGGACAAAGTAAACGGTAGATAGTGCCTTTTCTAACTAAATTTGTAACTCATTCTACTCAATTTTTAAGAGCAAAGAACTTCTCTTACGTTATAAAAAATCGGAGATGCTGAAATGAGAAACGCTGAGATGGCGAAGCCGGTTATCAAACTCATTCTGTAATTATTTTAGATCGATGCAGCATTTAGATTATATTACGGGCTATGAGTATAATTCTTAAACGGTAACCAAAGGTGTCATTTATCGTCTCTAACATTAAAAGTAGGGGAAAATAAATTCCATAGCAAAATAAAAGTGTGCGCCTTCTGCATGTGACATTAACGCACGGTAGCATTTTATCAAACAGTTTATTTACATATCGACCGATTTAAATATTTTTTAGTATATACATTTTATTCATGCCATTAAGAATTTGTATGTTGTAATACGAATAAAAAGTACCTCTCTGTAGACGGCGCGAGCCAAATTGATTCTGGCACGCTGACCTCCCGATAAGGATACACCCCTTTCACCAACTAGAGTTTGATCTCCATATGGAAATTGTTTAAAATCTTTCTCTAAAGCGCAAACTCTACATACCTGAAAATAATATTTTTTAAGATATTTTTCGTTTAAATTATTTTGAAGGCTAAATTATATCATAATACCCTTGTAACTAAAGTAAAAAATACTTAGTATAGATTTCGTCAAGTCATTATTTCCTTGGTTATACTATCTAAGAAAAGGTATAGTTAACATTATTTAATTACAGGGACAGTGACTTGCTTGTTTTCTTGGTGATAACATTACGCATTTTAATTAAAACTCTAAAACCTGTTCAGTATTATAAGTAATACTTAATTTGGGTCGTAAAAATACTCACGTCTTTATATTTCTGTTTATCGAAAGGCAAACCGAACAAAATATTTTCCCTGACTGTACTCGGGAACAGCCACGCTTCTTGACAGGCATACGATACACTTCCAAACACTGACATGCTGCCTGTGGCCGCTGGCAATTCTTTCAGCAATAATTGCAGAACTGATGACTAGATTTAAAAAATATATAAATTAATTTCTTTGAAATGTGTTCAGACAAATCTGTCAATTTGTTCATTACAGGACATAGGCTTCACTTGCCATAACCGCCACGCTTGGTCAGCTGATTGGCAATCGTTCTACCAGATATCTCGCACTGTAGACACTGCTGGCGTCACCGGTCTGCCTAATTTTGATCAGGTATTTTCCGAGATGTTTATCTCGCCATCTATGGTGCGGTCGTGGCTTCTCCCTCAGGTGCCTCTTACGACACACATAGAAGAGTTCATAACATTATTTTTACACCGATACCATATCGCAATAAAATTCGTTTACTTAAAATGTATTAATTTAAATAATATTACTAATAAGTAATAAAGAGAATACTTTGTGTTCCATCCGTCAGTACACACTCTTATTTATTTCTATTGCCAAACGGCAGTGTAATTACTGTAATTTAAAGAATATAGAGAATCTGCGTAATCACGAACTATGAAATATCATATAATGTTTTTATTTATTTATTTTTTATTTATTAAACTTCATATACTTGAAAGTGTATATAGGCGGAGTTAATGCCAGAGGCATTCTCTACCAGCCAACCTTTAGGTGGTGTAGAGATGAAAAGAAGTAGGTGTTATAATTGGGGGACGAGAAAAAAATATATGTTACACAAAAACTACTCAGATACATAATAAACATAAACATACATACACATATACATACATACATATACATACATACATATACGTACATACATATACATATATACATACATACACATACATATACATATTAATTATAAATATGTTAAATCATTACTGAGGTGATTCTACCATTTCTTTTAAAATGTACTCTTTAAGCTTCATTTTAAACGAGTAACGTAAACGATTAGTATATGGTATGTATTGCATACTCCCATACTCTAAATTTATAAAGCGCTTGAAACAGCTTGAAACAATTTTTTTGGTCCTAAATTGTAATTGTTTTACAAAAGTAACTTCTCACTTAATATAACCCACAAATTTTATTCAAATTATTCTTAATGTAGGAGATATTGTAAAAATATTTTTTTCTGTTCTATCAATTAAGCTATGCAGTAAAACTGCACGTTAATAAAACAGTAACAAGTGTTATGCTCCAAAAGAGAATAACTAGAATATTAATTAAAAGTTGAACCGAAGTTTGTTCGTTATCGTTAGCTAATTGGATACAATATCAAGCAAGAAATTTTATTAACTAATCATTATGCAACATGTAAATGATAGATGACAAAGAAGAGCCGTTAGCAATACCTTTCCTGAACCCACAGCTCCTATGATTGCACAAAGTTTTCCTTTGCGAATGCGTAAAGATAGGTTCTTTATTGCCAAGAAATTTGGGTCATTGGTCCAACTAGCGCTAACGTCGCGCAGTTCCACAGCCATGTCACCGTTCGGGTTGGATAGGCTTCTCCGGAATTTCTTCTGGGCTGGTACGACACCTTTAATTTTTGAAAAAAAAATTCAATAGTGTTTTGTTCTCTATTAGAATATTTCACTGTCTTTTACGAAAAATGTCTCAATGGAACTAAAAACCTAACTCAGAAGGTTTCGTAACGTCATGGAGGTTTGTTTAAAAAGTTAAAAAAAGGAACGTAAAACCTCTTTTAACACAAAACGATAAAATTTGATGGTTAAATTACATGTTCTTAACACAGTTTTTGTTAATAATGGTTATAGAATAAACGTGTGCTATACAAATTAAATAAATGAGTGCTATACAATTACATTCAAAATACAATAAATTATAACACGGTCGTGGAGTATTCTTTTTCTGTAAAGAAACCAAAAATATGATCGTACATGTCATTGAAAACATTAAAGTCCACAATATTTAATGATTTCTTGTATTTACGCGTCCGTGCGGAGTGTCCGCCCCCCGACCACAGATGCTGTAAAGCATCCGAAACGTCGGGAAGTAAAAATAGTTTGTTAAAAACTAATTAAAAGCCCGATAAAGTCCGAAAATAGTTTTATTTAAGATCCACAATATTTTGTTTTAAAAGTAGACAAATATGATTTTAAAAATTATTGTTGGTAAAATATCCATCTTTCTATCCATTTTGAGAAGGAACTTCAGACTTCGAGAATAATTAGAGAGAGATAATAATTAGACGAACCTCATTACGAAACGGCCATAGATTAAAAAAATACTATCGATAAACGAATGCACTTTCTTATGTCGGTGAATAAATGATTTGATCAGATTTGAATTAAGTGCACTCTCACTAGTGCTGACCCTAAACAACTTGCTAAACGCAAGGACTAAAAACAAAGTTTTGATATTAAATTACTTCATTCATCCGATCCTACGACTACTGAAGTCGAAGATATACGAGTAAATCCTGTATTCATACCTACGATAAGTTTTATAACTAATTTCTAACCTAAATTGACGACAACGTTTCTAGCACTTAAAAAATCTATTAATTTACCGTTTTATGAATTGTATCCTAAAAATAAAACAAACATTTATCTAAACTACTAACCATTACTTAAAGCAAACTCCGACATGGGTTCATAAGACAAAGGTCTAACTGAAGGCACCTTTGAGTGTTTGAAGCTTCCGGCGACATTGCGGAATAAATTAGATTGTGGTCTCGCTGCAATGCCTATCAAGTCAAGTCTATCTTCTGCAAATTAAAAACCAATTATTTCAAAACCAGTTTAGAACAAGCAAACGCGAAAAAGTAACATTAACCACTTCATGCTACTATGCAACATTAAATAACATTTCTTGTGACTTACCTAAAGAAAGAAACTCTTCTACTCTTCTCAATGAAACCATTAATTCGGCAGTAAATGTTAAGACTAATGGCAAAATTAAAGTAATATTTATTTGAGCAGCACTCATAAACTGCTGTAATGGATATATCTGGAATAACAATAAATTATGCTAATAATATTTAAGAATATTATGAGACAATATTTATAAGACATAATAGGAATGGGCCGATTTAAGCAAGACATCAGTAAAAGATTAATTTCACGTGCATTACGCAATTTCAGAATTAACGTTCAAATTATAAATATTATGTAGTAATTAAGAATGAATCTCAGTCGTGGTTACTGTTAATATATTATGCTTATAAGGCGTCTTGAATCTGTAGCTGTCTACTGCCTAGTACTTCGGTACCACAAGACTACATATATATAACGGCCTGTTAGAGTCCACTCCAGGACATAGGGAGGATTTGCCATAATCGCCACGCTTCGCAGGCGGATTGGCGATCGCAGTAGCAGACCACTCGCCCCTTAGACGCTGCTACCCATCTTGGTCTGATTATTTTGGTCCGACATTTTTAGGCATAAACATCTCTAAAAATTATCCCGCCATCTATGGGTTGCCATAACTTTATTCAAGGCTGTTTCCTTTAGTCGCCCCTTACGACACCCACGGGAAGAAAGGGAGTGACAATATTCTTACATCGTTAAGATATATGTCAAAAGAATAGTTCTAAATTTATTAAAATTTTTCGCGTAAGAATAGATATTTAAATATTAAAAATTATCATCATGAACTTTCAATTCTGAATAAAAATGGTGAACGAACTTACAATATTGGCTGTCAAAACATTTCCAAACATAATGAGAGCAAGAACGGTTATAAAAAGAGCTGCCCTTTCTGTAAAAACCATGAATCCAAGGAATATCACTCTCAAATAAGATGCTATTCTTATTTCTTTTAGTTCATCAACTCGTTTTTGACCAACTACTTTTTGAAATGGAATTTCCCAGGCGTACATTTTGATTACCTGAAATCCGATGTTACCAATTTAATTATTGCGTCGATTAGTTTATATCAACGATTAATGTAACATATTGATAATGTGATTTTTATGCCATCTATTCTCTTACCTGAATGCCGTTAATAACTTCACTCATTAACTTAACACGAGAATCCGTTTTTTCTGCTGTACGAAATCTTATCTTGCCAAGGACATATCCCAGGCCACCTTAAATGTAAAATATATATGTATGTATTACATAAAAGTTATTTATAATTCCATGTCGTATAACGTTCAATATTTTAAACTAATTGCTGAGTGTAACACTCAGCTCTTGATAAGTAAGCCTAGGATTTACGATTTCTAGCTCCCAAAAAAAACCGTCTAAACGAAAATATTATATAGAGGTGTAATGATAAAATCATTAGCTCAACACATTTAAGTAATTAAACAAAGGTTTGCGTCCGACGACAAATAATGATTTAAATTTTGATTCAATTAAGATAATTAAAATCCACCAGGACTATAACTTCAGGAAAAATTTTATAATAAAAAAAATTATCCATGAATAATAATAAACATCTGTAATGGAACATAGTTCAATGGGCGTTTGGCTGAAATATTACACCTTTAAACTAGTTAATGACGTTTAATTTCTTAATTGTAATCACATTGAAATTCTTCGCATTACAACATGAAAATGTTGCAATTCAGCGTGATATTCGTAACACTTAAATTAAGTGATAATGATTACACTGCGACATTCGACAGTACTGTTTAAATGATAACCAAATATTAGTATCGGATCAACACTGATATGGTATTATTTATCAACCTTGTATGGGCAACGCAATGATAATTAAAGCTGCCAAGCCGATGAGAGCTGCGCTGCCCGCTTGAAGGTAGCCGAGGTATGACACCGCTGCTAACTGGAGTGGAATTATCCACAGGTAATGGAGGAACAGAAATGCAAAATCGAAACGTTGCAGATCATTTGAGAGTATATTCACTACTTTTCCCGCTGTTGTCTCTCCTAAAGAACCATTATTCATACGCATAATCTGAAACAAAGATCAGTGAATGTAACAATATTATTCTGCTGACAACGCTGATTACTTTTTGTTTACATCAATATATGTAAAATGTGAATACCAAACAAAAGATAAATTTAAACAACAACTTAGTATTAATGCATAAACTAAATTTAATGTCTAAACACGTAAAAAAATCGTTAGCCATTCAAAATTAAAGAAACAAATAGGTACTTAAAAACCTAACGCTAAAATAAAAACATAGTTCTTACGCTCACCTTTCTAAACATTAAGGAACTGATAGCAATTCTCAATTTCATTCCAAATTGTTGGCATAAAAAGTTTCCGTGGTGCCCAAAAAACGCTGCTATCCAGTTACCAAAAATTAGGCCTATAGCGTAGTATGTAGCAGTTTCCCTGGTCATTGTCGAATTTACAGACCAATAATTAAGCAATTCTGAGAAGAACAACGGTGTAGTCGTTCTGTAGTGAAATGAAAAATGAGTATTTAATTTAACAGTATACTGATTTGATTATGTAATTTCATTCAATACAGGACGCGAAGGGTGACAAGTTACGTATATAGAACACAACACACACGCGGATTGTAAACTTGCGCAGGTTCTAAAATATTTACAAATACAACAAATATCTTTGGTATTAATCTAATATCTTTGGTATTAATCTAATATCTAATATCTTTGGTACTTTTTCTTTTGTTGAGAAACAAAAAATACACTTTTATATAATAGCGAATATTTTAAAACATCACGCCTACTATCTACCGAGTGCTGCAGAAAAAATGGTTGGATAAAAAAAAGAAGATGATGAATCTGAAAGAAGCGAAAGAAGTATGTAGGGATCGTGACACTTGGCGATCTGTTCTCTCTGGCTACCCCGTCAGGGATTGTGCGTGAAGATAAATAAATATATATATAAATAAAAAAACATAACTCTAAAACCATACAAGATCAGTTAGTATCATTTATTACGTTCAAATGTTTATAAATATATTATCAGGCTGGTCCAGTGCACTTTTTTAAAAATGGATGTAACCAGTGGACTTGTATTTAAATTAATAAATTTTTTATATACCTTCACGCAGCTAAAGCTCATTTGAAATATTAACTTATCTAGAGTCGCTACTAAGGCATACCTAGTCATTGTGTAATTATAACATATTAAAATGATTTATACCGAATTACATTTATAGATGCAAGAAGTAGATTAAATATATACCCAGATAAAATACCCGTAAGCAAAATAAGAATTAAACTTATACTATTACTAATAAGTATAACAGTCGTATTGTCACTATGTCTATGACTTATTTCGAATAACAACCGGATATTTTGTTGATTTACTTTATTAATCTATTTCTAAATAACATATTTCTCACTTACCGAAGAAAAACACACAGTAACTGAACAATTCCACCAGGAATGAAGGACCATATAAAAGTCCTCACTAGGGTTTTGATAAACGAAGGTTTTCTGCCAGCAGCTTTAGCAGCGGCCTCCTCACGTTGCCAATTTCTAAAAAAAATTATGTTGTTAATTTTAGTTATTATTAAAATTTCACGACTTTTCCTGATACTGGATTAGGCAGAGGTCTAGACAATTAAGCCTTTTTCAACCCTCCTTTCACCGAAGTCCATTTGGGACAACGTGAAAGGTGTCGGGCCTGTCACCTGCTTAGTCCAAGTCAACGAATGTACTTAGATAGATATATATTTAAATAGACAAAAGTTCATATACGTTTGTGGTCGCTACCAACTAAACTATCTGGTCGTAAACTAGATACTAACTTTAATTTTTATAATGATATGAGTATATACTAGTGATGGAAGAAATACGCATCGTAATTAAAAAATAGCAAAAAATAACTGCAATAACATTTAAACGTATCTATTATTAAAACAATTTATCGCGACCCTAATTTATTTATGATAGTTGCATAGGTTGTAATTATTGTTTGTTTTGCTTGCTGCTTTTTGTTTGCCAAGAAAACACAATACTTGTAACAAACACAATACAATACTTGTAATCCAATGTGCGATTCAACTTGTATTATTATAATGGTTTTATTGTTCATATTTTGATCGTTTCGTTTATTTTAGTTGTAGTGAAACTAAAAGCGAATGATTTGAATCTAATCAAAATAGTTTAAATCGTACATCTTTTATCCTTACCAGCGGTCGTCATACGAAACGTCAAAAAAGAAATTGCATGAAGATAAAAAAATATTATTGTGAGTTTTTTATTTACACGAATTCGATTAAAATTACAAATATAACCTATAAAGCTGTTCAAACACAACCCGTCCGCGAGGCTAAAGCACCAAAGATATTAACATGTCATAATAGCATATTGGTCATGCGATCTCATGATATTTATCCTTGAACACCATGCCTTATACGCAAAGATTGGCCCATTGTGTTGGATTATGCATGTTGGATTATGGATTATGAATTGGATTATTGTGTAGGATACTTTATTATCGGTTAATGATTAAAAGTAGTATACCGTATATCATCTATCGCTCATCATCTGTAGCATAGCAATTTATATCTACGAAATATATCTATCAGTTATGAAATATCTCAGTTATCAGTTATCAAATATCTTTCATTCAATCAGCTTCGTCGGTGTACAAGCCCTAAATTTTTTGGTCCCGGTGATTAGAGAGCAGTAGCCAATACCGAATGTGACAATTCCGAATGCGGACATGATCACAAATAAGTCACGATAGCCGAGTTGTTGGGTGGTCGGAATTTCGAGTCGAGAGACCCGAGTTCGATCCCCAGGTGGCAGTACCAATGAGTTTTTCAAAAACTTATGTACGAATTTCGTCGTTGGCTTGGACATAAAGGCGGCGACGGGCTCACCACCTGTCACGTTTTCCCGAAAATATCTTCGGTGGAAGGTGGGTCGAAGGGGCTTAATTGTCTAGACTTGACCTCTGTCTACCCCTGTGTTGGGAATTGCGTGAAGATATTTATATTTTATTTTATTTATGATCACAACACTTTACATCGTAAATTTTTACACATGTAAAGTAGTTACTTGTTTCTCATCAAAACGCTACCAATCGATGTGACACGATTGTTGGCAGCTAAAACAATGGCAAATAAATAAAAAATAGGTCAACATTAAGTTTTAGCAGATTCTTTTCTTATCAAAGGTCGCAATTGCCTTTACCTTTATAAATGGACTTACAATTTTTTGTCGGTCTAATTTGTTATCGGTTTAAAATATTTTCGAGACTAACGATACCCATCTACACTTGCAACGTCAGGCTCGCTGATGGTGTGTTACATATCTTTATGTAACGAGTAGATAAAAAGAAAAAAGGTAAACGATAAGAAGAGTCTAATGAAGTTCTTCTCCGATTACCGGCTTACCGGAAGAATAGTTACCGGTGTTCTGCTAGGACACGGTCCAGGCCACATAAAGGGCTACTATTAATTACTGGCAGATTAAAATGTACTTGGCCTAACACAGATCCAATCAAAATAAAATCCCTCCAGAATAGAGTATGATTCGGTTCAGTTCAGACTAGTTAATTGTGTGAAGTACATACTTGTGCTATAATGAGTTGTTATTTTATAAATAAATAAAAAAAAATATTTATAAAGAACAATATTTTCTGGAAATGGAGCAAACCGAACTCCGCTTTAGACGGCTTTCGAAGTCCACTGCTGACGGAAAGTATTAAAAAAGTTCTTGATTTCCTCATTAGGGACTGCACGTTAAAAATTATGGAGATTCTCAGCTATCCCCAAAAGAATCTCTTATGAATAAACTCAAGAGGACATTGTCAACAAGTTGGCTTGTTGCGACTGCTTTCAATAGAACAAAAAAGAATACGATTGTCTGCTTAGAGTTATATAAATAATTTTTGAAGGGTTCTATTACTCTGGGCGAAACGTGAGTTCATTACTGTAAAACAATAATCAAAACAGTGGAAAAGACCTAGTTCGTCAACCCTAAAATAACTAAGTCGATTTTGTCGGCAAATAAGGCAGTGGTTTCTGTATTTTAGGAATTTAGTTGAAAATGAAACGGGTCAGACCAGAAACTCTGATTACTGCTGCACATTACGTCGTTTAAGGGAAAAAATAGGATAAAACTCAGAAATCTAGAAATGCTCAGTAGAAAAGACCTGTTTCATCAAGATAACGCCTGTGTTCTCACATCTGTGCAATCAGTTGCTGAAATTCATAACTGTAGTTTGTAAATATTACCGCACTCGCCTTTTTCACCAGATTTGGCACAATCAAACTTCCTAACCTAAAAAAGCAGTTTGGAGATCAAAGATTTTCTTCAAACGACGAGGTTAAAGCGGAATTATAATGTAGGGTCATAATGACCACGTTCACGCAAACGGTTTGAAGATGAACGTAAGACTTAAGAGCATATTGGTTTATTATTCTTCATACTGATACCTGAGCCATGAGATCAACGAGTATCGTCATACTGAAGATAAGGATTCACGCTTTAAGCTTAACAATGGAAAATGTTGTTATCGCATATAATATACAAATATTACATCAGTTTTCGATATCAGAACACAGGAACAAAAACAGAACAAATGAATGATTTGTATGATTTATCCTGGACAATTGTACCAAAAAATATAGATGAATTTTAAGACAGAATACCGGATTTCATTTTGTTTAATATACTGTTCGAAGTTCATTGGACTATTAATAAAGGACAATGACGAAAGATTAAGACCTTTTATTAAGACCTTTCCATCAAATAGAAATAACTGAGTTTAATTTCTAGAATATGTTAGAAAAACTTTTTATAACTCAATTATTAAATGCATTTCATTTATTTTCAAAGTATGTAAGCTACGTTCCACTTTTTTTATAAATAAATGAAAAGTTAAAAAAATCAAGTGACACGACTGGAATTCGAACCCGAGGTGAGTTCGAATTCTACCGCACTTTACGATGCTCTTAACTCCGAGTCACAATTTTATACTCGCACCAGCTGATATTTTAAATCTCTCCCTTTTTGCGTTAACTTCCCTTAAAGGAGTAGGCGAAACTCATCGCAATTTCGACCTGTCCGTGGTAGTTGAATTAAATTCTTTAATATAAAAAAACGTTTAATTTCACGTTTAAAATCGAGGTTCTAATAAATAATCACCAAAATCTATGTATTCGGTACAGCAGGTACGCCTTAGTAACCTTTGTTTTATCATACTAATTTATTAGCGTACAGTCAGTACCCATCGCTGACTCTACGCTAATGAATTCGTATGATAAAACTCTTTTTTTATGATAAAACCAAGGTTATTCGCGTCATACTCCCCGAGTTTATAGAAAAAATAATCCAAACAATTAGAACATAATTGTGGTGCAGTAAAAGATTAGCAGCAGCAGTACTCATAGATACTTTTTGTGTTGAATATAAATATACTGTCGCCGTCTTTGTGTCCAAATATAAATAGTACATGAGTTTTTAAAAAAATCATTGATATGAGCCGACCACCTGGGGACCGAACTAGCGTCTTCTTGATCGAATTCCGATCACTCAGCCACCCAACACTGTTATCGATAGTATATAGATAGTATATGTTACATATACTATCTAGACTATAGTGATGTTTTCTGTCTTTTTTTTTTCTTCTTTGACAATTTTTTCCGTTGCGAAGTAAAGATAAGTGAAAATCGCAACTGTTTCTACGGCAATCCGTAATCTAAATTAGTTATTTTAAATGCTGCAATTTGAAGTTCACCTTTTCCATTTCCGAAAGAACTTCCGGAAACAAAATATTTACAAAACCATGAAGAACCTTTTTTAAGGATGGTAGAGTCTATCTCTCTACTGGGTACCACACTCTTATCTATATTTGTCGGCAAAAAGCAGTGTAATATCTGAAGTATTCTGGTTTAAGGAGCGACTCTAAACTCGCACTCTAAACTCTTAGAACTCTACATTCAGACATTGCCAATGATTAGCCATGGCCAGTGTCAGAATGTAGAGCATGATTTGCCATAGGCAATGACAGAATCTCGTAATGAAACATTTAGAACTAAAAAAGCATCTACAACTCTTGTCTTTTGAAATGGTATACAGACGGTAGTATTGGATAGGTAAGTCACTACTACCCTAATCCCTTAAAAAAGGAAATAAACGAATCGAAAAATGGTTAAAATTTGCTGCATTTTTATACATACGTGTATTTATTTCAAACAATTATTTTCTCTTATAAACACTCAGATACACTAAGTATATAGCTATACTAAGTAATCAATTATCATCTAAACTTCACTTTTACTCTCACCATCTGGTCGTGCACACGACGGTCGTTAAGACGTGACGTGGTCGTCAAGCATCTGATAATAAAAATAGTGTAACATTTTGCCCTAATGTCAAAATTAATACATTTATTACAATTATTCAAAAAATTGTGCCTCTGCTGCAGAGTATGCATCCACTGGGTCTTAGTGTATCAAAATGCTGACTACCAATTGCAGGTGTCCTAAAATGAGAACGTTTTATATGCCTTTTTAATTTGACTATTATACCGGCTTTGTAAGTTATTCCTTCCTTCTGTCATATTGTTAATTTTTTAATTCTCTGTATACATACATACATAATGGCCTGTTAAAGTCCACTGCAGAACATAGGCCTCTCTCATTGGGAGGATTTGCCATAATCGCCACGCTCGGCAGGCGGATTGGCGAACGCAGTACCATACCACTCGCACCTCAGACGCTGCTGTCTCCATCCTCGGTCTGATTATTTTGGTCTGATATTTTTGGAGATGGTTATTCCGCCATCGGTTATCGGTTATCGGTTGCCACAACAATATTCAAGGGTGTTTCCCTCAGTCGCCTCTTACGACACCTACGGGAAGAAAGGGAGTGGCAATATTTATTTTTACACCATTACCATACGATCCCCGTTACCACACGATCCAATTCTCTGTATAATGTACAATTAATTACTTGGTCCATTACTTATATCATTAAACCTCACTCAATTTTTATACACCACTACTTATACCTATTATACAGATGTCAGTATGTTTTTTTTGTTAATTACCTATACTAATTACTCTAAAAAGTATTTAGGATAGTTATATTACCATAAGATATGTTATGTATAAGCTATGTAAGACTTCCCTAAGCCTTTATCAGGAAATTCGTAAATAAAAAATACAGAATGAAATTATTAGAAGTTATTATAAATATCAAGTCACGATAGCCGAGTGGTTTGGTGGTCGGAATTACGAGTCGAAAGACCCGAGTTCGATCCCCAGGTGGCAGGCTCGTAATAATAAGTTTTTCAAAATCTTATTGAAAGCCTCTTCCGAAAGGGAGTAAAAAGAAAACGTGATAAAATGTTGCACATCGTCCGATATACATATATATGTAATATTTCAGTGAAATATTGAACATTATTTGAAAAAAATGTGACTGGCGATGGGCCGAAAGGTGTGACTAAAAATTGTCTACAGTGGAAATACAAAAACAGTTAATGGATAGTATCTGTGTAGTAAAACCAAAATTTTAGAAGAGACTGCGCACCATTGATATACACATTATCTAAAACTGCTGATATTACTAAGAAAGTTTAAATATACAAAAAGTCATTCATATCAAAATGTGTGAAGCCTAAAAGATTTCAACACTTAATAAAGAAAACTTGTAATTCCCAAGAATAAATTTCAAATGTAACGCATACATTTTATTCATTATGAATTATAATAGATTATATTATGCTATTGCTAAATTTAAAATTTTATCATAATATTAATAATTAATTATAAAAAATTAACACTTACTTTTCTAACTCATCGCCTACTATTTTTGAATTATACTTGGATTTGGCAGGCACTAAGTCATATTCTTCCAAGTCCCGACGGTTCCCGTAATAAAAATAAGGAAAAGTCCACAAAAACAGTAATCGTGCTACTATTCCGGGAGGCTTCTTCTTCATATTTTTTCCTTTCTTCTCAAATTCTTCCTCTTTTTTAATACCCATTATTTAACAACAATTTTTTATATTTTAACAACTGAAAAGTATTTAAACAATGGAAGGCAACAGAAGATATTAGAGCGCGCGTGCGACCTACATCACTTTCAGGCAACAAATATATGATATTTAATTGTACACTGGCCCGCTGCTCTAGCATTATATAGTTAGCAGTGTTAATCTGTTTCTTATTAATTTATATCTAATCCATTTTCATTCGATTAATCAAACATTAGCTGTATTGAACTACTTAGCACGATTTCGTATTTTATTCGTTTAATAAAGGTTCTGAATATTCTTTCAAGAAATAATACGAATTCTTTTTAATTTTATATTTTAAATATAAAATAATAAATAATAAATACAAATAAGAAGTCACGATAGCCGAGTTGTTGGGTGGTCGGAATTGCGAGTCGAGAGATCCGAGTTCGATCCCCAGGTGGCAGGCTCGTAATAATAAGTTTTTCAAAATCTTATTGAAAGCCTCTTCCGAAAGGGAGTAAAAAGAAAACGTGATAAAATGTTGCACATCGTCCGATATACATATATATATATGTAATATTTCAGTGAAATATTGAACATTATTTGAAAAATGTGACTGGCGATGGGCCGAAAGGTGTGACTAAAAATTGTCTACAGTGGAAATACAAAAACAGTTAATGGATAGTATCTGTGTAGTAAAACCAAAATTTTAGAAGAGACTGCGCACATTATCTAAAACTGCTGATATTACTAAGAAAGTTTAAATATACAAAAAGTCATTCATATCAAAATGTGTGAAGCCTAAAAGATTTCAACACTTAATAAAGAAAACTTGTAATTCCCAAGAATAAATTTCAAATGTAACGCATACATTTTATTCATTATGAATTATAATAGATTATATTATGCTATTGCTAAATTTAAAATTTTATCATAATATTAATAATTAATTATAAAAAATTAACACTTACTTTTCTAACTCATCGCCTACTATTTTTGAATTATACTTGGATTTGGCAGGCACTAAGTCATATTCTTCCAAGTCCCGACGGTTCCCGTAATAAAAATAAGGAAAAGTCCACAAAAACAGTAATCGTGCTACTATTCCGGGAGGCTTCTTCTTCATATTTTTTCCTTTCTTCTCAAATTCTTCCTCTTTTTTAATACCCATTATTTAACAACAATTTTTTATATTTTAACAACTGAAAAGTATTTAAACAATGGAAGGCAACAGAAGATATTAGAGCGCGCGTGCGACCTACATCACTTTCAGGCAACAAATATATGATATTTAATTGTACACTGGCCCGCTGCTCTAGCATTATATAGTTAGCAGTGTTAATCTGTTTCTTATTAATTTATATCTAATCCATTTTTCATTCGATTAATCAAACATTAGCTGTATTGAACTACTTAGCACGATTTCGTATTTTTATTCGTTTAATAAAGGTTCTGAATATTCTTTCAAGAAATAATACGAATTCTTTTTAATTTTATATTTTAAATATAAAATAATAAATAATAAATACAAATAAGAAGTCACGATAGCCGAGTTGTTGGGTGGTCGGAATTGCGAGTCGAGAGACCCGAGTTCGATCCCCAGGTGGCAGTACCAATGAGTTTTTCAAAGACTTATGTACGAATTTCATCGTTGGCTTGGACATAAAGGCGGCGACGGGTTCACCACCTGTCACGTTGTCCCGAAAATATCTTCGGTGGAAGGTGGGTCAAATGGACTTAATTGTCTAGACTTGACCTCTGTCTACCCATGTATTGGGAATTGCGTGAAGATATATTTATTTATAAATACAAATCATATATTGTAAGTTACGATAGCCAAATGGTTGGGTTATCGGAATTCGAGTCAAGAGACCCGAGTTCGATTTCCAAGTGGCAGGATCGTACCAATGGCATTTTTCAAAATGTAAAATTTATATCTTATTATTAATAATAATATAAATTAACATTTATGTGGCTTGGACATAAAGACGGAGACGAACTCAACACCTTCCACCACATTCTTCCCACATTCCACCGAAGACATTATTGGGATAACGTAAATATCCCAATAATGTCTTCGGTGGAATGTGGGTCGAAAAGACGTAATTGTTTAGACCTCTGTCTACCATTTCCAACATTGGAATGGCGTGAAGATATTGGACTGTATCTGAATGTATATATGTTACTGATTTGTACGTAAATGTACCCATTTTTTCTACAACTGCTATCTTACACCAGAACCAAAACATGTTGACACCAGAGTGCTTATACTTAGATCCAATATTTTTTCAGAGTTTTTCTTTTAGTTGGAACACTCACGAGAAAAAAAAATATCCTCACGCCGAAAGAACTCAAAATTTATTATGCACTTGAAGTTACAATTTTAACCATTTTAGCAAGCTAGCATATTTAAGCAAGCTCTCAGTCCACTAGACTTCCCCCTTTTAATAATATACTTCACTTATTTATTTATTTATCTTCACGTATAATCCCTGACGGGGTAGCAAGAGAGAACAGATAGCCAAGTGTCACGATCCTTACATACCTCTTCCTCTTCATTCAGATTCATCATTTTCTTCATACATGCACATCGAAATATCCGAGTACTCTTGACCCTTCCCTCTTCGAGCAATTTACTTACATAGTCGGCTCGGCTCGGCTTTCCTCGACCCCTTTTAATATTAACATTCGCGCTATATATTTTCTTCACCATTCGGTCTTCCCTCATTCGCTCAACGTGCTTAAACCATCGAAGTACGCCCTTATCAATTTTAGTGATAAGGTCATCTTACAAACCTACTAATAATAATACTTCACTTATTAATAATAAATACATGCGTAGGTAGGGACTACATCATATACATTCCTCTGATCCCCGAGGTAGGTCGCTTAAGCACTTTTAATATGGAATCATAAACAACGAAGGTACCACAAACACCCAGACCCGAGAAAATGTAGAAAAAGTGTTTTCTACATTGACCTGACAGGGAATCACACCCGAAACCTCAGAGCTGTCGATACCTTGAAAACCTTTGTGTCGCCACGCGTCCAGAAAGGTCGTCATAAAACTTAGTTACTTCTCTTGATGCATAGTCCCTGTGGCCAGAAAGAGCAAATTGCCTAGTGTTACGATAGCCGAGTGGTTGGGTGGTCTGAATTTCGAGTCAAGATTTCGATCCCCAGGTGGCAGGCTCGATCCAATAAGTGTTTTCAAAACCTTATGTACTAATTATATCGTTGGCTTGGATCAGATTTAAATTTCAGGGCTTTAAATTCATAGTATTATTGATTATAACGATGACAAAAAGAAAAATTCATCTATAAGGCTTGCTTATACGAATTCGATTAAGGATATTGTCTTTAGTAAGCATAGTATTTTTTTTTTAATTAATTAATCAAGATCATCCCCTCCTGTGTAAGTTTACTACATTATAAAGGCCTCGTCCGGGCAGGAATGTTTACTGCAATCGCCGCGGTTAGTGGATTGGAAGTGAAGAAGAGAAAGACTGGTTTCATCTTTAAAGAAAAAACCTAAAAATGCATGCGAAGATGACCATCATGAAGGATAAGCATCTCGAAAAACTCCGGACCAAAATTACATGGAGCCGTGATGGACAGCAGTGTCTGGCGAAGAAGACATCTGTTTATCAGGCCGTGAATTAAGTATCAAGAATGAAATAAGAAAGAAAAAAGATGTAATAAAGTAAATAGGATATATATGTTTTCTTCAGATGAAGTACAAAAGCATATATTCAGTGGTATATATTAAGTGGCAACAGATATTGATTTCGGTTGTACGAATTCTGGGCATAAAACAATGTGTTAAGTAGTACTAGCCGACATGCTAGTTACTTTTTGATATAACTTTATCTTATTAATTTAGTGGCTGACATAAATTAATCCGGTAAATTCTCCCCAATATTTCAAGGTTTACGACACACAGGTTTTCGACTTGCGCTACACAAATTTTATATATCTTATCTACAAAATTTCACACTTCCATTTTGTGTTTAAAGATTATTAGATTATAAACGTTGTTTGCTTTGGTCAAAAAAATTGGTGTAAATATTTCGTTTGTGGTTCTTTGAATGAATATTACGTTAAAGATGTTGAGTTAGAATATTCTCAATAACATTGACACTTTAATTAGGTCCTAACTGCCCCCTGTGGTGTAACTCTTAACGCAGAACTTATTTTCAAAAGTAAAAATAGCCTGAGCTACTCCTTATAAGATCAGCTATCTGCCGGTGAAAGT
Source organism: Sericinus montela (assembly GCA_029286605.1). Taxonomy (NCBI): domain Eukaryota; kingdom Metazoa; phylum Arthropoda; class Insecta; order Lepidoptera; family Papilionidae; genus Sericinus; species Sericinus montela. The sequence continues at coordinate 5,523,407 of JAGSMR010000021.1, forward strand.
CCCGTTAAAATCGGTCCAGCTGTTTCAGAGATTAACCAGAACAAACACACAGACGATTGTCAAAATATTTTTTATGAAAGTACCGTATATACTTTCATATGCATTTAGTGAAAAGCTATTAATTTGGGATTACAAACAGACACTCAATTTTATTCATATGTATATATTAAAAATTATACACATATGTGGCCATAAAATCGAATCTCACGTGCGAGTTTAATTATAATTAGCTTTAGTAGAAAAAACGAAGAAGAAAGAAACAAGCTTAAGTTAAGAAAGGAGACAATTATCACAAGTATAACAACTGCACTTACTTACATTTTTTCCCCATTTCAACGTAAACAACATAGCCCAAAAAGAAAGATTCCAGGCGCGTCGAAATGCAATAAGCAGTAAAAATCTTTGACAAGTAATTTTATTCCAGACATTATGATTACTGTCTACACTGGTTTATTAATTATGTATATGTAATATATGCGTAAATTGAAACGTTTCGGCTATTACCAAAACAAGCAATAATTATTTATTAAAGGATAATGATGTTGTGTATTTATAACTGTGAATTATTCAAAGCAAGGTTGATTAACTGGTTGCAATGCTCAGGTACACTTAATAAACATTTTATGAAAGCCAGCTTTTTATTGCGAAATAATAATTTACAGGGCTCCAATAATGATAAAAATATAAAACAGTAAGTACCAGTATAGCCTACTGATTTAACGTTTTAATTAATTGCTACAAAAGTTCACAACTAAGTCCACCCATGTTAATTACGTAATTCCCAATACAAGGGTAGACAGAGTTCTAGTCTAGACAATTAAGTCCCGTCGACCCACCTTCGTGACAGGCGGTGAGCCCGTCGCCGTAAATATGTCCAAGCCAACGATATAAAAAAAATTTTGAAAAACCCATTGATACGAGCCTGCTACCTAAGGATCTAACTCGGGTGTCTTGACTCAAAATTCCAACCACTCGGCTATCGTGACTCTAGTTAAAAACAAGATTTCAGATTAACATCATAATACATGTAGGTCGAATACAATGTTATAACAATATTGTTGTTATGTAATAAATTATTGTTTCGACTTTTAATATAAAAATCTGTTGAATGTGTAGCCCTCTATGTACTGAATTTGTTACATAACAGATAAACTATACTGCCTTTAACAGTTATCTTTATATGTACCTCTAGCAGTATACATACTCCCAGAAACACTTACTTGAACCTTAAAATTTCAATGTTTATCTAACTTTTTAAATTTAATTCACGGTGGAAATATCGATCCACAATCAGCAACTTTATAGCCTAGACAAAATAAAAAGTCAGATGTATAACTTTGTTTTTAAGTTTTTTTAAAGGTATCATTATATGTAGATACAATATATACATCTATAGATACGTGCTCGAGATATACAGATATGTATAGTTAGTAACACACAGATTTACAGTTGATTGCAGTACCGTAAAACTTCGACACAAGGGTGTACTTTACTTTCGTGATATATTTATATTATATATTTATATTATGACAGTCGGTTAGCCTGTCATCTGAAGGTATCCAAGCGGTTTACAAGGCTTTTTCCCTTAAGGTCTACTCGCTGAAAGAATAAATACGTTCACCACTACCACAAACTCCAATCCAACCATTTTGAGTAAGTTATTATATTTATACGTTTATTTACATTCAAGGCTATTTACAATATAAAGCCAGCGACCTACTTTTGATACAATAGTAAACAATCAGGTATTCTTTTTTATCGGATAAAAGCATACTAAAATGTTCATAGAAAAAAACATGCATGTGCTATTACAGTTGTCAACTAAAATTATGGTGATAAAAAAATTCTAGTATTTGATTCAGAAAATTTTAATACTATAAATATTCTTATTTTATTTTAATTAAAATAAAACAAATATCTTCATGTACGGTGACGGTGTAGCTTCTTTCAAATGTAACATTTTCTTTCTACTCGGATACCTGTCTAGGTATTCGACTACTTTTAACTAGCTTAAAGAATTTTTGACATTGTTAGTGATAAAAGACCACTGCAGGAGATAGGTCTCTCATCTCTCTCTACCTAGGTTTGACATAATCGCCACGCATGGAAAGCGATTAGATGCTGTTGCCTAGCATCGATTTGGTATTGGTATTTATCGTATATTTATGGCGTAATTTTGATTTGGTTTTTATCTAGATAGTTACCCCACCATCCGTCCGTAGTAAAATACATTTCCAACACTTGTCGTCTCTTACGACGCCCAAGGGAACAAAGGATGAAATGTATTCTTACGCCGGTGTCACACGACGATACGCGATCGCAATACTAGAGCACTCGCACCTCTAACGCTGCCCATCTTCGATCTCATTATTTTGGTCTGAAATTTTTAGAGATGGTCATCTCGCCACCTAACGGTTGCCATAACGATATTCAAAGCTGTTTCCCTTAGTTGCATATTACGATACACTCGGGAAGAAAGCGGGTGGTAATATTCTTACGCCGTTACGACATATTGAAATCTTTATTTCATTAATCTTAATGTATTTTTCCATTTAATAATTAACAATTTTGAAATGAATTATTTAGTTTTAGAACTTTTTAAAGGTGTCAAAAATTTTATACAGAATTTTATAACAGGCCTTCATTGACGTTTATTGCAAATGACGCCCGTATTTATATTTAAAAACAATGTAAATGACTATTTTATTTCACATTTAAAAATAAAATTGGTCTGCCTTTTAAAACGCGTTTTAATTAAATTAACAACTTATGATATACAGATCTCAAGATAATATATGATGATTATATACTCTTTATTTAAAGCGTCTTTAGACGACATAGAGTGCACATACAATAATTTATGTGGAAAACAAGTCATGTAATAAAAATAGTTAATTACAAAATAAAGTAGACTCCCATAAAGAGGACATTTATCGTAGAAAAAGATGATAATTGAGAAATCAATTAAATGCACTTGTATACCGATGGTAATTGAATACTGGGGAGAGGCCATTGTAATAACAAAGGAATTATTGATGCTTTGCTTAACATGAATTAGGTAATTGGAAATAAGCAGAAGAATGAGGAAAAGAAGCGGAATGGGATCTGGTCCTCCGGTTACCTCACCGAGCAAAACGCTGAAGTACAATATACCTTCTTATGTATTTTGCATCTGCCGTGTTCCTGCAATAGGCAAGACCAGGGCAGATGCAGTACCAAAATATGTCGCTTGGCTTTAGCACAAATAAAAAATTGACTTAAACGCCCCGAAAGGAACAGATTGGCGATCGTATTAACGAACACCTTGTAGTTCTTTTAATTTTGATCGAAATTAAAAGAACTACAAGGTGTTCGTTAAATTCAGTTTAATTTTGATCGAAAAAGATATTTCTTCAACATCAAACGGTCTATAAAAGTTCATTGTAGTACTTAGGCCTATTCCGTAAAAAGAGTTTATCATAATTGCCACACTTGACAAACGGATTACCAATCGTACTGCCAGGTACCTTAGACGCTGCTGTTCTTTAACCATCTATTAATTTCGGTCTAATAATATTGTAATAGTGATGCCGCCATTGCATTTTCAAAATGTTCCCTTTGTCACCTCTTACGACGCCCACGGAAAGAAAGAAGGTAGTTCGTTACACTGTAACCACACAAAAAAAACACATACAAAAATAAAATTTTACTTAACTAATATTAATAATTTATATAAAAATAAAATAAAATATAAAATATCTTCACCCAATTCCCAACACAGGGGTTGACAGGTCAAGTCTAGACAATTAACCCACCCACCAACCCTTTGACCCACCTTCCACCGAAGATATTTTCGGGATAACGTGACAGGTGGTGAGCCCGTCGCCGTCTTTATGTCCAAGCCAACGATGAAATTCATACATAAGTTTTTTTGAAAAACTCATTGCTACTGCCACCTGGGGATTGAACTCGGGTCTCTCGACTCGAAATTCCGACCACCCAACAACTCAGCTATCGTGACTTTTTTTATGTGATTATTTCTATATGGTTTTATAAAATTTATACCTCCTCCATGGACGAGTGGCGTACATACCGGTTTTCATGGTCTCACCAGCACTGAGGTCCCGGGTTCGATTCCCGGTCGGATCAATGTAGAACACACTTTTTTCGTGTCTGGGTTTTCTCGAGTCTAGGTGTTTGTGGTACCTTCGTTGTTTTTAATTCCATAATACAAGTTCTTAGACTGCTTACTTTAGGATCAGAGTAATACATGTGATGTTGTCCCAGTCTATGTATTTATGTATTTATTAATGTACTTGTGTAACATACGAGTATACATAGAATGGACTAAAGTGTTTAAAATTATCAGTATGCACTTACTGAGCTTTTTTATATAAGTGATTTAAAAAAATAACCCAGCTCTAACAGCCATACCGTTGCAACGATCGCGTATTGTTTCCATGATATTTTCGTATAAAAGGACGCTGATGATTTTTCATGAGCCTACCCGCCAATAATTCTTCATTTATTTTTGTCTCGCCCATTATGAACGACACAAACATAAGCGAAAGAACGAAACCTAAATCACTAGCTGTCGGCTTCTTCAACGCATACGGCTTAAAAACAGATGGACGAAGTTAGGGAATTTGTCTCAGTCCATCAACTAGACATAATGTTAGTACAGGAGACCCTACTCAAGTCTAGCATACGCGACCCGAAGATAGCTAACAATCGCTTAGTTAGAAACGACCGCCCGCTCGCGGGGCGGCACGTTGATCTATTTCAAGTCTTCGCTACACTGTGTGCCAATTGACCTTCCGTCTCTTGTCAACATGGAAGCTTCCGGTTGTAAGATCGCAATGACAGGCCATCAGCCCATCACTGTGATATCGGCTTATCTCCCGCCTTTGAAAACAATTCTAAGGGGCGACATCGAGGCACTGCTAAATTTAAGCGACTCGGTGTTAATAGCGGAGACTTAAACAGCAAGCACTCTGCTTGGAACGCCGCAAATGAAAATAATAATGGACTCGCCCTCCTAACTCTAAGTATGAACCTAAACTTTGACATTATAGGTCCCTCGAGCCAACTAGAATACCCGCGCAGAGGAACCAGAATCCGGACATTCTCGAAATAGCTCTCTTAAAGAATATATTGCTACCTCTTGCGAAAATAGAAGTTCATCACGAACTTAATTCAGACCACCGACCGGTCATAATGCAGCTAGGGCAGCCGCACGCAGAGGTCATTTTGACCAAAACCGTGACAGACTGGCGTAAACTCGAGGAATACCTCGAGTCTACGGATTCCCCGGAGTTAGCAAACATACCGGAGGTCATTGATAATAAAGACACGGCACTTGCCGCCGTCGTTCATCTCACCTCTCACCTAAAACCGCCGTCAGTGTATCCTCCAGGCGGGTCAAAGCGGCAAACGACCGCCGCTTTGAGTTGCCTGCTGAGCTCAGACAGCTGTTGAGAGAGAAAAATGCTGCCAATAGGGCATACGACAGGTATAGGACTGACGCAAACCGCGTTAGGATGCGCCAACTCAAAGGGAGGTTAAACAGCGCATGGCTGAGTTGAGGGGCAAAGATGGGACAAGCTAATGTCGGACATCACGCCTTCGCACACTGCCTACTGGCAGTTGGCGAGGTCGATGAAGTCCGACTCTGTCGTATCTATGCCTCCCTGGTCAGTCCCGACGGCTCTATAGCTTTTGACGATAGGAAAAAGCCGAATGTTTAGCCGACAGCTTCGAAAGTCAGTGCTCTCCAAGCACGCAACCCACAGATCCCGTACACATTCAGAATGTGGACGACTTCGTATCGCGGAAAATGACGCAGCCACTAACGGGTGAACCTCTCCCGCCTACCTCACTCGAAGAGGTTAAGGGTATAATTAAAAACCTTAGGGTACGTAAGGCTCCAGGAGCCGACGGCATCTCAAATAGGTTAGTTAAAACTCTCCCAAATTCATTGCTATTACTATTAGTAGCAATCTTCAATGCCCTTCTCACAAGTTGCACCTTTCCAGACTCCTGGAAAGAAGCCCACGTAATAGGGATCCATAAACCCGGGAAACCGAATAAACAGGCCACTAGCTATAGGCCCATTAGTCTCCTCAGCGCACTGGGGAAAATCTACGAGCGCATAATTCTGATCCGCCTCAAGGACAGCGCTCAGTCACTAAATGTCATTCCTGATGAGCAGTTTGGCTTTAGAGCTAAGCACTCATGCGTTCAGCAAGTGCACCGCCTCACGGAGCACATCGAGGCACTGCTAAATTTAAGCGACTCGGTGTTAATAGCGGAGACTTAAACAGCAAGCACTCTGCTTGGAACGCCGCAAATGAAAATAATAATGGACTCGCCCTCCTAACTCTAAGTATGAACCTAAACTTTGACATTATAGGTCCCTCGAGCCAACTAGAATACCCGCGCAGAGGAACCAGAATCCGGACATTCTCGATATAGCTCTCTTAAAGAATATATTGCTACCTCTTGCGAAAATAGAAGTTCATCACGAACTTAATTCAGACCACCGACCGGTCATAATGCAGCTAGGGCAGCCGCACGCAGAGGTCACTTTGACCAAAACCGTGACAGACTGGCGTAAACTCGGGAATACCTCGAGTCTACGGATTCCCCGGAGTTAGCAAACATACCGGAGGTCATTGATAATAAAGACACGGCACTTGCCGCCGTCGTTCATCTCACCTCTCACCTAAAACCGCCGTCAGTGTATCCTCCAGGCGGGTCAAAGCGGCAAACGACCGCCGCTTTGAGTTGCCTGCTGAGCTCAGACAGCTGTTGAGAGAGAAAAATGCTGCCAATAGGGCATACGACAGGTATAGGACTGACGCAAACCGCGTTAGGATGCGCCAACTCAAAGGGAGGTTAAACAGCGCATGGCTGAGTTGAGGGGCAAAGATGGGACAAGCTAATGTCGGACATCACGCCTTCGCACACTGCCTACTGGCAGTTGGCGAGGTCGATGAAGTCCGACTCTGTCGTATCTATGCCTCCCCTGGTCAGTCCCGACGGCTCTATAGCTTTTGACGATAGGGAAAAAGCCGAATGTTTAGCCGACAGCTTCGAAAGTCAGTGCTCTCCAAGCACGCAACCCACAGATCCCGTACACATTCAGAATGTGGACGACTTCGTATCGCGGAAAATGACGCAGCCACTAACGGGTGAACCTCTCCCGCCTACCTCACTCGAAGAGGTTAAGGGTATAATTAAAAACCTTAGGGTACGTAAGGCTCCAGGAGCCGACGGCATCTCAAATAGGTTAGTTAAAACTCTCCCAAATTCATTGCTATTACTATTAGTAGCAATCTTCAATGCCCTTCTCACAAGTTGCACCTTTCCAGACTCCTGGAAAGAAGCCCACGTAATAGGGATCCATAAACCCGGGAAACCGAATAAACAGGCCACTAGCTATAGGCCCATTAGTCTCCTCAGCGCACTGGGGAAAATCTACGAGCGCATAATTCTGATCCGCCTCAAGGACAGCGCTCAGTCAATAAATGTCATTCCTGATGAGCAGTTTGGCTTTAGAGCTAAGCACTCATGCGTTCAGCAAGTGCACCGCCTCACGGAGCACATACTGAGCGCCTAAATGATAGCCCCAAATATAAGGTAGGAGCACTCTTCTTCGATGTCGCGAAAGCGTTCGACAAAGTCTGGCACAATGGCTTGATATACAAGCTATACAACTACGGTATGTCAGACAGGCTTGTGCACATCGTACAAGCCTACTTGTCGAATCGCACCTTCCGCTACAAAGTCGAGGGCACTCTGTCCTCCAGCAGAGACTTAAAGCCGGCGTTCCGCAAGGCTCGGTCCTCTCGCCCACACTGTACACGCTTTATACGAGCGATATCCCAAAAGACCCAAATAAAAAGGTAGAATTGGCCTTATTCGCCGACGATACCACTCTATACTCTGCGGATCATAACGCATCGTGAATCTACATTCGCCTCCAAGCCGCGGCCGCCGCCTTAAGCGAGTGGTTTAGGAAATGGAGGATCGACATAAATCCTGAAAAGAGCAACGCGGTCTTGTTCAGCAGGAATCACAAAACTCGAATCGCCCTAACAGATTCAGTAAAATAACCCTCTTCGACAAACCCATTCCCTGTCAGAAGTAAAATATCTTGGAGTCACCTTAGACCGTAGACTGAACTTCAAGAAACATATTAAAATTGTCAGGGATAGAGCGGCCTTCATATCCGGCCGCCTCTTTAACCTTACAAATAGCCGCAGCAAAATGCTGCTAAAACACAAAATACGCCTATACACAACTTGCGTACGACCCGTCATGTCATACGCCAGTATAGTATTCGCGCACGTCCCCAAAGTACGTTTGAACTCACCCAAGTGATTCAAAATCGATTTATGCGCCGCGCAACCGGCGCTCCCGCATATATGCGGAATGTAGATCTGCATCGCGATCTCAAACTGCCTACAATGGCAGCGCTATTTAAAAGTTCTCCATCGACTACTTCGATAGGACGAACTTACATACAAATCCGCTAGTGGCAGCGTTAGGGAATTACACACCCGCGCGCGATACTCCACCTCAATTGAGGCGCCCGAAATGCGTCATCATAGACGATGATGACGCAATCACCCGTGTCAACAATGCGTATGAGGCCCCGCCCCCTACGTACTTTCGCACACATACAGACACAAGCCGCGTTCTGCGGCTTACACAACCTCGCCATCGTCGTAATTTCACGACTGGCACGAGACTTTCTCGTGGTCGTAGTCGTCATTAAAAGGTTATCACAAGGCGATCCGAGAGGAGATTTTCCTCCAAACCAACTGGGGCCCACGGATCGCATGGCCCCTCCCCATGTCGGAAGTCATCTCTTTCGTTCCAGGGGACGCAGCGCTTCGCAGCAGCAGCCATTATTGTCTTCAACTCTAACTTGCGAGCCTCTCCTCGCAAGTCTCCTTAGACGAAGCTGTAAAGGCCTCCGGGCCAACAGCATCCCGTGGATGGTTTTAGTCGGTATGCTTCTCCTTCTGAGATTCGAGCCCGACACTGTTCGTTTCGGTGGCCTCCCGGCCAAGGAACGTTCGTGCATAAAACATTTCCTCCATGGTTATCAAAAAAAAAAAATCATGAGCCTAGTGTTCTATTTGATAATAGTGTTTTTATCCGATAGGTTCATTTATTTTACATTAATTATTTAATAGTGTTGCAATGCTTGATTATCAGTATCTTTAATGACGTCAACGCGTAGTCGTATTAATATTATTATTGCAACATATTTTATTATTCATCTTAAGCTACCTCCAACTGAATTTCTCTTTTACTGAACACAGTCACAATCACTTGTGGAAAAATATATTAACGTACGTAAATTTATGTAAACATTTCATATAACTAAAAAGTAAATAATGTAAAACTTCTGTCCAGTCGAATCAAGGCATACCTTGCTATGCCTACTTTGTGTAACGTAATTAAGTGCGAAGTTGAGTAGAGTCGGAAGAGAGTAACATATTTTTCACAATGGAGATTCGTTGTGAAAAATATGTTCGACCGGTTAAACATGGACATGTTAGGGTGTAGGCTTCTCCTATAAAGATTATTTGATATAACTGCCGCTCTAAGTAAATGGGTTGACGATTGCAATACCAGACGCCTGTCATCTCAGAAGCTTCCCGTCCTCTACTAATTTTGGTTCACGCTTCACTTGGATCCTCAGGTACTCGATATCAGAAGTAACATTGTTCCTTACGTTTTTTAATATAGTTCATGTTATTAATATTTTAGCACAAGTCTAGAATATTTAAGAAAGTATTATAAATAGAGATTAGAATAACTAAAAAAATAAAGTAATTACTTATTGTCTGACGTATTCTTTCGAATAAAATGGTTTTTTAATTTGGTGTGTGTAGTAGTTTACCTACTAATTTAGCTAATGTTACTAAACTAAACCCCTTGGCCAAACTTAACAGGCAGATCTCAACAAAAAAATTAGAAGAAATAGACGAAATAATAGAAAGAGAAGAAATACTCTTCGTTATATTAAACATTTCTGACTTATCGGGTAATGTTACTTTGAGTACATAAAGTTGTCTGTCTATATTGATAATTAGCAATAGTATGTTGACATTTCTTTGGATATCACGATAATTTACCGGTACTTAAACTATCACATGTCATTGCGACAATAGCCTGAACAAATATCTGTCGTTTCTATTGTAAACAATAACAGTTGAAATAATTATGTGAAATAGTCAATAACATTAAAGGACAAAAATATAAAAATGCATTTCATGTAAACAAATCTCGCTACTACCTATGATTTAGCACGAGTAGAAAATGTATTTACTATAATATTTAAATTATGTCATCATCATTATGTACCTCTCCTGTAAAGTAAATTTAAAATAGCACCCACGCTAGAAAGCGAATTTTATTTAAAGCTCCCACTTTCCTGTACCTAAGGCCTCCGGGAATCTCGAGGATTCCGACATTATTCATCTTTTACTTGCATGGTCGGGCATATATCTATATTTTCACAGCGATTAAAAAGTAATAAAGTTAATTAGGTAAATTAACCTTAATTTATATATATATTATTGTATTTAAATTAACCTTAAAAGTTAGTATCTCTTATCAGTTAATACAAAATAAAAGTGATACTTATTTATAATGACACTAGAACTATAAATTATACGAAAAACATTAGAAACACCATAAAAATATTTTTAATAAATAAAATATTCTTTGTTTAAATTTACATATAGTTCTAAATTTTCTTCGGGAATTCCGGTTATTCTGTCGCACATATCTTCAATCTACAGAGACGACTCATGTACAATTATATAACTGTATAGACATCGCATTAGTACATATAACCCTTTTTTAATTCATAGATGTCGTTACAGATGAAAGGGTAAAACCGAAGGATGGAGTAATACCAACTCGAAAAATACAATACATGTATTACATGGTACTGCACTCGACAATACGCTTACCAAGGGAAACAATAATGCCAACTCCTTCTTTCGGGAGATACTCGCATGTCCCGCAGATAATATATGACGGCTCATATATGACGTTAAGCTGAGTAAATCCTATTTTTTATTGTTTAGAATATTAATAATTGTACAGAACTGTAGGTGTTTTCGAACTAAATATTAAGACTGGTAAACAAGGTGGTTGCATGCATCTCGTCAAGCACTAATGCTGCCGGTGTACCTATACATAACTTCATCAAACCTTGAACTCACACTGCCACGCGAACGTCACGGTTTCTTCATAGAGTTTCTGCATTTCACACTGCATATCTTTACATAATTTTAACACATATCTGTTTTTATAACATTTTTCAGTATACTGACAACTTAAGTCTATTTAAAAATGATTCATAAAAATTAAATATTTAAAACGACATAATTAAAATTTCCATTTTTATTATTTCTTCATTTATTTAATTTTCCATTAAAATTGATGTCAGTAGTCACTTATCATCAGGTGGCCCATTTGCTACCATCTATCAAAAAATACTTAATAAGGCTTCTCTATTATTTTGTATAGACGACCTTCTTGTACGAGAGCCGTGCTCGTAAACGGAGTATGCCTCTACCGGTAAATACCGGTTTTCATGGTGTCGCCAGCTCTGAAGTACTGAATTCCATTCCCGGGCTGGTCAATATAGAAATCCATTTTTCTACATTGTCACTGGTTTCTGATTCTATAACACAACAGCTTTAATTACTTTGGGATCAGAACAAAGTATGTGACGTTGTCCCCATGTATGTAGTGTGGTTAGTATACAGTTCAAAATTGTTTAATACTAATTAAATCCTCTAATTATTAATAAAAAATTTTGTCTGTTGCTGATGCTAAACTTAGGAACTCTTAGCTCTTATTAAACTTGTTCAAACCTAGATTCTTGAAAAAAAAGAGGTCAAAGAATATCTAGCTCCTCCTATTGCTAGTAATCTATCCCTCTCATATGTTTCTCTCAGTTTGATAATCACTGATAAGAGGTATATACCTCTACTATTAATTATATTTAATTTTTACGTATAATTTTTTAAATTTTTTTTTGTACATTTTATGTGAATAATTTTCCTTCTCTGTTGCACAATGAAAGTATATTAACATAAATTTATTATTAGGCGATAGGTTCACTATCTTTCACGCTATCTCAAATAAAATTCGGTAAAATGTGGGTCGAAAGGACTTCTTTATCTTAACCTCTTCCTACCCCAGTATCAAGAATTGCATGAAGATATAAAATGAAATATTTTTATTGTAAATCTAAGCGCTTTATACGGGTAATCCACTGAATTTCTCGGTTGACCTAATGATGACTTCGATCATGCTATGGTGAAAAAATCGGTATGTAGTCCAAGGTCAGGTATAAACGATGGTGCGTACCGCGGCGATGGTGTTCGGTGGTAGCGACGGAGTGCGGGAATGCGGCGGCCGCGCGCCCGAGCCGCAGTATGACGCGGCCAGCCATCCGCCCGCCCCGTGCCGCCCTACGCGACGCTCCGAACCTCGATATCTCCTATTAACACTTATTACAAGCCTACTAATGATAGTTTATCATGTGTCCTTACACATTAAAAGTGCCTTCAAATGATACATCGAATGTAAATCTATTTTAATTTTATTATCTAGTGGTAGTGGGAACTTAATAATATATGTGAAGTATCGATAAAAGTTGTCATAATCTTAATTAAAAAAAAACGTTTACGTCGTTAAAAATGATTTCACTATCTTAGATTTTTAAAGGGCAAATTATTCTGTTTACAGTAAAAAAGTAACGTAGCAACGACCATGAAACATATATTGTAAATAAAGCTAAAACAGTGATTTAAAAATGTATAGCAATAATATATGATAAGTGTTACTATGTGTTTTTAATAGTAAACAATATCTGTTCCTAAACAATAACTTTACACGTTCTCTTATAATATAAGCAATGTTTACAAATTTTAACCCATGAAAAGATTAATTCGCCAATTTGTGTAAGATATAAATGTGATTGATTCTTAAATTTTTTCTAGTGTTACATTTTATAGTTTAATTTATTCAAGCAACGCTACTTTTAAAAGAAGTCAAAATATATATGGTATTATTACAATATTTCTATATATATACTTTGAGTTTATTTTGAACATAGGAATTTAAAATCATTCCTAAAATTTAAAAAACAATTATTTTCTGACTAAAATCAAATCCGATTGAGTTCATGGCTATGATAATTAGAAACAAAATTTGCCAGAAAATTAATATTACAGAATTTTTTAAGTAATAAACCCGAATAAAAAACTATTGCTTCTAGCGTTTTAAAAAATGCAAAGTCATTGAATTACGCGTATGTAATGACAAGACAGAAATGCTCAAACGATAACTTAATTACTTAGAATATTAAAAGAAAAATTCAAAAATTTCAAATTTATCATATATTTATTTCTTCAGTATATATATATATATATATATATATATATATATATATATATATATATATATATATATATATATATATATATATATATATATATATATATATATATATATATATATATATATATATATATATATATATATATATATATATATATTTAGAGTAGAAGTATATGACCCTGCTTCGTTTTGTAAGCATCTCGTCAGTGAGTTCAGTTCAGGGATGAGAAACATACCTCCATCTTATCTCTGAGTTGATTCTGGACTTGATTATTTATAAACATATCGTTAACAACCGTTACATGTTACGAGCTCATAAACTCATGGTCTACAATTATACAAATCCATTGTACTTAGACATCAGTCATGTACACTTTTTTGTATTAAAAACACAAAAACACTACTGTACACTAGATCTTATTAATTCTTCTTTAATCAATTTAAGCATCTAACACAAAGAAATAATTATACGGATATGTAAATTAGTACGTAAATTGTTACAATATAAAACTTTTGTCACTTAATATTTTGATAAAAAAATGTCATGCAAAAGTTATTGAAAATAATTAATTAATAATAAACAAAAAATAAACCTGGCGATCACTTGAGGTCATGGAAAACGGTGCCTTAAAGTATGGGAGCAATAACAACAATAACGAAATCATCGAAGAGAAAGTGGTAAGTACATTTTTATATACCTTATTATTTGGCACAAGCTATGATTATTTTGTTACAGCAATAGGTACATTCTTACTTGAAATGAAAATAAAATCACAACACTATTACTGCACTGCAGCTAAATAGGCACTTTCTTGAGAGAATGAACCAACGTAGGTATTTCCCCAAAATTATATTCTTTAACGACGAAGAAATTAAATAAGAGTTTTTTTTAATACAAAATTATTACGAACTGATGTTTTGTCTACATTTCTTTGTTCGGATAATACAAAGTTTTTATAATAATAAATAATAATAAATATCTTCACGCAATTCCCAATATTCCCTAAAGGTATTTCCTAAAGAAACTAAGTAACTAAAATAAATAAAAAAAATACACGTCATTCCCAATACAGGGGTAGACAGAGGTCTAATCTAGACAATTAAGTCCCTTCGACCCACGTTCCACCGAAGATATTTTCGGGACAACGTGACAGGTGGTGAGCCCGTCGCCATTTTTATATCCAAGCCAACGATATAATTCGTACATACGTTTTTGACTGCCACCTGGGGATCGAACTCGGGTCTCTCGAATCGAAATTCCGACCGTCCAATCACTCGGCTATCGTAACTTTTCAGTCTTTAAGGGACAACATCTAATGAGTAATACCGTAGTAATTTTAACTGACATAGATCTAATGAATCGGTCGTGTCAGCCTCTCTGCTCAAGTCTATATCTATATATGTTTTCTATGTCTGTATTAAAATAAAACAGTAAAATTTCAATATGATTTTTCGAATTCGTTTCGGTCTGTCACATTGATGTTTGCTCGCACATAATGCCAGATTTCAAAGTATTATACACAGATACCAGAGATATAGAGTAGGTTCTTTAAATCGGATATCTTCGAAAAGTAAGGAAAATTTACAAGAAAAAATAAGGACGAAACTTACAACGCTAAATTCTCATTTTAATATTGATTATGTTCTTTGCTTAAACATACATTACATTTTTAAAGCAATCGTTTAAGTAAAATAAAAAAATTATGTGTTAATAATAAAGCTCCATGGGAATATAAAGTTAAGGTTTTGGTTATAAAATAAAAAGAATATTTTACAGTCGCGAAAGTCGTTCTGCCTATTCCAAATAAGCTCCGGTGTAAATTTTCTAGTATTGGGAAATGTTTGAAGATAAAAAAAATATTGTACTGACTAATACATAAAATAAATAAAATAAATATCTTCACGCAATTTTCCAATACAGGAGTAGACAGAGGTCTAGTCTAGACAATTAAGTCACTTCGACCCACCTTCCACCGAAAATATTTTCGGAACAACGTGACAGGAGGTGAGCCCGACGCCGTCTTTATATCCTAGCCCACGATATAATTCGTAGGGTTAGCAATTTTATCAAATTGTTTTTTAAGAAATTCTAGAATCTTTATTTAATATATTATGTTTAAATTAAAATACATCAGCACATCTCTTCCTGATGTTTGTAATGACAACTTACTTATGACTGACCGAGATGTGACTTGTTCGAAATAAATATTTCGTTATCAATAACAGCCTGTAAATATACTCTACCGGATAAAGGCCACACACGTAATAATTTCCCCGCCCGGCCGCAGTGATTATGGTAAATCTTCCCAGGGTTTACCATACCACCGCGCCTGGCACGTGGATTGGCTATCGTTGTACTTAACACACACTCTAACCTTAGACGCTGCCTGCTGAATTAAAACTTTGGTCTATCATAACGGCATCTGTCTTTAGCAATTACATTTTCATGGCTGTTCCCCAAGTCGAATCTTAGGCACCCACGGAAGAAAGGGAAGGGGTGGTTATATTTTTACGTCGTAACTAAAAGGCAAAAACTACATTCAAGATATGACTGTATAATATTTACTTAGATACAATTGTGTTACTAGATGTTTCCGCATTTGTAGGGCATTAAAGGAGGAGTAAGGAGGAATTCAACTTTATCACCCAACTTTCACCTACCGTCTAAGTGTGGGGCCAAATCTGACGAGCGCTCTGCCAAGTGCGGCACGCGGGTGGCGCATTCGCGTGCGACGTGCAAGAATATGCGTTTGCTTCCAAACTGAATATTTGGCTTTGACATAAACTCGACGACGGACTCATCACGTTATCCCAAAAATAAATATTCGATGAAAAGTGGACGTAATTGTCCGGACATCCATCTACCCCAGTATAGGGAGTAGCGAATAATAACATCCTAATTATAAATTTTCAAACCAATTTCATCTGTCCACTCCACGACAATACATATCCTGCCTTCCGCAAAAGAAACAAACTGAACGGGCGAGATGAGCGGGCGGGAAGAAGTACGCGAAGCGTGCAAGGTGCACGCACGAAGCGCAGAAAAGACGCGCGAACTTGAAATGGAAGCGCGGAGCTCAAGCAAACAGTGCGCGATCGGCGCATTCGCCTTATTTGGACATACCCTAAAGCTCAAAGTGACTGTACTGTACAGTTTTCTCAATAAACCGTTAGTATTATGCACTTACGCATCATAATAACGAGAGATTGCTTAATGAAAATACCGTTCTGGATGAAGTAAAATATATAAATAAATATCTTCACGCAATTCCTAATACAGGGGTAGACAGAGGTCTAGTCTAGACAGTTAAGTCCCTTTGACCCACCTTCCACCGGAGATATTTTCGGTACAACGTGACAAATGGTGAGCCCGTTGCCGTCTTTATGTCCAATCCATCGATATAATTCGTACATAAGTTTTTGAAAAACCCGTTGGTACGAGCCTGCCACCAGGGGATTAAACTAGGGTCTCTTGACTCGAAATTCCGAACACCCAACTCAGCTATCGTAACTTTTTCTTTATCGGGTCTTTGGACAATTTAAACCCCATCTCATACTGTAGAAATAAAATTCAAAATAGAGTTGGACCCACGTAGTCCATAGTCATTGAATATTTGCATACTAAAAAAATGCATACTACTGTAAAAAATTATATTATATACTATTACATAATGTATTTACATCAAGTATGGGTGAAGTCTTTGAGTGTTGAATAGAAATACCTTTTTATAAGTTGATCATATTTTTTTATTATTTTTATTTATTTATTTACTTAAACTATCATTACAGGTTTTTTATCCACTCCAATAGTGCAGAATAAAAATATGACAACATTTATAAAATTTTCCTATTTTCAACCTTAATATTAAGTTAATTATTTATTTATACAATTAATAATAAATTATAAAGTTGATATTTAAAGTTGTCGAGGTAGATCGAGACAAACTTTCGAAGACCACGTGAGCTAACTGCTTAAAGAGGGGAGGGTCAAGAGTACTCGGATACCTATACGTGCACGTATAAAGAAAATGATGAATCTGTAGGAAGCGAAAGAGGTGTGTAAGGATCGTGACGGCGACTGGCGATCTGTTCTCTATGGCTACCCCGTCAGGGACTGTGCGTGAAGATAAGTAAGTAAGTTTTTGTTTGAAATAAAAATTTACTTCAATACTAATTTGTAACTGGATTTTGCCTCCATTATTGTCCGAGTCATTCGGTCGGCCGTAGGGGGTCATTGTAGAAGCGTGCTCGTCGCGACCCCTGCCAGCCCTTTTCAGGGCTGCAATTCTACACAGCTGCGCACCCATGCCAACCAGGGTTAGGGCGTCCCCCCAAGGCGACGCACACCAGTTCGTCCCCGTTGGTGTGGAATGCAGCGAGCAAAGCGGCGATGGGGACCGCCACCCGTTACGCACAGCCCGACACGGCGGAAGGTGGAAGGAGTGCAGAGTTGGCACGTGGAACGTTAGAGGAGGCATGAGAGATAAGACGAATGAGTTGTTTGAAATAATGAAAGAAAGAGAATTAGATGTCGTGTGTTTGTCGGAGACAACACAGGTTAACAACCTCTATAAGCCTTTCCAGGCAGAAGGATTTGTCCTTTATCATATGCTAATCACAATAGTAAAACCACATTTTGTGTTTGCATTTTATATTATCATTTTTATTTCATAATCCGTTTGGTGGACACCTAATGTTCAAAAAAATAAAATGAAAATAGCTTATACTAATTTAACAAAATACAAAAACAAAATATACCAATAAAAATAAACTTTCGGCTTAAACATTTAAGAACCGAAAAAGATAATTTTTATGGGCAAATTTAAAATTCCTGAAATTGGCACTTAGTACCGGATCGACTTAAATTCTAACCCTAGCATCGTAAATGTTAAAAAATCTTGCATCGATCACATGCATAGATAGTTCTTGGTTCAGGAATGTCTGGTTATGATGTATCTGCCCACCCTTGGTAGGCCTAGAGTAAGTCGTACTGTCAAAATGGCGTACCGAGGTTATTCAAAAATACTGCGCAAGTAGGTTTTCCCATATTATGCCTAAGTTAATTTTCATAGTTCATCTCTG
Source organism: Sericinus montela (assembly GCA_029286605.1). NCBI lineage: Eukaryota > Metazoa > Arthropoda > Insecta > Lepidoptera > Papilionidae > Sericinus > Sericinus montela. Next base: position 5,541,911 of record JAGSMR010000021.1, read on the forward strand.
CCATTTCCTTAGGCCTTAATACCTTCAATTAATTTCCCCTTTCTATTCATAACCACTTAAACTCCAATGAGCAATCAAAAGTAGTAACATCCGGATGTCTACCAATCTTTCGTTGCCTGGTTACAACGACAATTCATCGTCTTCTTCATACATGCACGTCGAGGTATCCGAGTACTCTTGACCCCCTCTCTTCGAGCAAGTTGCTCACATGGTCTACGAAAGTTAGTCTCAGCCTTCCTCGAACCCTTTTTATATTAACTTTCGCGCTATATATTTTCTTCACCATTCGGTCTACGCTCATTCGCACAATTTTAGTGATAAGGTCATCTTTCAAACCACACCGTTTCACTTTGCGAATCTCTTAGTTTCGCTTTCGGTCGGCCAAGGTAACTCCGCACATTTTAGGAAGAGATCGCATCTCCACTGCATTCAACTTCGTTTTATGTTTCTTCTGACATACCCAGGTTTCACTGACATGTAACAAAGTCAGCACTGCGTTATGTATCGCAAGGCGTGCAATTTTCATTACGCTTTGCCTTTGGACTAACGCAGTCAGGGCACCTTGTTTCCGGCAGCGACTCGCTTAATATAATACAAACAAAAACGATATATAATTATATAATAATGTTTTTAATAGCCGCTTCTTTAATTCCTTGTTCCTGCCAATTAGTTCTTGTTATTTCTGATATCGTCGCAGCCTGTATGATACTCTTGCGTTTCGTTAACCAAATTAAAAAAAAAATATCTTCTCGCAATTCCCAATACAGGGGTAGACAGAGGTCAAGTCTAGACAATTAAGTCCCTTTGACCCACCTTTCACCTAAGATATTTTTGGGACAACGTGACAGGTGGTGAGCGCGTCGCCGCCTATATGTCGATGCCAACGATGCCAACGATGAAATTCGTACATAAGTTTTTGAAAAACTCATTGGTACTGCCACCTGGGGATCGAACTCGGGTCTCTCGACTCGAAATTCCGACCACCCAACAACTCGGCTATCGTGACTTTAACCAAATTCATAAAAGTTAATCGACTTTAAGTTTACACATTTGTATGTGTGTATGTATGTGTATATAAATCTAGTAACAAATCAAGATTTTGAAGAGTAGAACAGACAAATATCATTTCACAATGTATGACTTATTTCATGGACTGCAGTTTCGAGAGCTACAAAGCAAACTGTAAAAACATCTCCACGTAAGATATGTACAAAATATATAAAAAGGTTAATGTACAAAAAAGAAATAGATTTCGAATAAAAGGGTTTATAGAATTTATTGAAAATAAACAAAATGGTCAACGGCAACCACAACGGTCAGTAAAGGTTTACTATGAAAGTCGTGAATATATATATATATATATATATATATATATATATATACATATATATATATATATATATATATATATATATATATACATATATATATATATATATATATATATATATATATATATATATATATATATACTACTTCAAAATACTGCTTCCCAATAGCATAATCATACTAACGTAACAATTTTCATGTTTATAATATTGATAATTGTTACCCTTAGCCACCACCTTACTTACGACGTCACTAGAACAATAATCACTTCAATATATAGCTCAACATAATTAGTTGCAATTTATTTGTATTTTTTTAATATACCTTATGAAAATGTATTCTACTTATTGAAACTAAATGTTATAAATATAATATTATCACGTGACTGAAAAAGCGTCAGTAGTACGGCATCAGACAGGACGACAGTGCGTTTCAGCTGAAACGTTCGATGAGTGGAAAGGGGAGGTTGTGCGAGGTCACGCCTTGCGTTCGGGAAGCTCCGGCGGTCGCCGCTAGGCGCCGTACAGACTCGGCGCGCGCACAGCGACCTCTTGCGTGCGCCGCCACACCGCCCATGAAGTTTTAGTCCGGAGACCACGCTGCGGACTCTACCGCCTCTCGCACTGCCAACGAATCATTACCTAAATATCGTTCCTGGGCCCTTGCCTTTAGAGAACGTCCGCGCGATTCTTCTCCCCACGGTAACCCATGCAAAATACGTAATACAACTAGGGATTCAATAAAATGAGCAAACACACAAAAAAAATATATGGAGTGCTTGCTTAATCGATCGACTGCATCAAAAAGTAAAAACTGTTATTATCGTTTTGCAGTCGAATTTTGCAGATTTTGTTGCGCTACTAGCTTTAGAGCTTATAATATTACGAAAAGTGATTAGAAAAAAGCTTTGTGCATATTGTTTATATTACGAAAGAGTGGTGCCGTCCTGTGCTTAGTTCTTCTGTGGACAGTGCGTCAAATCTTGAGAGGTGTTTTATCGTTTATTCTGTTGCGAGCTTTGGCGTATTTTTTTTGTTACAATTTTTTTCGCATTAATTTGCTTCTATTGTGGAAAAACGCGATCCATGCTTGGAGTTATGACTACCATGGTATGGTTTCCTTTGTCTTCATTATATACTTTTTCTTTTCTGTAAGCAAAAGTAGCAGTATTGTAATCATTGAGTTCAAAATTGAATCATTTTAGAAAAATGTACTGTTAGTACTCACACACATTTTAAAAAATCATTTATTATTCAACTACAATGTTGTGTTTAATAAAAAAATGTAAGCTTTCCGAACTAAGGTTTACAATAATGACATTGGTAGATTGTAGCATATTTTATGTAACAAATACACCGCTTAAATAAAATATAGAGTACTTCGCCTTTATTACATACATTATTTATGATGCATGTGAATGCATCTTGGCCTAAATTTTCATGACACGTGTTATGTAAGAGTTCAATGTAGCTTAAATACATACGAAGTAGACCAAAACACCGTTTTACGCATATACAATTATGATAGATAGCTTTTGTTCTCATATTGATATATACCATACGTAATGTACACGCCTACCATTGTATTAACACGCAATACTTATAAATACTATTGAAGTATTTAACTATACAAAGAAAAGAAAATGCATGGAACTTCTCTAATAAAATAAAAAGCATATATAATATGAATTGGTTCGAATCCTAATAGTAGATGTTTTCACTAACATTTATTTGTTTTTACCAAGGAACAAACTGCTAATATTCTTACAATACAAAGCCATGGTGATGACTTTTAAAGATTTTAAAATTATAAGTAATTAACGTTTATGGAAACAAGAATTACTTTTGTTTAATTTGATATAGTTGTGTGGTTATATAATTTTGTTGCACACTTGATTATAATTTTCTATTGTCATATTTATATTTAGGACACAGTGACCCCTTTTCACGGTACAATGTTCCCCTTCTGTCGTCTTATCCTAGACAATTTAACTACAATGAAACATACTTCGTAGAATGAAGGTACTAATATTCTGTAGCTAGAAAGCAAATAATGATTACAAAATTAACGAACGTTAGGTAACCTTAGATACGTAACTTGCTTTGAAGCTAATGCAGGACACATATTTGCAAAACTATATGAAAACAAATTATTGTTTGAGAATTTTTTTTTCAATACAGATAAATTGTGCACTTTCTTTTTACTAAAAAAATTAAAACCATATATGTTTTACTTCTGTTACTAAATATAATCCGCAGCATATCCATGTTTATAATACAACATGTGAAACATACAAATAAACACATAGGAAATATATTTAACAACTACTACTAGAGTAGATTTCATATATGACATCTATAGAGACTTTAATAAAATTGAAAAAGTTGTTATGAAACTTCTTGGAGACAAACATTTTGATTTACATTTGTGTTCCGAAAAACACTAGCAAATATTGAAAGGAATCGCAAATAAGAGCCTCCGGAAATTTATTATTTCTTTCTCCCTCCCTGTAGATGACGATCATATTGTTTACAGTTGACTAGAAGTGCCTCTCATTTTTTCATATGAACTAGAAAAAATAACCTTATCTTAACTAAGATAATAATATCTTCATGTTTTTAAGTTACGTGGTATGAACCAGTATTCTTTTTTTATAATGTTTTAATAGAAACTTCATTAACGAAAAGAACTATAGCCATAATGCACAGTCCAATGTCGTGTCGAAACAAGATAATAATCTTAGATTTATGCGATAGACTTATTTTTGTGTCATTACAATTGATTTTCTACTGAAGTAACAAGTCAAAGTTATCTTATAGCTTAAACTAATATCAATTGCTAATCTATTAAACTCAAGTTATAATTTAAAAACTTTTCCCAATTCTGACTGTCTCCTAGTGATCATTCACTAGTCGTTTACATGTAAACCCCTGCTAAATTGTTGTTTCATACAAAACCATACCATAGTAAGCATATCGTATATTTTATCAAACATATATTAATTAATCGCTACTCTAAGTTAACGTGAATACGATTACGTATCGTAATTAGACGAACGGGTGGAGATAAACTACGCATCTATGCAAAACACGGCTATCGCACTGCTGGAGACGGCATCGGCCTTTGAGAGAGCCGTGCTGGAATGTGAACACCTAGAGGCATCGGAACACGGGGGGTTCCGGTGAGAACGTTGGCACGGCAGCGGCATGGAAGAACGAGGACCCCCTGACGTGCCGTTGATAGTAACCCCGCCGGGAATGGGTGGCTGCGCTGTTGGGTCCGGTGGGGGGGTTTGCGCAGCGCTCACCACGTCAAGGCGCGTCGCCTCCGCGCGCGGCTCCCGCGATGAACCTCCGCCTTCCACCTGGCGCTCCTCGGTGCGTGTGCGTGACACCGGCTTCAGCGGTTCCCGCAAAAGCGTCGTACGTCTCGAACCACCCTGTAATGGTCTCAACGGGTTACCCGCCATCGGCAAGGAGGTAATTCATGTTCAATGGCTGTTTTTTTCGAATTAATCGACTGTTGTGACGTTAACATAAAGGCACCTAAATGGATATTTAAATTAATCTTGATAATTTAATATATATGTTCTTATGCCTTGAAAATTCATGAGACTCCTAGAGAGAGTGAATTGTAGAGAACCAGTAACGTTCAAGGTATTTATTGTATCACATACACATCATACACAACATACTAGCTGCTACAGATATACTATACTTGCTTTAATCTGTAAATAACTCTTAATATAATATTAAATGTAATATTAAAATGGCAAACACATTTATTTTTCGAGTCGATTGCATTAAAGTAATTCTATCTGTTTAAAACTGCATTCATTTTTAAAGTAAAGTTTTAAAATGCGTTAAGTAAGATGAAAAGTACAAAAAAAAAACATAACACACAATAGCACGTTCGCAATACTGACATTTTAAATGTTGTGATTTCGACAATTTATTTCCAACCTGTCTAATCTAGAGCAGATGTATGATCAACAAGTCAGGCGTGATATTGGGGTATTGCGATTGCTTATCCTTTGGTAAAGCTATATTAGTGGTATGAACGTGTCGCGGATCGGCAGTAGCAGGCCGTTAGATCGGCATAAAGCAGAGGAAAAAGGAAAAACCCTTTATATATTAAATGTGCGATGAAAAAATTAATCCAAAATTGTCTTTCTCTCTATCACAGTCCCTTAAAAGTCGGCAACGGATATGAAGCTCCTGTGGTATATCCGGTGAATACAGGCGATAATAATCACATAGGGCTTTATTTGTGATTTATTTTTTTTAACATTTAGAAGACAGTTGCTTATATATATATATATATATATATATATATATATATATATATATATATATATATATATATATATATATATATATATATATATATATATATATATATATATATATATATATATATATATATATATATATATATATATATATATATATATATATATATATATATATATATATATATATATATATATATATATATATATATCCCCATCTATACAATTTCCTAATTACTACTCATCTCACATTTTATCCACAACTGCAACGAAAGTTACAATTCAGGTAATGTGTATTATTTCCTTTCTTTTGGTATAACTATGTCCAAAAAACACATACATGCATTGCTTGTCATTTGTGACACACATAGTATGACACAAAAGACTTGCAATATCAAAGCTGTTGATTATTAACATAATATTTACGAGGTATAGCTTTGGCAGGTTGAAAACAATTTGTTTATATATTTATTATTATGTTATTTTATCATCCCAAAAGAAGTAGCTAAGAAATAGGGTTTAAAATGTAGCTTTTTGCATGAACATGAATAAATTGCTAGTTAATTCTGCCTTAGGTAGTTAAGTAGACATAATGTAGACATTAAGGTATCATTATACATATATATAGCTCCGACACTAGCACCAGACTGCACCATAAATACGATACACACACCTTACAAATGTTTCAATTATGCATATATTTGAATTAATGTTTATTAATAAATTATTAGTGTGTTATGTATAACTATTTCATATCCTATACATTGCATAAGTCTAGATATTTTGGTAGGCATTTATTTCATACATTTATAGAATACGTATAATACTTATATACCTTGTATTTCTGACTCTATGGTACTATTTTTAGGGTATAATGAAAAGAACAACTACGCATAAATTAAACGTGAAGCAGTTAAGATTTTCATTCTTAGAAATGAATGCTGAATGCAAGAATTGTTTTGGAAGATTTGAAAGATATATTTTTGATGATGTTGAGTTGATGTAGAAGTATTATTATACAAACTTACTTTTCCATAACATGTACATTACATTTCCATAACAACATTATATTAGTTGATAAAACTATGCGCAATTTTGCAATCTTTTATTTTTTGTAGAAGTTCTTGTAAATTATACCACATCTCCATGTGTATAGAGTAGATTTCAAGTGTATAGAAAAATATAACATAACTTGAAAATTACATTAAAATATTTATTTGCTTACTGACTTACTGACTGCTTATTATTATTGACTTCAAAAAGACCACTACAGAATATAGATATCTCCCGTAAACAGGATTTTCCATAATTGCCACGCTTTTCCAGTACCAGGCGCCTCGCACCATTGACGTTGAAGCCCGCCACCGGTTAGCTTAGTTATGGTCTGGTATATTTTGAGTTCATTATCGGGCCATTTGTTTCTGGCTCAATCAAGACGATGTGGCAATATTATTAACACCGATACCACATACTATGTACGTTTACTTGTCTTATCTTCCATGATTTAATTGAGTAGGAATGCACTTGATATCTTTATATTCTACTCTTAATTTCTTTTATATTGAGGCAAATTGGGCTATCGCGCTGTTCTGTTATTCATCATATAATTCGAAGATAAAAAGGTGAACCGTTAATGACAAACCGGTGCATAAACACTTTTCATTTAAATAAACACGAATTACATCGGTTTTATAGATAATGTTACATTTCATAAATTCTTTTAAAACCTAATAAATTCTTTAAATTAAAGCTAAATATGATGTTTCTACATAACATTTTACAACGAATTGATTAAAATTCCAACACTAGCGAGTTATAGATTCGATTATCTCAAATTACCTTTTTTCATATGGATACCGAAAGTAACCATGACTTGTATAAAATTAATCATCATTACACTTAAACATTGTGACACGCAAAATATAATTTTTGTATCTTCGGTATCGGATTCTTATCAAATTATTGACATAGTTTGCAGTGGCCGCAGTGACATCACATCATTTATATTAACTACACAAAATGAAAGTCATCCTAAATTTTAAATTTTTACAAAATTTTCGGTACTTCTGTATTTAAACAATTCAAATAAATATTTTCTCAGTTGAATTGTTTTAGGCTGACAGGTTTGATATCATACTTTTAAATTATTGATGAAAGAACAGTATTGTAATGAATAATTCTGAAATATAAAAAATAATCACATATTTTGGGTGTCTCTGTTAGATAATTATATGTAGGACGTTTTCCAGGTACAATCTGTGGGAGTAATCTGTACAATATAAAGTAGAAACACGAAACGATGAGAGAGGTAAAAATGAATTAATATCTTCACGCAATTCCCAATACAGGGGTGGACAGAGGTCTAGTCTAGACAATTAAGTCCCTTCGACCCACCTCCCACCGAAGATATTTTCGGGACAACATGACAAGTGATGAGCCCGTCGCCGTATTGATGTCCAAGCCAACGATATAATTCGTACATAAGTTTTTCGAAAAACCCATTGGTAGGAGCCTGCCACCTGGGGATCAAACTCGGGTCTCTCGACTCGAAATTTTGACCACCCAACCATTCGGCTATCGTGACATTTGTTTGATGAGCTTGGTGATGAGGATATTTAGCAGTGAAATGATACAATAAATACAGAGTTACATAATTACCCTGCAAATTTAATTTGATTCAAGGGGATACGTAATAGATTACACCATAGCATATTAAGGATTCCCAAAACAAAATCAGGGCTTGGTATTAAAAGAAATGCCAAGCTTTCAAACCTCAATATATTTAGAAAACAAATCAGCAATTCTATTCTTAAAAAAATATTTTGAACAAAACTACTTTAAACACCATTAATGCAGTCATCTAACCATAATCTGACCGCAGACCGTTCATTAATTTCGATGATCATTTTAGTCTGTGAAAGTGCCTCTACACTACGAAAGTCTCGAGTGTACTACAGATGATAATCCTCAACATCATGCATCAAAATTAAGTGGAGCAAAGAAAGCTTGTAAAAGAATAACAAAAAAACATTCTGTACTACGTTAACAATTTTTTGACGCTGTATTCATTATGTTAACTATGTTTAAGGTTATTCGCACAATAATTCTTATAAATGGAAATTTTATCGTAGCTGCTCCGATTTACAGGACTAAATAGAAACACAGATTTTCTCGAGTGTACTACAGATGATAATCCTCAACATCATGCATCAAAATTAAGTGGAGAAAAGAAAGCTTGTAAAAGAATAACAAAAAAACATTCTGTACTACGTTAACAATTTTTTGACGCTGTATTCATTATGTTAACTATGTTTAAGGTTATTCGCACAATAATTCTTATAAATGGAAATTTTATCGTAGTTGCTCCGATTTACAGGACTAAATAGAAACACAGATTTTCTTATACCTACTACAAATTATTTAGTGCTGAAGTTCGTTAGTCTATTCCATCTAAAAATATATCCTTAAAAACCCGCGGTCTGATTATAAATGGCATTATCCTATAATTCAACAGTGGTAGAGCCACGCATCAGCTTTTGTTGTTGCATGAATGGGCCGGCTCGACCGGGGAAGTTCCACGACCTCACAGAATACCGGGGTGAAGTAGAAGTCTAACAAACTTCTGCGTTTCGTCTGGTGAGTGCAGGTAACCGAAGGCCCACACCCCCCCCCCCTTTTCTGGGAGAGGGGCACTGTAAGGCCGGCAACGCATCTGCTATGCCTCTGGTATTGCGGGTGTTTATGGGCGGCGGTAATCACTTACATCACCTGACTGAAATGCCTGATCTGTAGGTCTGTCTAATAGATCACGGAATGTAGTGATTTTTACATACATCTTTTGATTCGGACAGATTTAAATAAGTAATTTTGCGTCAGACCTTCAGGATGTCTCGGTCAACTTCGATGGTTTTTATTACTTTCTTTCACTTCTTTCTTTCTACTTTACTTTGTCTTATTCTACACATAAGCTATCGATACTTATACATGTAAGTGAAAGATCTTCTTGCAGATCCCTCATGCGTGAATCTTGCAGTTTATTCCTTTGTTTAAACCTATCCAAACTTCAGGATAAACAATTCTAAATGTAGCAGAGGTATAACAAAAGAACTTATTACGGAGAATTGAATGTAGTTAGCTAATCAATGTAGATGATGGTCAAAATGTTATAATAATGGATGTAGGAAAAGTCGAATCTTAACATATCTTAAAACATTCCAAATACTATGATAGTTACTATGTTATGTATGTATAGTGTTACTATGAAGGAGCATCTCAGTGATTATTATAATTAAATATTTATTTTTAATTCACCTTAGTCTTTTCCTTAGTCTTATATATATATGAATTAGAATTAGTTAATAATCAGGTACCTGCATATACAAATGTTTATTTTTGAATATCTTTTTATATTTTATTACTTATTATATTTTATTTCTTAAACTAATAAATTCGTTACTCTGACCATTTGACCCGAATCGTATATCTCCACAGCCGGTACTAACACTGTATTCAGCAATCCGCTTCAAAAGTAGAGGCAACCTTTTAAGAATGCCATAACTCTTGGAGAGGCTTTTATTCAACTGAAGATTTAAATAAACAGATAACGATGAATTTGTAATAGTAGTGTTTCTCAAGAATCTCTCGAATCTAAAACCGATTATAGTCGCTTAAAATTTATTTTTTTACTTAGATAAATCTTATATAAACAATTTAAATACATATAAATTTCCACTTTTTATATTTTTTTTCGTAATGTTGAACAATTATAATTAAAGCTGCAATTCTGATATGTTGAAACTGAATATGATTTCATATTCACAAAAAATAATGAAACAGTGTGTCTGATGACTTCAATACGTTACGTTACGTTACGTTAGTTACGTAAGTACCTGTTTAATCGTCGAGATATAATCTTCAATACAACTTTCAGGCCTGAGATTTAGAAGTAATTTTTAGAAAGCAAAAAAACAAGTAAACTTTATTTTTACAAGTAAAATTTTGAGAAGTCTTTGTCCTGATTTGAGATCATACCATTTTGAATAGAATATAAACACTTTTATGAAAATAAAGATATTTTTCTTTTTCATAAATATTAATAAGAGTTTTAACTTTGTTCAAAGGTATTATCACTCGGCGCTACGGGCGGTCACAAGGGAACCACGCAACCATCCTATCCCTGTACAATCCTCCACCATTCTCCTTATAAGGTAAGCAATTTTTAAATGTACGTAATGTCCAAGGTACTAATTTAACAACATATCTGCAACTATTTCAGTTCGAATGTATTAAATATGTACAAATTGTTTGAAAATTTCTTAACTTAAAAAACATTGAAAATTAAGGTAATTAAAAACAATTCGCATTATTTTACCTATTACACAAATTTAATCGTATAAAACGTAATATCGCTATGTTGAAGATTTAGTACTTAACCATGTGCAACTAAAGGTGAAAGAGACATTATTGGAAAGTTAATAATTTCTAAATATTTTCTCTCACTTATTTAACTTAATTGGGTACTTAGCTTTTTAATATTATAAATATCTTCACGCAAATTTCAATACGGGGTTTCACAGAGGTCAAGACAATTAAGCCCTTTTGACCCACCTTTTACTGAAGACATTTTTTGGGATAACGTGACAGGTGGTTCGCAGTTTTTATGTTCAAGCCAACAAAATAAATCGTACATAAGTTTTTTGAAAATACCTATCGGTACGAGCCTACCTGTGGATCGAACTCGGGTCTCTCGACTCACCGGTCACCCAATCACTCGGCTATCGTTATTTGTGAAATGTCGAAATTTTATTTATGATTGTATAGATATTATCAAAATTGATAAGTACGGTATCGCCGTCACAGTGCCCAAACTAACGGTACATTATATATTTAAATAGATAAATATATTCCATGACCAAGCAAATAATTGCTTCTTGCGAGATTCGAACTCGTAGTTTTGAAGACAAGATCACTACCAACCATGATGGTCGTCGTTTAATAATATTAAACAAGATTGATTAAACAAGATGAACAAGAAGTAACGGAAAACAGTTCTGAAAATATTTCAAAAGTATGGCAGACACGTCAAATTATTCTGTATTTAAAAGATTTTTGAGTTTCTGTTTCTTTGATAGACACCTGACATACTTTTAACTGAAAGAAACGAGGCCTCGCATGGCCACGGTTTTACACTTGTCTTTATGAAGTCTACCTCTTTGTTACAACTTCCGTTACCTTTATTAACAATATAATTTTGTTTTTTTCTTTCACACACAGTATATCAAAATATTAAAAGAAAGTAATTCCTTTCTTTGTACGATACGTTAAGTCACGATAGCCAAGTTGTTAGGTAGTCGGAATTTCGAGTCAAGAGACCCGAGTTCGACCTCCAGGTGGCAGGCTCGTACCTATTGGTTTTTCAAACTTATGTACGAATTCTATCGTTGGTTTAGACATAAAGACGGCGACGGGCTCACCCCCTATCACTTTGTCCCGCAAATATCTCCTGTGGAAGGTTGGTCGAAGGGACTAAATTGTCTAAACTATACCTCTGTCTACCCCTGTATTGGGTATTGCGTGAAGATATTTATTTATTTATCATTTATTCTACTCGCAATTTCCCATTAGTGGGGTAGACAGACCTTTATACTAATCTTCTACCGAAACTTGTTTAGAGCAACGTGTCAGGTACTCACAACTTGCACATCTGTACTAACAACATTACGTCACTATCGCCTATACTGGCATAAATATATATTAACATGCATAAATATTAATATTTATCACACAAAATACACAAAATACAATGAATCAATACCAACCAGGCTATCGGATTGCCTTAAAATAATACTTGAAGGAATTAAATCAATCTTATGTGGCACAACTAATGCAAGAAACGTAGTACATTTAATTCCATCCGCTCAGGTCGGTAAGCTAAGTTGCTTAGGAAAGAAACTTAACTGGATGACCTCATTTTTCTAGCACGCAAAAGCGTTAAGTCGTTTTAACCATATGCCATTTACTCAGCTTAGTAATTAAAATTACTACGAAAGCAATACCTTGACGTAGATTATGTTTTTTTTTATATTTAAGATATAAAACGCACAATACTGCGTTAGTAAAAGATACTAGTCGTGTAACCCATATTGAATTAAAGTAGAAGTTGGTGAAGTATATAGAGAACGACAGAAATCATAAATAAGTTATGTCAAACCTCGTTATTACAAGCTTTCCTCTTGGTGATCGAACTCGAGTTTGTCTTTTCGAATTCCGTACATCCACCACTGGGTCATCGTGAATTTGGAATGAATTAAATGTTTCGTCACGATAGCCGAGTTGTTGGGTGGTCGGAATTGCGAGTCGAGAGACCCGAGTTCGATCCCCAGGTGGCAGTACCAATGAGTTTTTCAAAAACTTATGTACGAATTTCATCGTTGGCTTGGACATAAAGGCGGCGACGGGCTCACCACCTGTCACGTTGTCCCGAAAATATCTTCGGTGGAAGGTGGGTCAAAGGGACTTAATTGTCTAGACTTGACCTCTGTCTACCCCTGTATTGGGTATTGCGTGAAGATATTTATTTATTTATCATTTATTCTACTCGCAATTTCCCATTAGTGGGGTAGACAGACCTTTATACTAATCTTCTACCGAAACTTGTTTAGAGCAACGTGTCAGGTACTCACAACTTGCACATCTGTACTAACAACATTACGTCACTATCGCCTATACTGGCATAAATATATATTAACATGCATAAATATTAATATTTATCACACAAAATACAATGAATCAATACCAACCAGGCTATCGGATTGCCTTAAAATAATACTTGAAGGAATTAAATCAATCTTATGTGGCACAACTAATGCAAGAAACGTAGTACATTTAATTCCATCCGCTCAGGTCGGTAAGCTAAGTTGCTTAGGAAAGAAACTTAACTGGATGACCTCATTTTTCTAGCACGCAAAAGCGTTAAGTCGTTTTAACCATATGCCATTTACTCAGCTTAGTAATTAAAATTACTACGAAAGCAATACCTTGACGTAGATTATGTTTTTTTTATATTTAAGATATAAAACGCACAATACTGCGTTAGTAAAAGATACTAGTCGTGTAACCCATATTGAATTAAAGTAGAAGTTGGTGAAGTATATAGAGAACGACAGAAATCATAAATAAGTTATGTCAAACCTCGTTATTACAAGCTTTCCTCTTGGTGATCGAACTCGAGTTTGTCTTTTCGAATTCCGTACATCCACCACTGGGTCATCGTGAATTTGGAATGAATTAAATGTTTCGTCACGATAGCCGAGTTGTTGGGTGGTCGGAATTGCGAGTCGAGAGACCCGAGTTCGATCCCCAGGTGGCAGTACCAATGAGTTTTTCAAAAACTTATGTACGAATTTCATCGTTGGCTTGGACATAAAGGCGGCGACGGGCTCACCACCTGTCACGTTGTCCCGAAAATATCTTCGGTGGAAGGTGGGTCAAAGGGACTTAATTGTCTAGACTTGACCTCTGTCTACCCCTGTATTGGGAATTGCTTGAAGATATTTATATATATATTTATTATTAATTAAATGTTTTAAACTTTATACTGCTATGTTTCAGGCCGCTTGGGATTGGCTGATTCTTATTTTGGTTATCTACACTGCGATATTTACACCGTATGTGGCAGCATTTCAATTAAATGAACCTGATTTCGATAAGAGATCACGCAGCTTCGGCGAAGATCCAATAGTTGTAATCGACATGATAGGTAATATTCAAATTACTTATAGTTGCAGTTTTTAAAATCTGAATACCACTTTTTCTTACATTATCTGAATAATAAAAACTAAATTCTCTTAAAGTGTTGCTCGTTTATTAAACATGATATTCTAGCTAAAAGTACGTGGTTTTCAAGATTAAAATAAAAATATACTAGCAGACGTTTAAAATTTTTGCCACGTAATCATTATCACATTATTTTCAGTGGACGTGACGTTCATAATAGACATCCTTATCAATTTCCGCACAACATACGTTAATGCGGCGGACGAAGTCGAATCGGATCCGGCGAAGATTGCTAAGCACTACTTGCGCGGATGGTTCATCATTGACCTCGTGGCAGCTATACCCTTCGACCTACTCCTCTTCGGCACCAATACCGACGAAGTGAGCTGCTTTTTCATCGCGTTTAACACAAATTTAATTTTATTTCATTCCACATAAACACATATAAATAACATTAGAAATAGATATGAAAAAAATATGCCTGACTTATAGTGGGAAATAGAAACCAGACGATCAATTGTCCGAAATAAAAAATAACATACTTTGACTTGATGCTTTTAGTCAATAAAATGTTATAAGACATATTTTAAAAAGTATTTTAGTATAATAATAAATATTACAATTCTATCCATAAAAATTAGTGGCTGAGCTGTTCCGTTTGCGTGGAGAAATAGGTCGTTTTAAAAGTAAAGTAGGTCAGGTTTCATTTTCACTATTATCATTCCAATAACGAATCCACATAAATTAAGAAGAGTCATGACTATAATTAATCAAATTAAAAAAAAAGTAATTTTGCTAAAATGGCTACAATTTTTTCGGACAAATGAAGTTCTGGATATTTTAGAACAATCACGTATAGTAGCGGAATGAATTTATTGCAACTAACACTGTTGAATTAATTCTCTACCACAAATTCAGAAGACAGATTATATGCCGATCACGAATACGCCCCATATTTTAATTGGCTTTTAATATTCACTTTGTCATAAATAAGTATAATACAATGCAGTATCTCGTGAGTTTATCCGAATCATTAATTATCGACTTATATTTTTTTAAACACAAATTTAATTTTATTTCATTCCACATAAACACATATAAATAACATTAGAAATAGATATGAAAAAAATATGCCTGACTTATAGTGGGAAATAGAAACCAGACGATCAATTGTCCGAAATAAAAAATAACATACTTTGACTTGATGCTTTTAGTCAATAAAATGTTATAAGACATATTTTAAAAAGTATTTTAGTATAATAATAAATATTACAATTCTATCCATAAAAATTAGTGGCTGAGCTGTTCCGTTTGCGTGGAGAAATAGGTCGTTTTAAAAGTAAAGTAGGTCAGGTTTCATTTTCACTATTATCATTCCAATAACGAATCCACATAAATTAAGAAGAGTCATGACTATAATTAATCAAATTAAAAAAAAAGTAATTTTGCTAAAATGGCTACAATTTTTTCGGACAAATGAAGTTCTGGATATTTTAGAACAATCACGTATAGTAGCGGAATGAATTTATTGCAACTAACACTGTTGAATTAATTCTCTACCACAAATTCAGAAGACAGATTATATGCCGATCACGAATACGCCCCATATTTTAATTGGCTTTTAATATTCACTTTGTCATAAATAAGTATAATACAATGCAGTATCTCGTGAGTTTATCCGAATCATTAATTATCGACTTATATTTTTTTTAAACACAGAATTTTTAACAGCAACCCGATTTAGGTTCCAAAAACTTTTTTATATAACTTCCTTTAATTTTTCATACTTTGTTTTGTACTGACTTCATTTTGTAAAAAAAAAAAACCCAAGGTGGGTGCATACTGAATCTGTTATACCATTTCTTGTTACAGCAGGGGCTGGAAAGTGATGAGGTATACCATCTTTGTGAACTACTTTTTGTTGCTGCAACTATATTTTCTTAAATTTTAGTTTTTATATTTTTTTATATTGATATGTTGACATGTTGATTTCACTAGCTGTTTAATCACCAAGCGAATGCTTAATGGAAGAGTTGGACGCTTCCCCTGAGCAAAATTATACTTTGTATAATATTCACTGTGATTGACCTTAAGGAGTGCTCACTCGCTAAAATCACAAGCTTAGCTACAAAATATTTTTTTGAAACATACTTGAATTAATTTTTATCTATTTTAATAACTGCAAAGATTAAACAATATCCTTTCTTCGTTATAAAGAAAATTTTATCCTTTCAACCAGATGCAAACTAATAGAACGATATTCAAAGAAAATGTTATCGTTATTATAATAATTTATCCTGTTTCTTTTTTTATTATGAAACTTTCTGTTTTGCAAAAAAAATATGTAATATATTTATTTACGTAAATTTGAAGATTTTAGTTTGGTTTATATAAAGTTAGGATTTGTGTAAAAATAAGCCTAATTTAAGTAACATAGACACAAATGATTAAAAATATAGTTAAAAAATTAATCAATACTGTAAATCTCAAATATGTTTGATCAGTCATAGCTCATACTCATAAGCTTTTTGCATATTTTAAGTCGTGCAAATGTCACAAAGCGCACAGAGCTTGGTAACCGATACGCTCACACTTCCCAGACTAATATATTGTGTACAAAACAACAATTCGCCATTTCACGACATTTAAATAGCACTAATTAATAAACATTATTATTATATTGTGGCACCCACCTTACATCATACAGTAATAATTTTTCATACATGTCATTGTAAATTTTGATTTTACATGAAATATGTAAAAGTATTGTGTTACTACTATATTTTATGCAATATTTTTGTATTAATAATTATTTGTGTTTTAAACTGTTTTTTATAAAAGCATAATATATATTTATTGATTTATTAAACGAGTTTACAATTTTTTTTTATTTTTTAATTTCTTCTATTTCCCGTTGAAAAGTAAAAATATTTTATTGAATAATATTACAATCTTAACTTAAAAAACGAACATTTACAAAAGCTGACATATGTTTATTCTTAAAAATCAACAGTTTAAACCTTTCTTCTTTCTTATATACTTTTATTTCATAAGACATGTGTACCGCGGTTAATGATTAATTTGAAATAAAATTAATTTTTAGGAACCCTCCTTTTACCTGATATAAAACATTTAGTTTGTGAAGACAGGTTATAACAAACCATGAACTGCTATTTTTTCGGGATTAAATAAGCTTATGTGTGAATACAATGAAATTTCTAATGTTATAATATATTCCTTATATTCATACTCGTTAACTTTCATCCTTATATCTACATACACATATATATATATATATATATATATATATATATATATATATATATATATATATATATATATATATATATATATATATATATATACATATATTAGGTTACAAGTAAAACAATAATATCATCATTCAAAACTGTTTAAAATAGCAAGGATTTTTAATAAATTCAATTCCATAAAATTAAGCCATAGGAAAAAGATAAAATTTTGATAAATTTACATTAATTAGGACTTTTACATCAAATTTAAAACGGCAGAGTTTTTTTTTTTATCTTAAAAATCCGGAATGTCATACAAGTGACTTTATAAGACACTTTCTGCATATATCCAGTAAGTAAAAAGTACGTTCAGCTAGTTTCCACGTGACAAACTTGAAATACAAGTACTCGACACTTACCGTTTTCTGCAAAAATACTTATTAATTTGTAAAGCTACTGTCTCATGACTCACTAGAAGTTCATTAATTATGTTTTTTACGTATTTATAATTTCAGTTATTCCATTAGAGAAATAGAAAATGAAAAGATCTTTTTATGATTTGTTTTAAAAACGCTAAGTGACTTTGTAGTAAATTTAAGTAACGTTTGAGAAATACGTGTAGTTATGTGCCCTTTTTAATGAAACGCTAATTATGGTAAAATTTTTACTTATTACAAAAATAAATTTTGTTAGATAAGAGATAATTTAGAAATGAAATAAAATGTTGAATCATATTAGTTAAATAATTATATGCACCGCAAAATACTACAATGCCAGCTAATATCATAGTACGAAATAATTGCTTTTATTAACTTTATCTCAGTTTGGCTGAGTATAAAATTCGCTCGCATAGCATACATATATCTTAGACAAGTTTTTGCTTGGTTAGCGTGATCGCTGCGAAGCCTCATTAAAGCTACATGACCATAAGCGAACGTTCATCCAAAGCTTGAGTTCGATTTGCGCTTATAAATATTGTGTAAATTAAACTTTGAAAAAATTATTATGTTTGCAGACCACAACGCTCATCGGATTGTTGAAAACCGCACGATTGCTGCGGCTCGTGCGAGTTGCGCGTAAAATTGACAGATATTCTGAATATGGCACTGCCGTCCTACTCCTTCTTATGGCCACATTCGTCCTTTTTGCCCATTGGCTTGCTTGTATATGGTAACTATTAGAAGTACTTTTTATTATAATTCAATCTTCATGCATTTCCCAATGCAGAGGTAACCAGAGGTCTAGATGATGTAGTCCTTTGTGCACATATCATCGGAGCTTGTTATAGGACTCATTCGAGCGGAATTCGAATCATAAGACCAGAGTTCGATTCCCAGATGGAAGGTACATGGTTGGTACAAGACCAATGGGTGTATTCAAAAAACTTAAGTAGGATTTATATCGTTAGCTTGGGCGTAATAATGGCGACGGGCTTACCACCTGTCTCGTTGTTTCAAAAATATCTTCGGTGGAAAGTGGGTCAAAAGGACTTAATTGTCTAGACCTCAGTCTACCTCTGTATTGGGTAAGGCGTGAAGATATTTTAAAGTTTAAAGAAATGAATAAAAAAAAATTATTAATCGTTTACTTAACGATAGCCGAGTAGTTGAGTGATTCGATTTCGAGTCAGGAGACCCGAGTTCAATCCCCAGATGGCCGGCTCGTACCAATGGCTTTTTTCAAAAACGTATATACTATTATATCCTTGGCTTGAGCATAAAGATGGCGACGGGCTCACCACCTGTCACGTTGTGCCGAAAAATGTCTTCGGTGGAAGGTGGGTCGAAAGGACTAAATTGTCTAGACTAATCATCTGTCTACCCCTTTATTGGGAATAACGTGAAGATATTTATTTATTATTTATTTTACATTTTTTATAAAAAAAAACTCCTACATCCTAGGGATCCATTGAGGGGAATTTCGATCGCCCAACCACACGGCTAACGTGATTTTTTAATTCAATAATTTTTAATATACTACCTTTTGTTATTTAGAAACATATGTATTTATAAATATATATTTGTGTATACCATCTTTCCATTGAGAGATCGAAATCCTGCGGTGCTATATCAAAAACATTTGTTTGAAATTGCAGAAAAAAAATTAATTATAGAGACACAAAGTAATTACGAATAATAAAATTATGTTGCACGTTCGTAAAATCTCAGCAATTTGAAAGATGAACTTTAACTTTCATCTTATGACATAATTTTTATCATTTTTCACATATATATATATATATATATATATATATATATATATATATATATATATATATACACATATTAGGTTACAAGTAAAACAATAATATCATCATTCAAAACTGTTTAAAATAGCAAGGATTTTTAATAAATTCAATTCCATAAAATTAAGCCATAGGAAAAAGATAAAATTTTGATAAATTTACATTAATTAGGACTTTTACATCAAATTTAAAACGGCAGAGTTTTTTTTTTTTATCTTAAAAATCCGGAATGTCATACAAGTGACTTTATAAGACACTTTCTGCATATATCCAGTAAGTAAAAAGTACGTTCAGCTAGTTTCCACGTGACAAACTTGAAATACAAGTACTCGACACTTACCGTTTTCTGCAAAAATACTTATTAATTTGTAAAGCTACTGTCTCATGACTCACTAGAAGTTCATTAATTATGTTTTTTACGTATTTATAATTTCAGTTATTCCATTAGAGAAATAGAAAATGAAAAGATCTTTTTATGATTTGTTTTAAAAACGCTAATCGGATTGTTGAAAACCGCACGATTGCTGCGGCTCGTGCGAGTTGCGCGTAAAATTGACAGATATTCTGAATATGGCACTGCCGTCCTACTCCTTCTTATGGCCACATTCGTCCTTTTTGCCCATTGGCTTGCTTGTATATGGTAACTATTAGAAGTACTTTTTATTATAATTCAATCTTCATGCATTTCCCAATGCAGAGGTAACCAGAGGTCTAGATGATGTAGTCCTTTGTGCACATATCATCGGAGCTTGTTATAGGACTCATTCGAGCGGAATTCGAATCATAAGACCAGAGTTCGATTCCCAGATGGAAGGTACATGGTTGGTACAAGACCAATGGGTGTATTCAAAAAACTTAAGTAGGATTTATATCGTTAGCTTGGGCGTAATAATGGCGACGGGCTTACCACCTGTCTCGTTGTTTCAAAAATATCTTCGGTGGAAAGTGGGTCAAAAGGACTTAATTGTCTAGACCTCAGTCTACCTCTGTATTGGGTAAGGCGTGAAGATATTTTAAAGTTTAAAGAAATGAATAAAAAAAAATTATTAATCGTTTACTTAACGATAGCCGAGTAGTTGAGTGATTCGATTTCGAGTCAGGAGACCCGAGTTCAATCCCCAGATGGCCGGCTCGTACCAATGGCTTTTTTCAAAAACGTATATACTATTATATCCTTGGCTTGAGCATAAAGATGGCGACGGGCTCACCACCTGTCACGTTGTGCCGAAAAATGTCTTCGGTGGAAGGTGGGTCGAAAGGACTAAATTGTCTAGACTAATCATCTGTCTACCCCTTTATTGGGAATAACGTGAAGATATTTATTTATTATTTATTTTACATTTTTTATAAAAAAAAACTCCTACATCCTAGGGATCCATTGAGGGGAATTTCGATCGCCCAACCACACGGCTAACGTGATTTTTTAATTCAATAATTTTTAATATACTACCTTTTGTTATTTAGAAACATATGTATTTATAAATATATATTTGTGTATACCATCTTTCCATTGAGAGATCGAAATCCTGCGGTGCTATATCAAAAACATTTGTTTGAAATTGCAGAAAAAAATTAATTATAGAGACACAAAGTAATTACGAATAATAAAATTATGTTGCACGTTCGTAAAATCTCAGCAATTTGAAAGATGAACTTTAACTTTCATCTTATGACATAATTTTTATCATTTTTTCACATATATATACTTTATATACAGGATTTTTTTATTATTTTATTTTATTAATATTTACAATTCTTATTAAGTAAAAACTACTATAATCGTAGATCCCTCCATTCGTAGATTCCTCGTGGTACCAAGAATGCTTACTGCATTTTCACTTTGAATGCTAGCCATTCACATCACACAACTTAAAAGTTGAGCGAGAAAAGAACCCGACCTCATGTCACCAGCGGCTACGACCCGTCGCGGATACAATTCCTTTAGAAACTACATCGCGCGGGGAGCCCACGGACCGATCGTCTCTACGGCAAATGGAAGAAATATATAGATTCATTTTAAAGACTCATATTTACGCGACATACCCGATTCAGCGGCGTCTGATGCCGCCCCGGCTCTTATCGAAGTACCCTTGATGTGAGAGGCTGCTAATGTATCGACGCAAGAAGCGTCCCACATAAGAGCTTTGCCACTCTCCCAAGGGACTAATGTCAAGCCTTCGGGCCTTTGGCCTTACAAGTACCATCCTCCCTAAATATTCCACAAGGCTGTAAAACCGAAGGAATATATATAAAAACAAGAGCCCTTCGGATCATTTCATTCAAGCAGCTCTCACTGTCTGCCGGCCCTTTTTTGGCATAAAAGTCCGTGAAGGCCTAACTCGTCAACGGCGCTGCCACAAGGACATCGATCTGGTTGACAAATAGATGCTCCCTTTCGGATTCCTACAGCTATGCATAAATTTTCGCTATCCAGTAATGTACCAAGGTTACTTTATGATAGAGCAGTCACTGTATTCTTTTGTCGAAACACCTAGAAATCGGGCGCGGTCTCTTTCACGGTAAATGGTTCAGTAAACATTTCTGCATATTATGAACCCACGGGGATAGAGAAGTATCCATGCTCTTGCCTTGGTAGTCTTAACATTACTTAAAATTTTGAATATGATATGTATTGATGGTGCAATAAACACTGCATCATCAGCACATAGTAATTTTGACTGTAACACTGAAATAAATTTTAATTTAATAATAATGTGAATTTAAATTTCGCAGTTCTGTCTAAATTCGAAATGTCATTTTGTAAAAAATTTGCATTCTCATTTTGGCGATCAGGTACGCGATCGGAAATTGGGAGAGACCACAACTACAAGCTCCTATTGGCTGGTTGGATGCTCTTGCTAATGACGTACAAGCTTCATACGATAATTCTACTGGCCCATCGATGAGGTATTTGTTTAATTAACGCTAGTAATTTAAAACCTTTCTCTTTTAATAATATTTACAATTTTATTAAGTAAAACTACTATAATCGTAGATCCCTCCATTCGTAGATTCCTCGTGGTACCAAGAATGCTTACTGCATTTTCACTTTGAATGCTAGCCATTCACATCACACAACTTAAAAGTTGAGCGAGAAAAGAACCCGACCTCATGTCACCAGCGGCTACGACCCGTCGCGGATACAATTCCTTTAGAAACTACATCGCGCGGGGAGCCCACGGACCGATCGTCTCTACGGCAAATGGAAGAAATATATAGATTCATTTTAAAGACTCATATTTACGCGACATACCCGATTCAGCGGCGTCTGATGCCGCCCCGGCTCTTATCGAAGTACCCTTGATGTGAGAGGCTGCTAATGTATCGACGCAAGAAGCGTCCCACATAAGAGCTTTGCCACTCTCCCAAGGGACTAATGTCAAGCCTTCGGGCCTTTGGCCTTACAAGTACCATCCTCCCTAAATATTCCACAAGGCTGTAAAACCGAAGGAATATATATAAAAACAAGAGCCCTTCGGATCATTTCATTCAAGCAGCTCTCACTGTCTGCCGGCCCTTTTTTGGCATAAAAGTCCGTGAAGGCCTAACTCGTCAACGGCGCTGCCACAAGGACATCGATCTGGTTGACAAATAGATGCTCCCTTTCGGATTCCTACAGCTATGCATAAATTTTCGCTATCCAGTAATGTACCAAGGTTACTTTATGATAGAGCAGTCACTGTATTCTTTTGTCGAAACACCTAGAAATCGGGCGCGGTCTCTTTCACGGTAAATGGTTCAGTAAACATTTCTGCATATTATGAACCCACGGGGATAGAGAAGTATCCATGCTCTTGCCTTGGTAGTCTTAACATTACTTAAAATTTTGAATATGATATGTATTGATGGTGCAATAAACACTGCATCATCAGCACATAGTAATTTTGACTGTAACACTGAAATAAATTTTAATTTAATAATAATGTGAATTTAAATTTCGCAGTTCTGTCTAAATTCGAAATGTCATTTTGTAAAAAATTTGCATTCTCATTTTGGCGATCAGGTACGCGATCGGAAATTGGGAGAGACCACAACTACAAGCTCCTATTGGCTGGTTGGATGCTCTTGCTAATGACGTACAAGCTTCATACGATAATTCTACTGGCCCATCGATGAGGTATTTGTTTAATTAACGCTAGTAATTTAAAACCTTTCTCTTTAATATTTCTATAATGTAGTTGTTGCCATGTTTACCGCAGGTACGATTAGTTAAATTTCATAAACATTTAGCATTAATCTGTAATTGGTTTGTACTGAATATCAAGTTTTGTTAAACTTAGATACCATAAGTAAGATTAGAATAATAAATGAAACTTTGAACGATTAGTGCAATTTGCAGTTAACAAACATTGTTTTGTTTTTATTTTATTAATAGTTGCCTGTCATCACTAGCAACTAATAGTTCATTTAAAAAATTTAGATGTCGTTATGGCTAACATAATTTTAATTTCAGGTCACGTTACATCACAGCTCTATATTTTACTTGCACCTCTCTTACCAGTGTGGGTTTTGGTAACGTGGCGCCTAACACCGATATGGAAAAAGGATTTACGATATTTGTCATGCTTCTTGGATGTTAGTATCACAAGTAATAATTGCTTTCAAAATTGTAGTATTACTATTAGCCAGTATAGTTTTATTTAGATTTTTTCCCGACACCTGCTATTCATTTGACATTCCCTTCAGCACGTCCCCAGACGTAATAGTTTTAACAGAAGTCTTTTAAGTATGATTCCAAATTATTTGAATAGCTCATAAATCGCAGACCCCAGCAATAATATTTTACTGGCTCATCTTTTTAACATGGGGCCTGAATACCGCAGATAATCCTTCTATTAAATAGTAAGTTTCACCGATATTTGTTTTTATCCGCAGCACTTATGTACGCTAGCATATTTGGTAATGTTTCGGCAATAATACAACGCCTATATTCTGGCACTGCGCGCTATCATACGCAGATTTTGAGAGTGCGAGAGTTTATAAGATTTCATCAGGTAATATAATCGCCGAATATAATTCTATGTAACTATGTAAATACTGAAAGAACCGAAAATTTTATTCTTTTCGTTTTAATAGATCGCTAACCCCTTACGGCAAAGACTTGAGGAATATTTTCAACATGCATGGAGCTATACAAATGGAATCGATACGTCTAGTGTTCTGAAAGGATTTCCGGAGTGTCTTCAAGCTGATATCTGTCTTCATCTTAACCGCAATCTGTTAGCAAACTGTGCTGCTTTCGAAGGTGCAAGCCCAGGTTGTTTAAGGTATATATTTAATTCCGAATTTTCTAAAGACACTAACTAACTAAATAAAATAAATAAAATACACGCCATTCCCAACACTGGGTATACAGAGGTCTAAACAATTAAGTCCTTCGTTTCGACCCACCTTCTACCGAAGATATTTTTGGGACAACGTGACAGGTGGTGAGCCGGTCGTCGTCTCAATGTACAAGCCAACGATATAATTCGTACATAAGTTTTTGAAAAAAAAAACCATTGGTACGATCCTGCTACCTGGAAATCGAACTCTCTTGACTCGAAATTCCGACCTCCCAACCACTCAAGTTCCGCGACTCTAACGAAATATCTACAAACAGTATACAGTGTCGTGCCCATTACTGCCGTGCAAATTACTTCAAATTCCAAACTGTATTTTGGTGACATTAAATTAAAAAATAATAATTAAGCCAACAAGATAGACGTGTAGTTGCTCGAGTTCGATCACTGGGTGATACGCTCCTACCAGTGAGTTTATTAAAAACTTTGTATCGTTGTATTGGACATAAAGACGGCTACAGACAGACAAAAATTAAAAAAATATCAAGTATAAGTGAAAGGTGGATCGCGGGCACTTAATTGTCTGGACTCCAGTCTACCACAGTATTGTAAATAGCGTGAAGATAAGCCAATACCTTGAAACAATTATTATAAACTTTACTAACATGTAAAATAATAATAATTTTACGAATGATGGTACACATCTATGAAAAAGTAATTTCTGAGCTACAGTGTACCCTAGTGTACCCATTTAATTGCTTGGCCTTGAAATTGATTGTATTATTTCACCTTGTTGTTCATTATTTTATGCGGTGATGAACACTCCTATATTTTATTGAGGTTAAGGTACAAGTTTATATAAGCACTTTGTTATATGCACATTGCACATTTAATCCCAAAGTTCCCACGGAAATTGAAGATCCACGGAAATTAAGATATTTTTTTTTACTATACAACATTAAATTAGGTAATTTGTTTTGTAGATGGCCATAGCTACCGTTATTATTGTCTGACAACGGATATTTTCCCGTTGCTAGTTTCCTATTTTTACTACAACTACACACTGAGCAATAGCGAAGTATAGCCAGGTTTACCTAGTTGTATTATAAAACTGCACGATTATCAATTGACTACAGAACCTTCAGTAACATGCCTGTATTTCATTTTGAGCTACTGAAACCTTATTAACACATAATTATTTTATTCCTGAATTTAAATTATACATTTACCGGTTAGTTTTGCATACATATCGAAACCAATTTACATTTCATATGTTACTGACACAGACCACAGACGAATGAAAATGGATACTGGTAATGTCTGAATAAATTAACTATTTAACTTAGAACCGGTTCATAATATCGTGGAACTAAATTAAGCCCATTTTAATTCTTAAACTAAAACATAGCTTCTTGTACTATCTTGTCGTTTCTAGCACATGTTTCTAATTATAAATAGTGGCAGATAATAATGATCATCATTAAAAAAATTGCTAATATTTAAAACTCGGTAACCTTTGTAATAGGTAGGCTGAAGGAGTCGTCTGTCTTATTTGTATGTTAGGAGAATTATAATCATAGATAAATACACAATGTTTGTATCTTTATCAGATAATGTCCACTATAGGTGACCTATTCCAATTTGAGGCTTTATCATAATTGCCAAATATTGTAATAACTAATTATGCTAAATAATCAAGAGTAGACGATCACAGAACCATAATCCTCTTAAATTATAAATGTTTAACAGTCATGACAACTCTTACATACAAATTATATTGCTTTAAAAAGGGGGGAAGTACTATGGTCTTTCCATGTTATAAATTTTTAATCTGTGGTAACAGAGCATTTACTGAAAATATAACTTTTGATTTCAGAGCGCTGTCGTTGAGATTTAAAACAACTCATGCACCTCCAGGAGAAACCCTTGTTCATCGTGGTGATGTACTCTCTTCGCTTTATTTTATTTCGAGAGGATCAATTGAAATTTTGAAAGATGATATTGTTATGGCAATTTTAGGTAAGTATCTCCTATAATTTAATTTCCAGTTATAAATATAACTAAAATTCTCCT
The DNA here is from genome assembly GCA_029286605.1 of Sericinus montela. Classification (NCBI taxonomy): domain Eukaryota; kingdom Metazoa; phylum Arthropoda; class Insecta; order Lepidoptera; family Papilionidae; genus Sericinus; species Sericinus montela. Next base: position 5,569,157 of record JAGSMR010000021.1, read on the forward strand.
CCCCTTTGCCAATATTGGCAAAAGGAGTTACACATATTTCGTCGATTTCTGTATAAATACAACGTATTTTCCAACACAGATTTGTACCTTACTATTTACGTTTTACCTGTGCTTGATTGGCGATGAGCCTGTCCACGTCTAGGACACCACGCAATAAGTTTCGAATAACGCTTTTTAATAACAATTTGTTATTCTGCAGGAAAAGATGACATATTTGGAGAAAATCCTTGTATTTACTCAACCGTGGGCCGAAGTAACTGTCGGGTCCGTGCTCTGACCTATTGCGATCTACATCGAGTGCACCGGGATGACTTGTTGGACGTACTCGACATGTACCCAGAGTTTCGTTCGACATTCGTCAACAATTTGGAGATCACATATAACATGAGAGATGTTAGTCAGCTTAGCTTTATTAAAGTATCATCTAGAATTATAATTACTACTACTGTGGTAACTAAAGTAATCCCCGATCCGCTGTGACTCAGTCTGTTATTATAATTAGTAAAAATTGAAATAACCAATATATAATACAATCTCCGTGGGATGTATAATGCTATGTCTGGTATAGTTCATTGGTTTATTGCAAATAATTTGCATTTAAATTACATTAAAACTTAATGTATGCAATTTTCAATACCCAATTTTATACAACTCAGTGGCACCAATTTAAATGCATACGTGTCACTAAGGTGATAGAGATTTAGACCATTTGAATACGACTGGTTTTCTTGGAATTACTCTTAAATGGCTCAAATGTGGACCCACATGTCTAAACTTGCAAACAGGCTAAGCTCTGCAGTTGCGCGCAGCTTCTTTTTCATTTAAAGTATTTAATTATATTACCTGACTTATTATATTACCTGATATATGACCTGACGTATGAAAATACAATAAATTCATGTGCTATGACTATTATACTATATTACTTTAATAACAATTTCTGTCAATTAAGTTACGTCAGCTCCTTAAAAAGATATTTATTGATTCTTATATTGTTCATTATAAATATTATTTCGGTGAAATGTAAAGTAACTTTTATTAATTTTTATTTTATGATAGGAGGAGTTAGGAGGCATCGAACCTCGACGACGCATGCGCTACGAAAACCCATATGACGCGCGATTACTTCGTGAAGCGTACGCCCGTACCACGCGTCGGCCACATACGGAAACATTTGCTGACAAGGTGATGCCTTTATATTGTTTACTTTGTGTTATTACTGTAAAATTAAAAAAAAATACAAATCGGTGCAAACATAGTGACATTGGCAGCAGCAACTGTGTGTAGTTCATAAAACAATATTATTTCTTGAGTGGGTACTGAATTTGTATCAGGAAAAAAAATTCTGCATAGAAAGATATTTAAGGTTGCTAGCCTAATGAAATTGCTTTTAATTGCATGTAATTAAATGTTCTTTTGATGAAAGTAATATAATGTATAAGTCACTTATATTATTCACTTTAATATAACAGAAATAGTTTAAAAAAACACCTTTTTACTTGTGTTAAAATAATATTTATGGATATATTTTTAATATCACGGGTTTCAGTATTTTTTTATTACTCCCACGTGCGGTCACTGCGGTTTGGTATGCTGTAAACCAAGCATTGCATTAAAGCAAGTATCTGTATGTTGATGCATAAAGTTGCTTAAATTTATCAGATTCTAATTCATTGCACCGAATGTATTTACATTATAGAAACGTTGTAAGGTACAAACAAGACTTCTCTTACAATCTAGAGATCGAAAAAAAAGAAAGATGGCCTTGAACGTCACAATGGCTACCAAAAGATGTTGAATCTTGGAAAACGTTAAAAATAAACAGGCCGATGATAAACAACAGTATATACATGCAAAATTCTGCGATCGCTAATCTGTTTGTTGAGAGTTACTTATTACCCGCAATGATTTATTACACGCTCTAAAGGGCAAACCCTTCTCCAGATTTGACAATTTATTATTAGTCTATTGTTACTCTATTATTTAGTATTAGTTAAAATACCTTTGTCTTTAGATAAAGCACATGAAAATTTTTTTACATTACTACACTTTTTATTTTAAATATAGAACTTTTATGACGTACTATTTTCGAACTTGCTTCTTTACATACATACATTTCGAAGATATATATATATATATATATATATATATATATATATATATATATATATATATATATATATATATATATATATATATATATATACTCTTTAGTTTCATGTGTTATTAAAATGTCGTAATTGATTTATTTAGTGATTGATTTATTAATATATTATGAATCTCAAGTAAAATGAAGTTTTACGCAATTTTCAGGATTCACAGTGTAGCGACGAAGATACTGAATCACCAGCCAGTAGAGGCATTCTCGAATTTTCTGCAGACAAGGCCGGGCAGGATGTAACGCCTCTCAATTTCAACTTCAGCAAGCAACGTTCTACTACGCTCAATTCTATAACAGGTGAGGCTTAATAAAAATAACTGCGAATGGAATGTAAACTGAGTCCCTTTTTTATGTAATCGTTTCATTTAATTAGTTTAACTGAGGGCTACATTGATTCTCCTTATATTTTTTTTTTCACTTTTAATTACTAACACTTAGAATTGCAAAGGAAACACAAAGTACAACAGCAAAAAAAATATTTGAAATAATTATATGAAATGGAGAATCAGACTGCACTCTGTTAGTACCCACTAATTATAAAGTATATTTAACATAGACTAGATGCACATGTAAAATGAGTGAATAATGTGCAAAACCTTATCCCTATTCAGATTCGTAAATTTACATAATAATATTTCTCCCAATTATAATAAAGTAGACTAAAAATACCATATTATTTATTATCACAGTACTATTAAATCCTTAAAATATGATAATTTTTTAACCATCAAAAAATTTTTTAACATATAAATTAGATACCTATTTTTATAGTTGCTAAACCTTACTATTACATCAAAACATTTGTTTGAAAATAAGTAATACTAAGGTTTTTTATAATAGGAAAAAAAATCAACTCTTGAAATAATAATAATTAAATTAGAGTTTCCTGACAACAATAATAAGTCCTTATAATCCGCCGCAGAAGCAGAATTAGATAGTAAATGCATTTTATTTGAACTCAGCTGTTAGAAAGCCTTTCCTGTGCTTAATATCGTTTTTCGAGGAATATTATAAGGAAAGGTAAACATTTAAATTTATGTTAAAATTATATTTCTTTATAATATTCTTCGAAAAAAATTGACAACAGGAATGCATATCCTTCAATTGTGAATTTATAAGTTACTATTTTTTTAAAAGAAGATACTTATACTTCTTACACCATGTTGCACGTGATTCGCACTGAAAGTGATCGAGTTCGATCCCCAGGTGGCAGGCTCGTACCAACGGGTTTTTTTCAAAAACATGTACGAATTATAGACGGCGACGGGCTCACCACCTGTCACATTGTCGCAAAAATATCTCCGGTGGAAGGGGGGTCGAAACGACTTCATTGTCTAGACCTCTGTCTACCCCAGTCTTGGGACTGGCGTGAAGATCCTAACATAAAAACTAATGTGAAAGATGAATTGATATCAGGTTCCAATTTACTCAAGAACTGCCGCAAATCGCCACGTTCGGTTGCATGGAAACGATGCCGCTATTTCAGAAATCAAATAAAAAATGAACGTTATATATTACATTAGGTTACCAAAAAGTTTTATAACACAAATTTAAAAGAAGCTTTCATTACTGATTTTTCTAATTAGCACTTTCTAATAACTTTCGGTGCGAACCTGGAAATGGAATTTTCTCAAATTAAGCTTATTTAATTCTGCTTCTAAATCGTAAACAAGTCGTGTCTGTATATTCGTATTTAGTATGAACTACAAGTTTTGATTTAGTTCACAAAGATATCAAATTTCTATTGTGCTGGTCTAATTATAAATCTATATATTGTTATACCAGCCGTATTGTACAAGAGTTGTTTTGATTTATGCCAATTGCATGTGTTACGCTTCATATTTTTCTTCCCCATATTTTTTAAATTATCCTTTCCGGACGGAGGCGCTAAATCGAGTGTGTTATGTTTATCTTTTTTCTTGGACAAAAAAATAACTTACGTAATCCATAAGGATATACCGTCTTTTAAGAATAGTATTTATTATCATAACCCGCTCACCTTTTGCGCGCCGCCACCGTCCCGCTCTGAGCGCGGCCCTTGTGTGCAGGCATGCTAGCGCAACTTAAACGGAGCTTCCCAGACCTGTACCATCATAAAACGCATCAGCCGCTGCACAACAAATACTGTAAGTACTCATACAACTTTTAGTGCATGATGTAAAGGAATGACAGTAAATTATTGACAAAATAAATTTTTAAAGAAACATTTTAATACAATCATTAAAAAGATTGTTTATGGTTATTTTACAGTAAATAATGTAATAGTAAATAAACATTATATTGCGACAAGAAGTGACATAATTTTTTATTAAACTACGTATTACTTTAATTTTGATACATTATTTCACATTTTTATTTTCAGCCCAATCCACACCGCAGACGTATCGGGGTCGCGCCAGTGTAAGGCGCCAATCGTCAGTAGGTCCCCTGAACGATACATCGCCACTGACTGGTGGAGTGGCCGCTGAAGAGCCGGCTGTTAGTACGCCAGCACACAGTGCCACGTTGCCTGTGTCTAGCCTTAGTACTAACCCGAGCTCGTATTATACAAACGCGTCGCCGAGTCCCCCTGCGGCACCGCCTGCACCCGTCCATGTCTCCTGCGACGACATACTAGCGCCAACAAACCAACCGCAAGTTGCACGAACTCCATCGTGCAGATCAGCACCACATTCGGCTGTTAACTTACAACAAGCGGGACGTCCTACAGTATTACCCTTCACTGCCGAAAGAACACAAAACACTGCCAATACTCAGGTAACTAATACAATTTTCCTATCCTTCTAATTATATGGAAATTTTACAAACTATACTTTATTTTTTTTTAATTACCAGGACGTTATGTCACCACAATATCAAAATGTGGGTTCCGCTGCTACGGCGGCGTCGGTCGCCACCGTCTTGACGAGACTAGATGAATTAAGTAGGAGAGTAGCGTTACTTGAAAGTGGACTGACATCCGATGTTCGTCGTATCTTACAACTGCTACAGGCCCGTGAGGCACTACCAACTCATAACTCACAACCGGGTCATACGCCTTCGCAGCCCTTAGCGAAAGCCTCGCTATCCGTCCCCCAAACTGACGTAAGTATCCAACCGCCGCTGGTTTTATATAAAGGTTCCGTTTATTAGCATGTGCTTTAAATTATTTAATTAATCACTTCAATTCGCAGAATCAATGGGAATGGAATTGGAATGGAGATCACGATCGATGTGCAGGGAGATACGGTCGCGGGGAGCGCACACCGGGCGTACAGCGGTCGGCGTCGGAGCCTCACGCGCCGGTGCCCCCGGCACTGCCACCGCCGCCGCACTCACATTCCTTCTACAGGTAGTGTGAGGCGGGCGAGACGAGCGCTCCCCGCTCCCGGCCCTCGACGCGCTCGCTCGCCGAGTCGGCCTCGTGCGGCTCGCTGACGGGCGGCTCGCCGGCCGCGGCCGAGCCTCCCGCGTCTGCTGCTGGCGGCACGCGTGCGCCCGTGCCGCGCGCTCGCTTTCACTTTTGCCGGCGCATTGCGCGCGTTCGTCATCCAGATGCGCGTACCTTCATGTGACGTGGCCTGATGAGAAATATACATAAGGACATATTTTGTACTTCCGTTGATGCCTAAATAACACGTCCTAGCGATCTTGCATATGACTGGATCTATACAACTCGTGCTGAGCATATTTGTTAGAATATCATAAGATGTTGCCGTAAAATAATCGAAGGAGCATCCAGAACAAGGTCAAAAGGAAATTCGTCAGGGATATGTTGCATAAAATATAATTTTTCAACAGCAAATACCTGTTGTAAATGAGTGTTATAAATGTATGAAAGTGGTTCACAATGAGAAGTTTGAGTTCGTCAGACACTTTGAGTGCTTTAACTTGGTTGTAGTTCACATATTCTTGAATAGGCCTGTTTATACATTTTTATTATTAATTATTTATTGTATGCAATAGCACTTTAATCTTTTTCTATTAATTTATAAAGTAAAAGGTTCGAGTTTCCACTTCGTTTAAGTGAAATGTGTGGAGAATTATAATCTCAGCCGTGCAGCAAAAAGTTTATAAGACTGAGAACTGTGAACTGTACTACGTAATAACCGCGAACTGTATTTCCAGAAGGGAGTAAACGAAAAACGCTTTCTACCCGTCCTTGCTCCTTGCCTTTACATTGTAGCTAGGTAATATCTAACAAAACTTTGATCAAGAAACAATTTGAAATGCTCCTTGTGGAAGTGCGTTTTTTTCGCTTAATCGTATACTACTCAAATTAGGCCCCTCAAAATCAATAATTTTATATACAAAATATTTTTTTTTATTCATATCTATTTCGCTTTCCAAATTTCGTACCGATAATTATTATATGAGTTTCATATGTATTTTTAGTACACACCCTCCTTAGAGGCATTTAAGTTTAAATATTATAATACGAAATCATTGTAACTGAATTTATTAAATTACCTACATACTATGTAAAATTTAAAATTTAAATGCTAAACTCGACGCTCAAAAAATATCATTATTTTTATGTTATATCGTGTATCTTAGATATCGGGTTAGATGTTTCGCCAATATATCATATAAGCAATAATGAAACCTACCATATGTTAAGAACCGACTCCGTTACTGTAGGTATATGATTAATACATTAATTTTTAAATATAAATTATCCTCTGCTAGATCATCATATACTGCATTTTTGTGCTTACCAATGCTGTAAGTACTTTGCTTTTATATATGTATATTAAAGTAAAGGGGGCAATCGAGCCAAAGGACACCTGAGTGGACTACAGTTAGTAGATGTTCGCCTCCGCCACTGAACATCTGTATACACATATCATATTTGTGGTCAATGCGCTGAAACCCTTTTAGACGTTTAGGTAAAATAGGTAAAACTGTAAAATGAAATATCTTCTCAGTGAACTAAAATCAATGGGAATGGAATTGGAATGGAGATCGCGATCGATGTGCAGGGAGATACGGTCGCGGGAGCGCACACCGGGCGTACAGCGGTCGGCGTCGGAGCCTCACGCGCCGGTGCCCCGGCACTGCCACCGCCGCCGCACTCACATTCCTTCTACAGGTAGTGTGAGGCGGGCGAGACGAGCGCTCCCCGCTCCCGGCCCTCGACGCGCTCGCTCGCCGAGTCGGCCTCGTGCGGCTCGCTGACGGGCGGCTCGCCGGCCGCGGCCGAGCCTCCCGCGTCTGCTGCTGGCGGCACGCGTGCGCCCGTGCCGCGCGCTCGCTTTCACTTTTGCCGGCGCATTGCGCGCGTTCGTCATCAGATGCGCGTACCTTCATGTGACGTGGCCTGATGAAATATACATAAGGACATATTTTGTACTTCCATTGATGCCTAAATAACACGTCCTAGCGATCTTGCATATGACTGGATCTATACAACTCGTGCTGAGCATATTTGTTAGAATATCATAAGATGTTGCCGTAAAATAATCGAAGGAGCATCCAGAACAAGGTCAAAAGGAAATTCGTCAGGGATATGTTGCATAAAATATAATTTTTCAACAGCAAATACCTGTTGTAAATGAGTGTTATAAATGTATGAAAGTGGTTCACAATGAGAAGTTTGAGTTCGTCAGACACTTTGAGTGCTTTAACTTGGTTGTAGTTCACATATTCTTGAATAGGCCTGTTTATACATTTTTATTATTAATTATTTATTGTATGCAATAGCACTTTAATCTTTTTCTATTAATTTATAAAGTAAAAGGTTCGAGTTTCCACTTCGTTTAAGTGAAATGTGTGGAGAATTATAATCTCAGCCGTGCAGCAAAAAGTTTATAAGACTGAGAACTGTGAACTGTACTACGTAATAACCGCGAACTGTATTTCCAGAAGGGAGTAAACGAAAAACGCTTTCTACCCGTCCTTGCTCCTTGCCTTTACATTGTAGCTAGGTAATATCTAACAAAACTTTGATCAAGAAACAATTTGAAATGCTCCTTGTGGAAGTGCGTTTTTTTCGCTTAATCGTATACTACTCAAATTAGGCCCCTCAAAATCAATAATTTTATATACAAAATATTTTTTTTATTCATATCTATTTCGCTTTCCAAATTTCGTACCGATAATTATTATATGAGTTTCATATGTATTTTTAGTACACACCCTCCTTAGAGGCATTTAAGTTTAAATATTATAATACGAAATCATTGTAACTGAATTTATTAAATTACCTACATACTATGTAAAATTTAAAATTTAAATGCTAAACTCGACGCTCAAAAAATATCATTATTTTTATGTTATATCGTGTATCTTAGATATCGGGTTAGATGTTTCGCCAATATATCATATAAGCAATAATGAAACCTACCATATGTTAAGAACCGACTCCGTTACTGTAGGTATATGATTAATACATTAATTTTTAAATATAAATTATCCTCTGCTAGATCATCATATACTGCATTTTTGTGCTTACCAATGCTGTAAGTACTTTGCTTTTATATATGTATATTAAAGTAAAGGGGGCAATCGAGCCAAAGGACACCTGAGTGGACTACAGTTAGTAGATGTTCGCCTCCGCCACTGAACATCTGTATACACATATCATATTTGTGGTCAATGCGCTGAAACCCTTTTAGACGTTTAGGTAAAATAGGTAAAACTGTAAAATGAAATATCTTCTCAGTGAACTAAAATCAAAGGGGAACCAGTTAGCATCAAGGTTTATTTTATGTTTTTTTTTATTTATTAGTCAACTAACTATAAGATAATTGTGATTCGAAGGTACATATTTATTTCTATCCGTTACATTTTACTCTTATGTCTCAACACCTCGTGCAAACAGTGTGTTTATAGTTTTTATTTATATCAAATCAGCACTTCATTCAGCGGCTCCTCATTTGTCCCAAATAAGCCTTTAATAAAAAAGCCTTTGACCACAAATTAATTTAATGAGAAAACTACACAAAGCCATTTTTTAACATTAACTATGGCTTAAAATTTTGTTACAGAATACATTATATCAACAGTATGTATGTACAGGCAGTCCTGATGGAAGTGAACACCAGTTAAATATTTACCGCCCAAATTTTCTCAGAAAAATCTGCTTCGTGTATCATAAAACATATAATATGCCATGCAAGTATTGACAATTAGGTATGGAACAAAAAAAAGCTCTGAAATAATAAAATAATTCTAACTGAAACGTTTATGAATATTAAATACATAATTGATAAAATTTTAATCAATTTATACTAGAAATGAAACACATCAGGAAAATTCAATATATTCATTTTACTTTTTGCTTCTTATAATTATGTTACAATAATAATACGAATATCGGCTACACAAAACAATTATGTTTATAAAACATATTCATCCATAATAAAAAAAATATAGAAAAATAATTTTCTTATAATACTTATAAGAAAACTGAAGACATTGTATGTTGGCAAAAAGAGGGACTATTAAAATATTTTCATTTGAAACTATTTATAATTACATTAATAATTGCACGTTTTTATTCCATCATATCCATTTCATCCGCAGAGTAGTTCATAAAATATTATAAGTAGAAATAGTTTTGTAATTTGGTCAATTGCGAGACGTAGTAAGTCTAACATAAAATCTCTATATTAAAATGTGTAACAAAATCTTCTTTGCTTTGCTTCAAATTACTACTATATGCTGAGCACACTAGTTATTTGCTTTCCTAGATGTAGAATTTCATAATTATACTAATACTACTTATATAAAAATAATACTTATATATTACATTCAATTGCATCAAAATATTAAAGTAAATCCTTTTTTTATTATTAAACTTATTAGAAGTTAAGCCTTCATAATTGTTTTAGGGGGGAAAGTAAAATAATAATGCAGAAAATATAAAATTTCACGAAATCTTAGATCGTAGTACAAAAAAATATACAAAACCTACAATTAGTGAATATTAAATAGCCATGAAATTTTCTTTTAACTTTCGTTAAAGAAATAGAAGAAAGGAATACAGAAAATGAAACAAAAACTAACAACACATTTTCTTATTTGATAATGTAATTTATGCAATAAAAAAATTAATTAATTCTTAAAATTTTGTAAATCATATTAACCAAGAAGTTTGCTAGTTCTAAATGTATAATGAGGACTAATTATATAATGAGGAATCATCTACAATATGTAAGATATGATATCTTCAAAGCTTTTGCTACGTAAACATTTGGTCTCACAGAATCGTATATTTTCATTCTTCACGTTCAGTTCGGTAGAATTTTTGTAGGTCGATTGTCCTCACTACAAACGGATTGAATGGTGTTATTCGTAACATCTAACTAGTAACGCAACTTTCCATCAAAAGTCTATGACACTAGGATTCTATATAAAATTCTGATAATCGATCAGCCATTTTTGGTCCCTATATAACAAAAAAAGAAGGAAGTAGGAAACATATGGCACACTTACACCTTTTTTTGCATTAGATATATGGTAAGATGTGTAACTGACATTCAAACAAGAGACGTAAGAGTGAGAACTGAAGAAAAAAATATATGATTAAATCATAATTATCACTAAAGCAACCGAGTTTACGCTCGCAAACCAATATTTTAAAATCCATTTCATTTTCATAATTATCAGCAGTATAAACAAAAAACCAATCGGAAAAATACGGGTTTTATACTGATGGTAGCAGGTCAAATGGAAATCCCCTTATTTAATTTATATACGTATTTAATTTATATATCTGGTTTAATTATTCCTGGTAAAAAAATCGGGCTTAGAAAACAATAATTTTGCTTTTAGGGACATCTGTATTTCGAAAAAAAAAGCTTCGGTGAAACGTATGTTGAAAAAACTAAACGATGTATACCTCTGACTTTAGGGTAGTCAGAGGTCTACACACTTTAGAGGGAATGTGGATGATATAAAATATAAAATGTGTATACTTGAAATTAATGCTACTATATCGCGGTTTTAAATTTACATCCAATCTACGAGCTTTAAGTTAAAAAAAAACTTAAATAGATTTAATACCTTTATTCCCGCTCAATCAATAAGCAATTGAGTCATTTAGTTCTATATGAGTATCTATATTCCCTACGACAATATCGCACAAACGTGATGCTATAAAACGCACAATTAACAAGACGTGCAGAACGACTTTCATGGCTACTAAAAATTTCGATTTTTTCTATAATAGCGGCTGTTATGATGCAGCACTATGTTATTTTTCGTGTGCTCCATTATAGTAGCACGCGATTCCTTATAGCGCTTCTAAGCACAGGGTGTTTTGGGTTTTACAATAGTACCTACTATCTAGTTACATAATAAACATTAGGTCTGTAAAATTTATATATCGTTAAAGTTTAATCTTGCTTACAATACTGGCCCGCACATAATATTTGTACCTACACATTAGTTTCCTTGAATATATTTACAATGTAATTTAATTAGGTTGTAGGATAACAAACACCAAAAGCATTTTAAAAGAAATTAGTAATAACAAGCAACAACAACAAATTGATTATATCTGTAATGCGTGATAATTATATAATGGGAATCTTTTTTAACTAAGTTTTATACTTTTTACATTTTTTGGTATAATAATTATTTACCAGACACGATTTTTAACCGTCAGCTGACGTAGATTTTGTTAGACAGTAGAATAATGTTCATTACTTTAAAATGTTGAGGGTAAGACTACTATAAAGTGTTTTATATTATTATTACTATAATTTTATTTTATTTTTCACCCAGAATATGAGCAATTTAAATTAAATTATATATTTCAAATTTATATTTCTTTATATACATTAAAATATTTTATCAATATTTAAAATATGAAGATATTATAAATGTGGAATATTACTTATAAAATTTTAATGAGTTATATAAATGTAATCAATAATTTAATTTCAATAATATATAAACAATTACTTATATTTTATTTTACTACATGTATAAAGTTTAAATATTCTTCAAATAGACATTTATTATACCTTCATTGAATACCTATTAAAATGTATCTATATAGAAGCTATGTATATATTTACAGAAATGTATAGTTTACTTGTCTTAATTTTTTTATTCGAAAATTCGGGGTCCTATTTTCAATTTTAAAATAAAAATCGTGTCTGAATCTATGTACGACATTCCATGTATGGTGTCCGTGTGTCATTTTATCGATAAGTGTTTTAGTCCCGATTTCTAAAGAAAATGAACTTTGTCATCCTTGATACTTACATACATTTTATTAAAAGCCTAAAAAGAATGCTTAATAATTGATCATTTGAAATTGTTGCCTTGAAATATTTAAGTCACGGAATAACTGGTTGTTTCTGCTTTTAATAAACACATAATTATATTTGACTAGAGTATTATATTGATAAGTTTAGTATTTTATATTTCATCAACATTAACGCAAGACGAGCGTAAAAATATAATTAGTAATTTTGTCTGTGATCGAAATTTTATATTGTTAAGCTGAAAAATAAAGCGGTTGGTAATGAAGGTTACAGGACATTTACTATATTTATCTGTACATTCTGTAACACTTATTAAACTTTGTATGTGTGTTTTTGTTGATATTATTCTGTAAAGTATTCTGTTCGTTATCTTTATTAATTTAATTTAGATAAACAGAATGTATATTTACATATAGGTAGGAAAGGATCGTTTAATGATCTTTCGAATGTGTTTACTTTATCGATGCAATATTCTTATTCACCTACACAAGCTATTTAAGTTTTGTTACACAAAATTTTATCCTAAAGCATGTTGCGTGTTTCGGGAGCCTGGCATCTCATTTACATATAAATTAGATTATAAGGCAATGAAGTAAATTAAGTAGGTATGGATGGCTATAACTATCAAAATTATGCTGCAAGATGATTAGGTAGGTACGCTGTTTTTGGAAGTAGAATGTTGGTTTATTATTGTAAAAATCTTATTGTCTAGTGTGTAGCGGCTTGCTCACCACTATTGTTTTTTTTTATTAATATTCAATATTATAAAACTGCTACACCATTAAAAATAAAAGAATATTATAGATAAGCGATATCAAACAAAAAAAACCAATTATGTTTTTCTGATCTCTATTTTTGTCTCAATCCATTTATTTTTGCAAACTTACCTAATCAGTTATCAAAAGTTTTTTAACTTCTCATAGACAATATTATTAACCTTTAAATATTTAACACGTTGATAATAAATGTATTTGAAACATTGACTGGAAAAGTTGCGATAAACAGCTTATTTATACCAAAATGAAAATAACTAAAGAACGCTTTATGAGTAATTTTTATACAAAATTATGTACATTCGCTCATTATTGTAAAACGACTAAAGAAAAATGAAAAAAACGTGCTAATTGTCATCCAAAAAAAATTATGTTATTCATTTTATTTAAACACAGCACATTAGTCATATAGTTAAAATAAAACCTTGCATTCATCGAAAAGCGCAAAATCATCGTTGAATATCTACATAAGATCAATGAGAATAAAATATCACGCACATGCGAGTTGTTGTTTTATTAAACACATTAATCATTCTCTTTACGTTTGCCTTGTGGTGATGGTGTAAGAATATTCCACTGTCTTTGTTCCCATAGATGTTATAAGAGAGAAAGAGAGAGAGTTTGGCACCGAGAGATTTTAGTATAATAATCTCGAAAATGTATATGATAGGTCTAAATTTAGCAGACCAGGACGAAAAGCGGCGTCTTTGGTGCAAAGTGACTGATATTGCGATCACCAATCCGCTTAACAAGCGTTACCATTGCGCCAAACCACCGATTCCTTAGGAGACATATGTATCTATTCTTCTATAGGCAGACTGGTAGAAAATGCCATTAAGTCCTCGCATTATATAGACCTTATTATAAGGTGTTGACAATTAGGAATAAATAAATAAATATAACCATGCGAACAAATGATCTCAAAATGTTCAATGTGTTTCGCAATTTTTTTATTGATTTAAAGCATATAAATAATGCTGAACTTTTTGTTATTAAATCAAAGAGAAAAATGTTTAAAATTTCAACTTTGACTGACCCCGCCCGTGTCAGTTGAAAAATTTTAAACATTTTATCTCTTCAAATTAAATTCAATATGTTTGTTGGCATCTTCCCGCATTTCCTAGTACTGGGGTAGTGTAGAGGTGTAGACAATTTAGTTCTTTTGGCTCATATTGAAGCTGTTACACTCAAACAATAATGGTAAGTAGATCAATACAATTTAACACCCAGGATTACCCCCGGGCTTATGCGTTGTACCTGTCATCACGATAGACTTCATGCTCAACTTCGAAAAGTCCTTGGGAATAGCGTACCTTTTAAAGACTACGTACCTCCGTTACCAAAAATCTTATACACAAATTACGAAACGAGTACTAATAATCTCATACACAAATTACGAAACGAGTACAAAAGCATGATGATACGAGAAAACAGCAAAAATCCTAAGGTTTGAAATGCTAATTAAGACATTTGTAACGTTTCACCAAACCAAAAAAGGAACCTCTTGAATTTTTGACATTGCATTCAAATGAGGATTCAAAAATCACTGGGCGTGTGTAAACATGACTAGACTTTAGCATATATCTGCTTTATTATTTTTAAAGCTGAAGACCTCATTCTGGGACTCCAAAACGATAAAGCACCTGTAATAGATTGTGTTAGCAATGGACTAATAAAGAACCTTAGGAGTTTTATTGTCCACCCCTGGGGTATACTTAAGTCTGTCTGGTGCAAAGTTTTTGAATTCATGGAAAATGGTTTTGGTGTGCCTTTGCTTGTTTGGAGGAAATCGCTATGTAGCGATAATGCTGCCAAATTGTACAGTGTACTTAGTTTGATATTTAATTGTATTTGACTTTATTATTTTGTTTTGTGGTGTATACTGAATTATTCATTCATGCATTCAAGAAACTCAAACCTTTCTTTAAGTTAAGGTGGGGGTAAAGAGTGGTCACACTTTCGGAGTGACTCACCCAACGATTCGGCTATTGACTTTCTTGTGTATAAAGAAGGTTCTTAAAATAACACGTATCAATGTTAATCTAGATAGGGTACAGCAATACTTAAATATTTTATAAATTATTATCTTAAAACTATATTTTTGTAAGACCTGTAGGAACTGTGTTCTGTAAAGACCTATTAATAATTATTGTTAATGGCTAGAGTTGGGACTCGGTAAAAATTAATTTAGACTTACGTGGTACCTTCCCGTATGGACCATAGTAAACGTGGACTTGGAACCGTTATATTAACAAGGCATTTCATCGATTGGTCGTTGTGATTAGCATCTCAGGGCATTACACTATGAATCCTGGGATATCATTCTACTTAGAAAGTATGTGAATGGGTGAGCAGTAGACATAAAACGTGCTCTGAGGCAGAATCGCCGTGCTACCTATGTTTATCTGAGAAACACAAAGTTGACTGTCAGATTGTCCCAAATAACTCCAGCGAAATGTCGGATTGGGAGGCCTAAATTATGTACACCACTGACTATCCCAGTATTGGAAAATGCGTAAAGACATAAAATGTCTTTAAGTCCCAATACTTGAATGGAATAAATTGATAAAATAAACGACAATTTACTCTAAATTGTAATTGAAGAATAAAATCTGAGAGGCTTTTTTCGGTTTCTTTCTTTTATTAATACGAGCGAGAAGATTTTAATCGCGTATCGTGGGTAGTAGTCACTGTTGTAACGTTATTATATTCTCTTTGGTTGTAACTGAAGGTATCTCAAACAAAACACGATCACGCGATCAACACGTCTATTAGCAAACCAAGCAGACCATAGATAATACATAGAAGATTTGCATGTTAGGTCGTTGTGTGAATGCACAGTTCAATCGACTATATAAACCTCCAAATAGTGTTTGATAATCAAGTTAAATAAGCTAGGGTGTTTACGATATTCTTGAGTCGATCACTCCTGTACAGGCAGCAATCTTAGATTGAGGACTATGACAAAACATAAAGTATAAGGTCTCTCTAGTGACCAAATAGTGATTGTATACTCTTTGGTGTTTATCAAATATACTCTTGAGTCTAATTTTTTATCGTATTGATATGGAGTATCAATATCAATTCAAACGTCATCTCAGTAACAACAATTCTGGCCTGAGCTTAATGAAAAATAATATGGAATCAGTTGTACAGAATATCTCTTTCGTATTAAAATGCCATAAATGTAGACATGCCTTATTAAGCGACACTAGCATTGTATACAACAATCAATCCTGTGATCTTAAAATATGTAATAATTTTGATCCTAAAAAGTTTATTTACCTTCAAGAAGACAAAGTTCCGCCATGGATCAAATCAAAAGTAGAAGATGAGCAGTGGACAAAAGGTAAACTTCATTGTCAAAACTGTGGAAGCAAAGTTGGATCATTCGATTTTATTTCAGGTAGAAAATGTGATTGTGGGAATTCTTTATTACCTCCAATACATTTCATAACCAGTCAAATTGATGTTCCCATATTGATGGTAAATTTTTGGAATAAATAGTAGTAAATGTTGTATAATTGGATTTTTTTATTGGAAATTATCAACTGTATATCAACTTGATTGTTATAGTTCTCACATGAATTGATTAGGTCTCCACTTTCTATTTCTACAATTCCCAAAATGTTATAGTATTAAGGTGGTTTTAACTACAAACATTCTATGTACTTATAACAATTGTTGAAAATAAAAAGGGAATATCTAGTTTATTTTCTTGCTTGATTCATAGACAAACCTCAATATAATACCATTGTGCCTATCAATTTTTAAAAGAAACCTACAAAATGACTAGGCCAATAGACATGTTCATGTCACTTGACAATTCATCATTTACTTTGGAAATATAGCAGTAAAGATTCTATGCAGCACTTAATAAAACAAATTTTAAATTGTCTAGTTCTATGTTCCATGAATGATTGACATACACATCAGTTTTAATGGTATCACCAGCTCTTGAGATCCTGGAATTCATTCCCAGTTGGGTCAATGAAGATAACACTTTTTCTACATTTTCTCAGGCATGAGGTGTTTGTTTAATACAAGTGCTTAAGTTGCCTACTTTGGGATCAGAGCAATGTATGTAATGTTGTACCCACCTATGTTTATTTAATTTTAACTGTGAAAGTGAATGTTATCATTCTCTAAATTAAAGTAAACTAAAATATGCTTTATTGTACACCAAGAGTGACATAGAAATTACAATTACAATGGACATTAGTACAAAAGGCGGCCTTATAGCTTAAACAGCGATCTCTTCCAGGCAACCTTAGGGAAAAGGATTCTTCTAAAGAAAGCAGAAAGGGTGTACTAAATAATAAAAATAATATTATATATATATATATATATATATATATATATACATATCCCCTAAAACTAGAGAATTTGTATATAAAGGATTAGAAGGTAAAGGGAAAAGAAATTTTCAATACGCAATAGACGACTGATAATCAAGTGGATAGGTAATGAAGTTTTAATTTAGTTCTAAAGATAGAAAGAGATTGAGATTGTCTAATATAAAGGGGAAGAGAATTCCAAAGTTGTATAGCGGTTACAGTGAAAGAGTTAGCATAGAAGGAAGAAGAATTATTGTTACATTTAAAGATAATTTGTCATATTATTTCGATGATTTATTAGCAGTTTCGTGTTTGTAGTAACAAAACAATTTTAAAAAATAAAATAAAAAAGGAAATGTATATCTTCATAAAAATATATTTACTAATGAAATTTAGTTATTCCACAGCCATAAAATTTTGATTTTCATTTACTTCGACATCCCTGCATTGTGCTGCTTGTAACTCTCTGCGAATCTGTAAAATATAAAATACAATTACTTATTGTATGAACTAGAAATTGTTTTTTTTTTTATTTTACAGTGGTGGTATTAGTTGATGTAAGAATATGCCACATCCTTACTCCCGTGAGTGTTTTTAAGAAGCAACTAAGAAATACCATAGAAATATCAATGGCTATCTACAGGTGGTTGGATAACCATCTAAAAATATCAAACCAAAGTATTGATGCTGAACAGTAACAGGCAAAAGTGTCTTAGCTGGCAAGGTCACCAATCTGCTTGCCAGACATGGAGATTATCACAAAACACTCTTTTATAGGTTTATGTAGGTATATTTATAAATTTATAATTCAAGTTCCATTCTGATAAATCCTATATAAAATGTAAAATAGAAATATATATCTTTTTATTGTATATTATTTTAGACAATCTTGATCTAAATTTTTTTGGAGTTTTTAAATCTTCAAAGAAGTTTTGAAATTAGATGAGGCAACCAGGTTTGGCCAGAAATCATCCTTTGGTCAAACACTGCTCATACAAAAACTCAAAGGCAGATTGGTACATCCAATTAACTGCATGCCGAGAATGTACCATGAACACCCAAACCTTACAAAACTGACTAAGGCAATACACCATTAGTAATTAGGTTCATGAGACTAGACAAAGTTCCCAGAATGTGTTTCTCAAATCAACATGGGCACATCAGGCAGCTTATTTGAGGTTTACATATTAGCATTTGGACTGCAACATGGACGAGTGGAGGGCAGTACTCTTTTCCAATGATGGGAAGACTCATAGGTTGACTAATATTGATATTACAAAACTTTACAATATAACACAGTCAACTAGTTCAGATTAGATGTTTAATAAATTTTAAGTTTCTCTTTAAAAGTCTTATTTAATAGACAAACAATTCTTAATTTCATTAGGCAAATTATTGAAAAGTTCATGTACATTATACACTTTTTACTATAATCAGTTATGTTTTTTTTTCTTAAGTTATGTTGAAAAAACACTTTTTTTTTAAAGATGCATGATGTAAATATATAAGATTAAAAATTTTTGTATTCTTGTATAATCGCAGGTTTCTGCTAGTATTATATTTGAATAGGTTTTTTATTACTTTTTTTTTTGTGATATTTGCAAGATTTTTAAATTATTATAATCTAGATGAAAAAGGCTATGTAAGCTAAGGCAAATAAGAGCTATATATAGAAAAATGTTTCAAAAACGAGATAAAAATTATGTTTTTAGACCTTTCATTATGTGTTCATTTTTTTAAATAGAAAAAACTCCAATTTCAAAAAGACTGAAAAACAGTTTGAAAGATACACTAACAAGACAAATATTACTCATATCACACTTAGTGTAATTTTCACTACCACACATAGTTTTCTCGTGAATTGGTTTACACGAGAGGTGGCGGGCAAACACCGTCAGAGGCGCGCGCACACTTCAAGTGTGTGCTTGGCAATTTTAGTTGTTATTAAATTTATTATTATTTTAATTTTGACATGTGTTAATAGTGATAACCATTTTCGAGGCTCTTCCCTTCTTCTTTAAACTTACGGAAAAAATGGTGTGGTACATTTTAAGTCACACAAATATAAGAATAACTATAATAATAGTTAGACTATAGAGTAATAAAAAAAAAGATAAATACTTCGGGTGTTATAGTTGGATGAGATTGTTTTCGTAATAGTTCTAAAAGGGCATCTCTCTGTTCTGTTGAGATATCGGCTTTATAACGTTGTACAAATGTCAATAGTGCTTGATGCCATAAAACTGGTAATGTTCTAGAATCTGATTGAAATCTGAAAAAGGTTATGAAATTAAAGGTTTTAATAGTTATACAATGTTCCATAGCAATTATACTTACAATGTTCCATAGCAATTTCGTATTTGAGTTAAGAATTTAAAAATCGGTGTAAAATTGTAATAATGCTCACCGTAGAAAATGAAATACTACAGAATCCACAACTCTATAAGGAAGAGCATATTTCTTGTCAAATAATATACGCAGGAAAATTGAATTAGCACCAGTATAATCCATTTCAGCAATTTTCAATAAAGCTGCACTCGAATGCAGTACTGGTACTGAATTACGGGCTAATACTGAACCCACAATAATAGCTTCACGCAATGTACAATCTCCAGCCTAAAACAAAAATTTATATAAATATACATGGCATGGCTACTAACGTCACTAATATAGTCCACACTTATACAGGGTGGGCCATGAATTAGTTAAAATTTGAAAAAATCGTATAAAAAAACCATTTAACATATTTTAGAAATCGTTTATTTACGAGGAAGCTAATTAGTTGTAATTTATTTTTTAAAAATTATTTCGTCTAAATGACCACCGTTTCGATTTTTGCACTCATCTAAGCGAGTCCTGAAGTTTTCGAATACTCTTCTGCAAAGAGACCGCGAAATCGCAGACATCTCTTCGATTATTTTTTCTTTAAGTTGACGTAGTGTATTCGGTTTATCAATGTAGACACGACTCTTTAAATAACCCCATAAAAGGAAGTCTTCTGGGGATAGATCTGGACTTCTGGGTGGCCATGTTTCCAAAAAAGCTGATATCCAGACGGGGTGACATCACCCCGTCTGGATATCAGCTTTTCCGGAAACATGTCTTTGACCACCGGCAAGGACTCGTTCGATGTGTGACACGGCTCCATCTTGTTGAAACCATGCCAGCAAATTCCAGTAGCATCGGTGCTAAGAACTCCCGTAACATTTTCACATACTCGGCAGAATTAACAGTAACTGAACGGCCTCGAGAATCTTCAAAAAAGTAAGGTCCGAAGATTCCTTTTGCTGAAATTGCAGCCCATACAGTTACCGTAGGAGAGTGAAGTGGCCTCTCATGTTTAGCTTTAGGATTTTCGCTGCTCCAAAACCTGC